>JAGFNQ010000852.1:377114-500748 GCA_024364735.1 Boesenbergia rotunda
GGTCCAGACTCGAGTCACCTGAAGGAAGGTTGCCCTGCGCTACTCGGGCCTCCAGATCTCTCACTCGTCTTTCAGCCTCCCGGCGCGCTCGGGTGTTGTCCACCAACGCTTGGCTCGCCGCGTGACGCAGTGCCCATTGCTGCATAGTGAGGTGAAGGTCATGAGTTTAAGCACAAACAACCAAAGAAGGAAAAAAGGATACCTGAGTCATGCCCGCGAAGAAGTGATCGGCCAGGGTGACGGCGTCCATCGCAAAGGACGCTGTCCATCCCTCTTCCCAGCCTGAGACTAATCTATCGTGCAGGTTCAAAGGCTGAGGCTGGACAGTCGGGGTTAGAGCAATGGCCGAAGGCACTTGAACGTCCACAACTGATCGTGGCGGGGAACTCATGGATAAAAGGGCTTCTACAGCGTCAGTGGGGGTAGAGCTCGGTCGAGGGGCTGGAGGGTGTGGCGCGGACCTCGAGGTCGATGCGTCGGAAGATATTGTCGCAGGAGTAGGAGGTCGGGCCGTCGACCGAGGTGCTGTCTGGGCCGGAGCCCGAGGGGCAGATCGGGGAATCGCAGGGGTCAAAGCGGAGCTCGGGGCCGGGGGTTGAGGGTTGGCCGCAGCTTGATCAGGGCGAGGGGGTGATGTGGCCTGACCTTCCACGGTTGGTTCGGGAGATGAGGGTATATCAACCCTGTGAACCAACCGGCGGCGTTTTCGGACCAGGCTAGAGGAAGTTGCCGGGTCCGTTTCTTCTCCTTCTGCCTCCGACGGGGCGGAGGTCTCTTCACCAGTCGTCTGATTGGTTGGTCCTGCCCCCTCGGTCGGGAGATCCTCTCCGGGGTCGCTGGCTGCGACTATCAGCGGCTCAGGATCTGAGGCAACAACATTAACGGGCGGCGCCGCACGAGCGGCAGCCAGCTGGGCAGCCAGAGCCCTCATGGCTTCATCCTCTCGATCCAGTACCGCGTCGACCCTAGCGCTGAACATGACTTCGGCTGCACGAAAGAAAAAGTCTTAGTTAGCATTAATAAATGTACCAAGCAAGTGGGAACGTACCGAGGGTGCCGGATAGCTCCGCGGGGACTTGGCTCAGCCGGAATAGATACAGCATACCCTCGACCAGTAGCTTGCCCGCGTGATATCGGGCTCCCCCGAGCTTGGAGACTGCCGACCGGTAGTTGGGTTCCGAACGAAGGTTCTTAGGTAGCTGAGGATGATCGGGCAAATTTTCCACCCAAGTAGTAGGCCAGTTCGGTCGAGGGAAGGATTGGATATAAAAGAAGTGGGACTTCCAGCCCTTATTGGAGGAAGGGACCTTCTCTAAAAAGGCCGAGTTGATACGGGCTTGAAAGTAGAAATTGCCGGGCTCTTGTTTCTTAAGATAATAAAAGAAATGAAATACCCGAGGTTCTAAGGGAATCCTATGGGCGGTAAAGATAATCACCGTTCCGCATAGAATTCGGATAGAGTTAGGGGCCAATTGAGATAAGGAGATCTGGAAGTAGCGACAGGTCTCTCGGAAGAAGGGATGCAAAGGAAAACGCAGGCCGGCTAATAATTGATCGGTGAAAACGGTGAAGTGACTCAAGGGAGGCTCGTGTGCCCGACCCCGACGGTCGGGCAGAATTATAGGATGGTCTTCAGGGATCAGGTAATCTATGCGTAGGGTTTCCACCTGACCTAAAGTAAGGGAAGACCGGGTGGATAAATACCAGGGCTCGGGGGGTGCTGACGGGGGTGCGGACAACGATGCCATCAAAATAAAGTTGAAAAAATGACAAAACTAGGACTCGGCAAAGGAAAGGAGTACCTAAGATCGAGGTTCGCCGGAAACACAGTTCGCCGGAAACACTGTAGTCAGGGCGGAGATCGGACAAGAAGCGGAGGAAAAACGAAGGTCAGGATAAAAAGAGGTAAAATGAAAGGGCAAGCCTATTTATACCCTGGGTAAAACCAGGAGGACCGTCCGATCAAGAAAAAGAAAATGGCGGGGTAGGCTCCTCGCCGTTCGATCCCTGTCATTTCCCAGACCTCGAAGCACCACTCGCACGACCCCCAGGCCACGCCAATGACGTTCCGTTGTTCGAGACGTCCAGTCGGGAAACAACACGTGCCCCCGCATTAATGAGAATTTAATGGAGGATATGGCATTAAATGAGAGGATCGGTCGTACGAGGTGACGCGCGGGAGGACAAAAAAGAGGCAAGCCGACCGAGCAAGGAGCCTAGTCAGTCGGATTACACTCCTCCTTCGACTAGACTTGAGAGGGAGGCTTGTGATCCGGGCGCATGATTTTTAGAAGGATCGAAAGCTCGGTCGGGGTCAACTGCCGATCTGAACCGGTATTAAACCGGTCAAGACAAAGGTTACCCCCGAGGTCGAGACCTTCGAGGTCAACCATCGGAGGTCGGGACCCTCGAGGTCGGTCATCCGAGGTCGGGATCCTCGAGATCATTCTTCTTACACCGAAGTTAGGACTCCCGAGGTCAGGACATTCGAGGTCAACCATCGGAGGTCGGGACCCTCGAGGTCGGTCATCTGAGGTCAGGATCCTCGAGATCGGCCATCAAAGGTTGATCATCTAAGCTCGGGATCTTCGGGGCCGACCGTCGGAGGTCGGGGCCCTCGGGGAAGGCCGTCTGAAGTCAGGACCCTCGGGGTCGGTCGTCCAAGGTCGAGACGATCGGGGCAGATCGTTCGAGGTCAGCCCCTTGAAATCTATTAATCAAGATATTCAGAAGATAATCCCCTCTGACACCATCATTACCTGGCAAAGCCGCTAATAATTAAAGGAGGACAGAAAAGACAGCTCCGACGGGGTGTTAGGCGGCTATGAAGTTTCTCAATATTAATGTGGCTGTCACTATCGTGATCTGTTGATTGATCCTCTCTCTCTCTGTCGATTGATCTTCTCTTAATGAGACGTGACAGCTCGCACGTGGGAAGGTTTTTTCCTCCCCCTATATAAACCCCATTTGAGCTTCAAAGAAGGGCTCGCTGCCATTTTGCAACCATTCCATCATATTGAGAGCGCTGTTTTGGTCCGACCTCCCAAGCTATAGCAGACTGGGTCGGCTTGGTTAGACCGAGTCATCCGAGGAAAAACCAATCTTCGCTCCTCGACAGGATCAACAAATATATGATAATCTTCACGCCAAATGTCTTTAATCGCCTGTCTTATGATGAGAAGAAAGGAGATAAATGTTCTCTTTAATTGGAAGGGTTATTTGATTTTTTATTTTTTTTTTCAATTGCAATAAGAGATGATTGTGATCACTTTAGATGTTTTCATAGTCCATTTTAGGTTTTTTTTTTCTTTTTCAAATTGTAGATGATTGTGTAGGAGAGAAGAAAGGTCATATTAAAAAAAATATTAACAAGATTTGGTAACGGTGAACCTCGGACGATTAGTTCGGTCCCATGAAAGTTTTTCATCGCTTGTCAGAGTAAATCAGAAAGTGTTCGCGATGGATATTTCAGAAGTTGTCCTAGGATTCGTGTTCCATTTGGAGGAAAAATTTTATAAAATACTTCGTAGTTAATGATTAAATTGTGGATGCTTACTATAATAATTAATCGTCATCGTCCTTCTGTTATACCATAGTCTCGGGAGAAGAGAGGTCGCATTAGAGATGACATTCATTGTGTAGCGCAAAAAAAAACTTAGTTGTGTATTAAAAATAGAGTGATGTACTTTTAATCTCAATTTTCTACTTAAGAAATATATAAAACTATGTTTTGTAATTTTTTTAACGATTTTAATTAATATTTGGTAGGATACAAGTATATTATTGTGTTGGTATACAAGGAGGTCAACTTGGTATAAAATGAAGCATTTCACTCACCGAGTGTTTCTCATCGTCGGTCTTATAGCGAGATGAAGAGAAATAAATTATAATACCCATCTAGGGACAATGAGATGAAGAAAAGTAAATTATAATATCAAACCATCTTCTAGATGAGAAAATATTTAATCCTCAAAGGAATAAATGTTTTATGAATTGATCTTTGCCCGATAAAGTAACTCTACCAATGGAGTATCAATACTTGTAGGGTGCGGTTGGTGTGAAAGATTATACATAATGGCAATAATTTCTTCTATAAGAATCTTTATGAAAAAAAGTAGTTCTCAAAATAAAGAATTAGTTCTTAATATAAATAAATTATTCATTGTTTTATGAATTGATCTTTGCCCGATAAAGTAACTCTATCAATGGAGTATCAATACTTGTAGGGTGCGGTTGGTGTGAAAGATTATACACAATGGCAATAATTTCTTCTATAAGAATCTTTATGAAAAAAAGTAGTTCTCAAAATAAAGAATTAGTTCTTAATATAAATAAATTATTCAAAAAAAATCATGATAACACTTAAACACGCATCTTAAAGCTCATTACAGGAGTGGATCTAGAATTATAGATTTGGAGAGATTGTATACTCCATAACGTAAATAATTATTATAATAATAATTACGAAAATAATTATTATAATAATAATTACGAAAATAATTATTATAATAGTGCTCTTCTCAATCTTTATACATAATATATATTTAATTAAAATTTGAGAAAAGAGAATTTTTTTAAAAAAAATTTAGTGATCCACGAGATTAAATCCTAGATGTGTGCTAAATCAAAAATAAAACTTACTATTAAATCCGCTACGAATATATATTTAGAAAGGAGTCAATAATATATATACTCAAAAATAAAAATTTTTATATTAAAAAAATAAAAAAATTTATATAAAAATAATATTATTAAAAATTTGGGGAGTCGTGGCTCCTCGAATCCCCATAAATCCGTCGCTGCCCACATGTCATTTTTTTAATTAAAAATTAAGAATTAATGGACGTCCACAAGTACCTTTAATTATAATTAAAGATATCTACCTTGAAATCTTTATTGTTCACTTCCGGGAGATCATTTATAATTTTTTGATTTATTTTTCTACAAATTAACATACGTATGATCTTTAAATGTATTCATTTTATTTCAAGATATAGCACAAATCGTGAACACATAACATTTTTACTTAAAAATCAGAGGTCGATCTTCAAAAAATGATGACCTACCGTTTCGACTCCACCGTGCACTTATAAGTTACAAGAACCTCCCGTATATCCATAAGACTAATTCTAGGTGGCAAAAGACGATTCGCTCATCCCAACGCCCCCGCCAACTCGTCTCAGAGTCAACACGGAGGAATAAGACTAACTCCAGGGGTCGTTAAGATAGCGGTTTTTTTTAAAACATATTTATTCTTAGCTCTCCATCAAGCATTTCAATTAATGATTAATTATAAGATTATGTTTTGTATTGTTGTTTTCCATTTTATTACTTGTTTGGATCGAGGCCCGTTAGGCCCAACTCTTGCGGTTGACATACAACAGGACATTTGATGTGACTTGATCGAACTCGGAAGCAAACAAATACAAAAAAATTAGGAACAAGCTGTCTTGTGGATATTAAATTATAAAAAATATTAGTTATTTTTAAAAATATTTTTGGTATTATTATTTTTTATGGAAAGAAAAATTGACGATAAATTTAGAATTTAAAATATCTCGACCCAATTTTTTTTTGTTGGCTTCCATGAATTGTAATTGGGTTAGGCGAGGAAGCTCCGCCGCCGCCAGCGCAGACGCCGTCGACGACTGGGCGATGGCTAAGGCGGCCGCGTGGGCGTGGTACATGCGCAGATCCGGAGCCGACGACTCCCGCGCCTCACCCGAGTCCGACCTCGGCCGTTTTATACGCCGGCGGCCGAAGCCGTCGCGGTACAAGCAGGAGGCTACCTCCGCAAACACGGCGGCGGCGGAAGCGGCGGCGGTTGAGGTCGGTCCGACCGGCGACGCCGTCCCCTTGCTGGACTTGTACGAGATCGAGAGGATCACGAGGCAGCTGGAGAGGCTCATCGGCAGCAGCGGCGGTGGGACCCTGCGAAAGGAGGCCGCCGAGGTCACTGCCTCTCCCTCGCCGCCCTCGCCTTCCACCACTTCGATCATGCCGACAAGGAAGGCCGGGAGGAAATGGGCGTGCCATGCTGCCGGAATATGCGGTGCGGCTGGAGACGCGGTGGCTGCTGTGCCACTGGGAGCTCACCGGCGAAGAAAGGCAGCACGAACGTAGTACAGTAAATAAAATAGCTTCAAATCTTGGTAAAAATTTGTGTATATAAGTCCATCTTTTCAATTGAAAGAAAAAAATCATATTGCTTGCCATAATTACTGATCTCTTTTATTTTAATTTTCATAAATTATATTTTACCCTAAAACTTTCAAAAATCATATTAATTTTGCCCCGTAATATCAATTTAATGGCAAACTTGGCTATGATACAATGAAAGAGTGATTAATTATCTTCTAAATATTTACAGTTCGATCCTTAATTATGATAAATTTTATTAAAAAAATTTTCAAATTGAGTGCTCAACCATGGGATGTTGGGCTTCCAAACCGTCTACCGTGAGAGCTTCCCGATTTAACCTGACGATTAGTGAAAAAAGTGTTGATGCAGTCTGGCCTTAATTGTTGTTTTGGTGTTGACAACGATTTTAGTTTAGGTTGATGATGATGATGATTATGATTAAGTCCTGATCGGGGATTAGGCATGATATGGAGGATTCTAGCCTGGAGGGCTAGGTATTGGAAAATCCTAATCTGGAGGGTTAGGTGTGGAAAATCCTAGCTTGGAGGGCTAGATGTTGAAAAAGTCCTAATTCGGAAAGGTTGGGTGAAAAGTCCTAGCTTGGAGGGCTAGGTGAAAAGTCCTAACTTGGAGGGTTAGATGCAAATTCCCATCCTGGAGAATTAGGTGAAAAAATCCTGGCTTGGAAGGTCAGGTGCCTAGCTTGGAGGGCTAGGTTTGATGAAGTTCTAACTCGGAAGGGTTGGGTGAAAAATCCTAGCTTAGAGGGCTAGGTGAAAAGTCCTAACTTGGAGGGTTAGGTGCAAATTCCCAACTTGGAGGGTTAGATGGAAAATCCTTAGCTTGGAGGGCTAAGGTGGATGGAAACTTAGCTTGGAGGGCTGAGATTGAGTCTCTGGATCGGTCTGGTGACCGATCAGGGATTTTGGCACGCTGCTCCTTCGTGGATCGGTCTGGTGACCGATCCAGCGATGACTGATCGGTCGGGTGACCGATCAGGGAGCACACAGTGAGGTTGGGAACCTACTGTGTTGCTCCTGATCGATCTGGTGACCGATCAGGGAGTATGCGTTTCACCCATTGACTGGCTCCTGATCGGTCTGGTGACCGATCAGGGAGCAAGCAGTGAGGTTGAGTTCACTTGCTGAACAGCTCCTGATCGGTTTGCTGACCGATCAGGATCACTGTGCAGATCGTTCTGTTGAACGATCCAGCTTCGCGGGCTCCTCACTAAGATCGATCAGGCTACGTCCTGATGATGACCTGATCGGACTGCTGACCGATCAGGAAGATCCCTGGTCGGTCAGTTGACCGATCAGAAGGTCTAGCCTGCGAAACTCAGAAATCGCCCAATATAAGGGTGGATCGGTCAGGTGAACGATCCACGACCTGGGATCGGTCTGGTGATCGGTCCAGGAGAATCTCAAAGAAATCGCTATTTCTAATCGAGCGTTGGGGATCGATCAGGACGAAGCCTGATCGATCCGGGACCTGCCTGATCGGTCTGGTGACCGATCAGGACGCTCTCTGATCGGTCAGGTGACCGATCACTTTAATTCAAACTGCACTGTCAGACGCTCTGATCGCGTCTGAACACAATCGATTCGCTGCCACTTTCCTCTGATATTTGATATGCTGGTTGATTTGCTGCTCTAATACTCTGATTGAGTTTCAGGTGACAGGGGAGAATTCAAACACTCAAGGAGAAGTCAAAGAGAGCTTTCCTTGGAGCAGGTTTGTCCCTTTCTCCACACAGGTTGCAACGGCTGGATGCAGGACTGAGGCTGCTGACTGAAGCTTGGCTGAGGGAGCTCAGGAAGTTCAGTTAGGGTTCAGTGTAGCTGGCACGTTGGCAGTGAGGCAGTGGTAGGCTGCTGGAGATGAGATCATCTGTCGCTTGACGGAGAAACAAAAAGGAACGGGAGAAGCAGTGTTCGATACTTCTTGTTTTTTGGTGCTCTTGAGTTCCTGGTTTTGGCTCTACATCAAGCTTGCTGTTCTTGGAGTTCTTCATTCATTTCTGAGCAAGCTATTGAGAAGCAACCATCGTTTACTTGAGCGCTTGAAAGAGAAAACAAGAAGCTTGGAGTCCGACAGTGGGAAGACACGGAGAAGGGTTCTTGCGTGAGATCGCCACTGGGTGGAGCTCAGGGAAGCTTGCTGTGTTTCTGTCCTTGCTAAGTGTTTGAGTAAGATCCTTCTTATTGTTTCATTGTGCTCATTCTATATTATTGTTTGAAACAAACTGTGGGGAGGTTTCTCCACCGAGAAGGAGGTTGTTTCATATCCGGTTATCACCGGGGCTTGATCTGCCGACGATCAAGGGATCGCCCACCTTAAGGGCACGCCAAGGAGTAGGGGCAAGTTATCCCCGAACCTTGTAAAATCTCCTTGTTAGCGATCTTGCTAATCTTGCTAGTTAGGTTTTGATTTTAGTTTCTGCAAGTTTTGTTTTCCCATACTTCCGCTGTGCTATTACTAACTTCAAGTACAGAAATTTGATAACTCTTCCAAGAAGAAGTGATTGGCTATATTCACCCCCCCCTCTCTAGCCATCTCGTTCCCAACAAAAAGTTTATGGGACTGGACCAGTTGTCCCATGTTCGACGCTACCTAACCTGGTTAATTATTTTTTAGCCCTTGGGACTATGATGCGATAGCAGGGCGATTAGTAGTCATCTCGGCATCGATGGTTCGATCCCCAACTACGACGTATTTTATAGGATTTTTTTCTCCAAATGGGACGCAAATTCTGGGACGCTGGGCTTCTGGACCCCTTCTCCCGCGTCGCGCGTGAGCTGCAAGCACTTCCCAATTTAGCCTGATGGTCGGTGAAAAATTTCTGTTCAGACGGGTCGATCACTTCAAATTCACCTGCTACCTAGTTCATCATATTTTTTTTAATTTAATGGCAAACTTGTCTACGAAACAATGTAATGATTAAGTCCTTCAATAAATAACTAAAGAATCTAAGATTTTAAACATAGTTGTGATGTATTGTAGGAGATTTTTCTTTCAGTAAAAAGCAGACCTAAAAATGATAGTTATCTAAATAGACCCCATGAACATTTTTCGATTTATCCTAGTGGCGGATAAAAAATTTTTGTGAGGTCAATCCGATCATCCTAGGATTAGTCGATTCGAAGAGCTGGATATTCGGTGTCAACTAAAAAAATTAATGACACTCAATCTCACGGGTTAACACAGTTGATAATTATATGGATGGTTACTCCAATAGATATCGGGCCAATTTCCAATAATAAAATATCTTTCATAATTTATTTATATGTATCTAGTCGGTTACCGATGCTCTTGAACCGTGAGCCATATCACCTTTGTTGTAATTTAATGACAAACTGACTTGACCCTATTTTAATGGTCATTTGGAGTTCATTTGATTTGTTGAATGTTGTTAGGCGACAAATGAGCCACCCACCTTTCGATCCTCAATTTCTTAGTTGCGATCTAACACAAGATTTACATCTCCTCTCACATCCTCCTCCTCATCGATAGTCAAGTTAACATCTCCAAACCCCACCTTACATATGTCCATCGCGATGTCCGCCTACGCCACCAATCTCTTTCTTTCACCATCACAATCTTCCCATGCAACCGCAACCATATATTGCTATCCTCTTCGCCTTAAAGAGCCTTTCCATGAGTTCTACATGGGACACAAATTGCATTGAACATTATCTTCACTAGACTAGACGACATTGAAGGAGGGGCCAAGGTTGTATGGCTTTAAAAATTCTAGGCCAAAATGTAATTTATTAAGGGTGCATTTCGTTCATATCATTATCAATTAAAATTTTATTTGATTTAAGTAATTAACGATTGTCAAGTAATAACCATGCTAACCCAGGACAAGGTCGGTTCTTCATAAGAGGATCAATGGCGGATCGAAAGGGAAAGAGAAGTACCATACGATCCAACCAAACACAAACACAAATGATCAGTACAAATTAAATTGGAGAGTTTCGTTTGTTACCATCGATTGAAGGCCGGCAATAGTCAAAAATATATTTATAACTGCATACTATTAATGTCTTTAAATTTATGTCAAATAAATTATATAAGAAACATAAAAAAAATATCAAATATCAAATTTATTTTGTTGAAAATAGGTGTAGAATTAAACTAGGATAATATAATAAATATTAAATTAGATTATAATATTATTTAAAATTGAATTAAATAATATTAAATAATATTTTATTTTCCATAAGCTTAATTATTTTATTTCGTTTCAAGTTCAATGGTTATCTAGTTCACCATTTTTTTAATCAAACACATCCTAAAAAGCGAACTTTAAAATGTGGTATTTTTTGTTTGTGTTAGATTGAAATTGATTAGAATATTTGTGTGTTAGATAACAACAAATGTTTTGGAGTTGTAGATTCTCGAGAATATAATGATTGATGACATTTTGTTCTATAGCTTTCTAGGCTTTTAATTCTCAACTAAAGTCCAACTCTCTCGATATTTATATTTTGATTTTTTTTTTAAACTTTATTTTCTGTTAACAATTGCACAAAGATTAGATTATAGATTATAACCTTCAATAAAGTCCTCACAAAAATACAAAAAACTCATTTCACAAAGCAAAAGTTATGAACTATAGCTGCTACCATAGTTTGCAAAATCGCGATCTTGGATCGTAGGATCGTACGATCCTACGATCCTACGTCACAAATCGATCCAGAATCGCGCAGAATCGTTTTTCGTAGCAGGATCGCAGTAGGATCGGACAGAATCGTATAGGATCGGACAGAATCGGAGCAGAATCGGAGCAGGATCGGTGAAAGCTTCAAAAGGTCATAATTTTTTGACTCGGATTGAACCACGTGACCTATAATATATCAAATTGAAACTCGTTCAAAGATCAACAGGTTAGTTTTAAGATTGAATTCCAAAAAATATTATTTAAAGTCTTTTCAGAAGCTCAGAAGATTATTAGTCTTTTTTATTATTATTTTTTTATCTTTTACAGAGTTAGTGTTAGGGTTTTAAGATTATTTAAACATCTATTTAATTATTTTTAGTTAGTTTTTGATTAATAATATTATGTTATATCTTTTTCCTAAGGGTTTTAAGATTATTTAAACATCTATTTAATTATTTTTAGTTAGTTTTTGATTAATAATATTATGTTATATCTTTTTCCTAAAATTATACGTTTTTAGATGTCTATTATCTAATAGGTTGACAATTAAATTGGATCATCTTGTAATCAATAGAATATTCTTGAAGTTGAACGTGATTATTATCATTATAGTGTTAATAAAAATTATATATTATCATTATAGTGTTAATAAAAATTGTATATTCTTTCATTTTAATGGTTTTTGTTAGGATCGTACGATTTTACGATCCGATCCGATCCTGACCGATCCGATCCTGACACCAAATCGATCCTGTGTAGGATCGCGATTCTACGAACATGCCATATAACCCTAAACATGATACACTATCTATATCAATGTCAGTAAATCATAAAGCTGTAAACCTCCAGAGTTGATCAGAAATTCATGGTCTTTAAGACTTCAAAAAACTTTATGGCCTAAGTGCAATGAAAAGAAAAGGCCTTGCATCATAAGAAGAACAAGTGATGTAATGATCAACAATGCAACAAATTCACTCATCCATAGATCAAAAGAAAGATCAATCATAGTAATGAAATCACTACCAAAAGATGAGGTTGATTAACTTTCTATTTTGCGGCAACAAAATCCTTTACAAACGAGGGAAGAAGTATACAAGCAAGCACTTAAGTTTTCAGTAAACAAGCCATGGTGTACAAAAGGAAGATTGCAATGTATGCAAGGGTTTCAACAAATTAACTCACACAAAAGTTAATTTCTGACAAAATAGCAACAAAAGATCAAAGTGCATTATTGATCTAGCAAAGAATGAGGCTCTGCAATTCCACCCAAGGGAAGTAGTATACGAGTACTGAAGTATTTGATAAACTACATGTGGTGTCAAAAAGAAGATCTAAAATGTTTAGAAGAGCAACAAATTTACACAGCACGAAAGTTTATTTAGCAATGAAACCTCAAAATGTGGTATCAATCTGAAACAGTACACAAGGGAAGAAGTATACCAGAACTTAAGTGTTTGTAAGAACTTCAACAAATTTGTGGACACAATGTAACATAACCATTAATCAAGTATCCATTTCTGTATCAGATATAGAGGCTGTGTTTGATTTATGAAAAATAGCAACAAAAATTCAAATTATTGACCTGACAGTATGAACTTCTCATTCATCACAACTCGCAAGGGAGATAAATAAGCAAAGAAGTTTTCTAAGATTATTAAGGAAACAATTGCCACCCAATCAGAAGATGTAAAACAAAGATAGTTATATAACTATAAAAACGAGGAATCAATTGTTTATGCAACCAGCATATGTGAAAGAATCAATGAAGAAACAGAATAACCATAAAAGATCTAATTCATCAAGAACATATTATAATACTCAGCTGAATGAGATTGATCAAAAGTACAATATCTAAGTGAATAATCTCGCTGTGAGTAACCTCAATCATCTGGTTATTTAAGATCTTATATTGTGCTATCTTAACAATCAAAAGATGCATGGATCAACAATAACACGATGCAAATGAAACTATTCTTTAAAATCAAAAGATCAAATTGGGCGACAACAATCGAACTGATAGAAAGGCCAAGCCTGCGTTTGGACCGTCCCGTGTTCATTCGGAGCGTTTGAGCATTTCGATGCGCTGGTTGAGCTGGTTGATGCGGACCAAAAGCCCGGTGACGGAGAAGAGGAGCCAGTAGAGGAGGAGCGCGGAGGCGATGAGGAGGGCATTGCGCTGGCTCTTCATGATGGACTTCTGGTGGTGGACGTGCTCGGAAGGAGTGCAGGCGTGCTCCTCCTCGCAGGTCGGCCGCATCTCGTACTTCCAGTAGATGTCAGCGAGGAGGAAGAGACAGAAGGGAACCACCGCGAGGAGCGGCTTCAGGCGCTGCGGACGACGGCGATTAGCCCTCGGCGGAGGACGTCGAGGCCCGGGAGCGTAAGGAACAGAAGCATGATGGCCTCCGCGCCGCCGCATAGCCCAGCACGACCCACTCCAGAGCCATGGAAGCGAGATCGATGGATCAGCGGGAACCTTCACAACCCTAATCGGAGGCCGAAGCAGATCTCGATTAGAAAAGCATGAATCGATGCCTTGGGGGATTTAACGACCTGAACGAGCAGACGAACAACGGGACACATACGAATTCAAGTACACACTCTTTTCTACCTCCTCGATTTGGGCTATCTATTGGTTCAGCAGAAGGGTCCCACATTTGTTCAAATGGAAACCAGGAAGCGGAGATGGGTAGAGACGAAACCTCGGATTAAAGACGACTCAGATGAAAATTTGATTGAAATTTCCAGAGAAATTATCGAGAATTAACAAAATTATCAAGAACAAAACTTTATAATCCGCCAAAATTTACATCGAAAGAATTATAAACACAACTAATGCAATTACAAACCTACGGATGCGATGCAACGCGCGTCGTGCTCGAACGAGCGGCGCTGGTGGTTGTAGTGGTAGTGGTGGAGGTGGAGGTGGAGGTAGAGGTGGTGGCGACGTCGGAGGAGGCGGAGGAAGATTCGCCGGCTGCATTGGTGGGTTCTGCGGCGGTGGATCCCCGGGTGTAGGTGGCGGTGAGCCCGTGGGATCTCCTTCGGTACCTGCGTCCCGGAATTCCGGGCGCCATTGGCTCCTCCAACACCAACGTCGTCGTCGTCGTCGTCGTCGTGGTAATTTTTAACAGCGCGACCAAGAGGCGATTCATATCGGGACGCTGCTTCGGGTCGGCCTGGGTACAGAGGAGCGCTAGTTGGACGCACATCGCCACCTGCTCCGCATCGGCGCCGCTGACGGCCGGCGACAGGGCCGGATCCAACAGCTCCACGCTCTGCCCCTTCTTGTAAAGCTTCCATGCCTGGTCAAAAAAGAATCAATTTCATATAACTTCTGTTAATATCGTAGCGTATATGATAGAAGTTGAATTATACCCATTCAAGGAGGCTGCCGACGTCGGGGTCGGGGAGGGAGGCGAAGGCGGAGTTCTTGCGGCCGGCGACGAGCTCGAGGAGGAGCACGCCAAAGCTGAAGACATCGGCCTTGACGGAGAGGACGCCGTGCATGACGTACTCGGGGGCCATGTAGCCGTTGGTGCCGGCGACGCGGGTGTTGACGTGGGTCTGGTCCTCCGGGAACAGCCGCGCCATTCCGAAGTCGGCGATCTTGGGCGTCCACCGGTCGTCGAGCAGGATGTTGCTGGCCTTGATGTCGCGGTGGATGATGGTGGTTTGCGCCGACTCGTGGAGGTAGAGCAGCCCTCGCGCCACCCCAACGATTACCTTGCACCGCCGCGCCCAGTCGAGCTCCGCCTTCCTCTTCCTCCGATCAATCCCCTCTTCTCCTCCTGCTCAATTCCATCAGCAACAAAAGCACTTCAATTTAAAGCTGCTGATCGAAGAAGGATTGCATCTTTGACAACCAAGCACCAATTTGCAGAAGAATAACAAAAGGAGGAGGAATCGAAGAAGGGGCATTACTGGCGGTGGAACTTACGGGAGAAGAGGAGCTTGTCGAGGCTCTCGTTGGGAACATACTCGTAGACGAGGAGCTTGTCGTCGCCATGGGCGCAGTAGCCGTAGAGGTTCACCACATTCTTGTGCTGCACACGCGACAGCAGCAGCGCTTCGTTCTCGAACTCCCTCGCGCCCTGCCGCGACCACCGCCCCAGCCGCTTCACCGCCACCTCCCGCCCGTCCTCGAGCCGCCCCTGCTTCCGTATCAACCAAAACCCTAATCAACACCCAATCATCGACTTCTGCATCAATTCGTCAATTGTCTCTGCTACGATACCTTGTAGACTGGGCCGAATGCCCCTTCGCCCAGCTTGTGCTTGGGGCTGAAGTTGCTGGTGACCTCCACCAGCGTCTCGTACCGGAACACCCTTTGCTCCGTCGCCGCGATCGCCGCCAAGTCCTCCTCCTCCTGCTCCTCCTTCCCGTCTGCAACCGCCACAGAGAATCGAGGAATCAGATGGCGACGCAAACTCAAAAATCCAGTGCGAAAGAAGAGGAAGAACGATAAAAGACCGACCCTTGCGGCGGCGATTTCCGAAGAAGCGTTTCACGATGCCGCTGAAGAACTTCTTCTTTTTCGTGGCCATACGAATCGAAAAGGAGAAAAAGCGCCGGCGATCGAAAAGGAGCAGGGAGTCAACCCATCGATCTGGTTCCGTCAATGGTTGCTATTTCCTTTTCAGATCGCAGTTCTTAGGAAGCCGCGGGAACACACACCCCACGGGTACCTGAGATCCACGATCACAGCCACACATTGGGAGAGCGGGTAGAAAACGAGTAGAAAACGAGTGCGTTATGTGGATGTTTCTGCCTTTTATGCCAAACTATGGTATGCTTGTCGCTTTACGAATCGTCACGTAGTCAAAACTAACCATCCGCACTGCTGCTTAGGCCAACGTCACTAGACCAGACGTGGTCCCGTAACAATTTGGTATTCTTTGCAATATACTTGCTTGGTTGGTTCGACCCTACGCCACGGGCAGTTGCCCGTATATAAAGTTTCTAAACCTTTCACTGAACTGTGAATCTGTATGCGTATATGCTAAATTTGCAGTTTGTTGCTCTGTCTAATTATAATTGCCATGATGATCTAAACTGTTTTTAAGAAAAATGGCCATCTCTACTTTTTATCATCAGTGCAATCTGCTCTTCAATTATACAAATGCTACGATATCATTCATACACAGGGCTGTACCAGTCATCATTTAGAAATGTTTACTACTATTTGATTAATGTAATTTAGCTAATACAAATCCTACTATATTAATTATAATTATCAAAGAAGTATTGATGTGAGAAAAGAATATCTTGCCTTGCTGTCTGGCGGGTCTGTCTCTCGGGATACAAGCAGCTGAAGGCTGAGGATTGCAAAAGATGCAGCAAGAAGTGGGTCCAATGATTGATGTGGTGTTGCCGCATGGCCACCTTTGCCTTTGATGATTACCATTAAGCGACCAGATGCTGCAAGAATTGGACCAGGTTGAGAAGAAATGGCACCAGTAGGAGTGGTAGGATCTACAATCTAAATCATTCGATCAAAATTTAAAATTAATCATATATATGCTCCATGTCCATTTTATCCCCCTCACTGATCAATTATTACAATATAAATTTGGGATAATCGATGATAATAATATAGTAATCAAATATTTTTTTTAAAAAAGATTGATTATTATTCAAAAAATCATTATTCTAGATATATCGGGCGAAATTGATATTTGAAAGGATAGATATAATCATAAGAATTAGACGAACATAGAGGTTCTAGTTTCATGTCATTCCGAGTTTTCTATATCCATCATCCGATTTTGATCGATTTGGATAAAATCGGTGGATGGATCTAGAGAGATCAGAATGATATGAAACTAAGTCTTATGTATTCTTCTAGTTTTCCTAATTATATACATACTCTTAAATATCAATTTGATTCAATATATTAAGTGCAGTGATTTTTTTTAATACAAATTAGATTTTTTTTAACACCTTCATATTCAAAAAATCACTGCTCTTAATATATTATTCCAAATTGATGTTTAAGGTCATATATATAATCAAGAGAACTAAATAAACACATAAAACATAGTTCAATTTCATTCCAAACTCTCTAGGTCCATTAGTTAGTTTTGACTATTTTTGAACAAATCCGTAGATGAACCTAGAAAACTCAGAATGACAAGAAATCAGGTTTTATATATTTCTCTAAATCTTCTGATTATATTCATGCTCTCAAATATCAATTTAACCTAATATATTTAGTGTAGTGATCTTTTAATACGAAATAAATTTTTCGAATACATTCGTATTAAAAAATCATTGCTTTTAAAATATTATTTCAAATTGATGTTTGAAGGCATAAATATAATCAGGAGAACTAGATAAATACATAGGATATGGTTTCATATCATTCCGAACTCTATAGGTTCATTAATCAGTTTCGACCAAAATTAGTTGATCAACCAAGAGAGCTCAGAATGACAGGAAACCAAAATCCTGTTAAGGCAATCTATGGTTCGTGGGACCATGTGTTTTGATGTTTGGGCAAAAGGTTTAAGTTAGGTTCACCCTTATATTTGATATATGTATTTGAGTGTGCAGGTTTGTAGGATACATATATGACTCAGCTTGACGACTTCGAGTCTGGTGAAGGATGGAGAGACATCCAAGAGACCATGGACAAGGCAAGAATAATGAGCCGAGGGAAGCGCACTTCGAGGCATACACGAAGGATAACATGTAAAGACGAGCCCCGAGCTTGTATGCATCCGAGGGACGAGAGCCAAAGCGAAAAAGGCTTGAAGGTAAGAGTCAAAGATGCAAAGGAAGAGTCAAGTGAGTCGTGAGAGTCCGAGTGTGAGTTAACTGTACTTGGGATGGAAAACCCTAGGTTTAGGGTTGTACCAGTCGATTGGTATGGGATCAGTCGACTGGTAGAGGTCACAGAAAGATCAATCGACTAATCTTCTGTGTAGTTGACTGGTGTCGGCTTGGAATTCGAACGTTGGATTGTAACGTTCGGATTCAGCTGGATCAGTCGACTGGTCACGGCTAGTTCAGCCACGAGCTCTATTTAAGAGAGCTTGATTTGGCTAGCTAGGGTTGACAAAATTGGTCTTGGTTAAATACCAATTAGTAGACTTTGTGCTCAAAGGTCTTGTGTGAGTTTATGGTGAGGTTTCTCCACCCACAAGGAGCTACACGAGCATAGTCGGAGGTTTTTCAGGGAGTCATCCACCAACGGATCGGGATAGTCCACCTTACGAATTACCGTGGAGTAGGAGCTTTATCCCCGAACTACGTTTAACCAGTTTGTCTTTCCTTTGTGTTTAAGTTAATTGTTATTCCGCTAGAGAACTAACACGTATAGGAAGAAAACCGAGGATTGAGGGTGATGAGCTATTCACCCTCCCTCTAGAAAGAAGGTCGCTCTTATTGGACCAACCACCGGGAGAGCAAAGCGTTAGAGGAAGATAGCATTTGAAGAAAAATTGGGGGACGATAACACCATTCCACCTCCATATGATCGTGAAAATTTTAACTATTAGAGGTTGCGGGTGAAGATATGGTTCGACATGGATTGGGATTCGAAGATAGCATTGAAGAACCATTTGAAGCCCCAAAAGACATGCATGGGAAGAAGCTCCAACCACACTATTGGAATAAGGAGCAACAATCACAATCAAAGGCAAATGAGAAGGTAATCTCAATTTTAATTAATATTTTACCTAATGATATGATTAGGAGTGTAGATGAATACAAGAATCATCATGAGTTATGGAGCAAGGTGATAGCTTTTTATGAGAAGCCTACACAAGAAGAAGAGCCCAAAGAGATGGGTTTAATAGTCCAAGAGCAGAAAAAGGACCAATTAGATGAGGAGATATGCTCAACATCTGAGGAGAAGAAAGAAAAAGAAGAATTATCCTTCTCCTTAAGTGAAGTGGTACAAGAAGATGAAAAAGCATCATCCACTTCACCAAAGGTTAAAGAACAAGTCAACCTAGCTATCACCTCCACCAAAGCAAAATCCAAAAACCACGTTATTTGCTTTGGGTGCAATGAAAAGAGTCATTATAAGGACAAGTGTCCATTAGGTAAGAAGAAGGTAAAGGCTAAACTCAATTTAATTCCCTTAAAATCTAATTTGAGTTGTAGGGAAAAGAAAAAAAAGAAGCACATTAGATGCTTCACATGTGGTGAGTGGGGTCGCTACCACACTAAGTATCCAAAGAAAGGAGAAATGAAGAAATTGAAACATTTAAAGAAATGGGAGAAAAAGAAGAAGAAGAAAAGCTCACATCAAGAGAGAGCTTCAACGGTAAGGGAGGTCATCTCTAACATGAAATGTAAATCAAATTTTAATTTTTTCCATATATGTTAGGAATAATGTTAATTATTTACTCATACAAAACTTCGGATTTAAATATCATGATAGAAATAGGGTCATTGCTGTTAGGACCTTTGTGTTAAGCTAGGAGGGGGGGGGTGAATAACTTTCTATTCGATTTTCTTCCTACAAGTTGTTAGTGCGCAAGAGGAATAACAAAAACTAAAACAATAAAAACTAACAACTAAGAACGACACACCAATTTATGTGGTTCGGAGATGAAACTACTACTCCACGACTGTCCGTAAGGTGGACGATCTCGATCCTTCAGTGGATGATTCCCCAGAGCACCTCCGATTATCTCTTGTCGCTCCTTGTGGGTGGAGAAACCTCGCCACAACCCTTTGACATGACCTGAGCACTTGTAGGCTACTAACAGGCTCTTACCAAGCTTATTTCGCCATGAAGAAATAACCATAAACAAGCCCTCTTAAATAGAGCTTGAAGTTGATATGACCGTTACCAGTCGACTGGTCCAGCACCAGTCGACTGGTCCTCTCGAATTCGAATGTCACAGCTCGACATTTCAAATTCTGGCCGCCATCAGTCGACTGGTTCTGGACCAGTCGACTGATCTTTCTGTGGACCCGATTAGTCGACTGGTCCCTCACCAGTCGACTGGTCCACTCCCTAAGTCTAGGGTTACCCTTCCCGAGTATATTTCTCTCATCACTCGAACACTCATGAGTTAGCCCCCGAGTACAATTCCTTCAGCACTCGAAACCTCACGACCTGGTTGACTCTTGATCCAGCAGTCTCGATCTGTTACTTTCAAGCTCTCTTCGACTTTGGCTCCCATCCATCAGATGTGCACACAAGCCCTCGGCTTGCCTCCATGTCATCCTTCATGCGTGTCTCGAAGTCCGCTTCCCTCAATTCATCGTCCCTGCTCCAACAGCCCCGACCTGTTGCCTTCAAGCCCTCTTCGACTTTGGCCCTTGTTCCTCATATGTGCACACAAGCCCTCGGCTTGCCTCCATGCCATCCTTCACGTACTCCTCGAAGTCTGTTTCCCTCGGCTCAAGTCCCTGCTTTGTCCATGGTCCCTCGGATGCGCACACAAGCCCACGGCTTGCCTCCATGCCACCCTTCACCGTACCCAAAGACGTCCAACCAAGTCTATGTGTATCCTGCAACCCTGCACACTTACATACACATATTAGATCAACATGAAATCCTAACTTAATCATATTAACACACACATCAAAACTCATGATCCTCCCGATCATTCTTGGGTCGATTGCCCCAACAATTGCAAATCATAACCCTAGGAAATCCATGCATCATGATAAATCCAAGAACACTAGACATAAGGACCAAGGAATAAATCCCAAGAAGGGGAGACACATGCCTAGAATGGGTAGGTCTAAGAATATCCAAGGTGGATATGTTGATTCTAAGTTTAAGAACCTAGAAAGGAAAAAAATAATCTTGAAGGGAAAAGCTTGACAAATTGGAGAAAATCCTAGTCAGATTCACTATTGGATTTAAAGGGTTAGATTAATTGTTAGGGAACTAAAAACCCAAAATGATAGATTAAGTTTGGGATACTGATCTAGTTCCTTCAAGGCCAATGAAAAGATATATGTTAGGGTAGCATATAACTATGGCAAGGATGAAAAGTCCAAAAATGACAAAGGAGTGTCATTTAAGGGAAAGAAAAAGACCTTAACCAAGGATATGGTGTCCAAGGTTAAGAAGGTTAGGTTTGTAGGTCAAGAGTCACCGGAGGTACACTGGTGTGGCCCTGTGGTCGTAGATAGGTCAATTAGGGAGATGGCTAATACTAAGAGCTCAAGGGAGAGCTCTAAGAGCCAAACTGGGATTCATGGTTAATGAATCTTCGATGATTATCCTTGGAGGTCTAGATGGACCATGAAATGTGCCAAAAGGTTATAGACGGATTTGAGTCTCAACCTTAGGGATTTGGCACATGTGGAATTGAGTTTCATGCATGAAAATATGACATTAGAGTCATATTGCATAAAAATTGGTTTTTGATATATAAATGTCATATAAACCAATACTAGGGATGTATTGTGGTTTGGTATGGGCAGATATATCAAGTGGAAACCAAAATTAGGACTTTATGTTGAGGTTCAATTGAACCATTTAGCTAGTTTTTGGATTTTGTGTCAATCATGGGATCCGAGATATGTTTTTTAAATGTATTTTTCCCAAGTAGACACAGGTATCACAAACCACTCCATAAAATTTGAGAATTTTTTGAGAGTTGTGAAATTAGTTATGCATTTCTGAAATTGGGTTCAGAAATGCTAAAAGGCTAATTTCTAAGTATCAGTCGACAGGTGTAGGGGACCAGTCAACTGATAATTTTGTGAGTTATTTTTTGATAGAGATCAGTTGACCGATAATTGTCTCAGTTGACTGATACATGCTGAAACTGTTTTCAACAAAATCGAAAAGTGTCCTAATGATGTCAAACATGTGTATAATCTTATGAAGGATTAATACACACTGTTTATAGTCATTAGAGGGTAAAGAATCCAATAATTGAGATATTGTTGGATTTTTTTTTTTTTGATGTGTAGCAAAGGGGGAGAAATATTAGGTTTAAGTGGAAAACCAAACATACCTTTGTAAGAAATCCTAGCTCAATGGGG
Organism: Boesenbergia rotunda; assembly: GCA_024364735.1. Classification (NCBI taxonomy): domain Eukaryota; kingdom Viridiplantae; phylum Streptophyta; class Magnoliopsida; order Zingiberales; family Zingiberaceae; genus Boesenbergia; species Boesenbergia rotunda. The sequence goes on from JAGFNQ010000852.1 coordinate 398,890, forward strand.
AGTTAGGTGAAGGGGGAGGAGCATTGTTACTCATGTATTGTCAAAGGAGGAGCCTTGTGATAGGTTCTTAAGAAGCCCTTGGTAAGTCCAAGTGTAGGGAGCCTTGGAAAGGTTCTTAAAAAGCCTGTTGTTGAAAATCCTAACTCATTGGGGAGTTTAAGTGTGGGGAATGTCTTGTGATAGGATTCGATTTATGTTTTCATTTGCATTTGCATGTTGGCATATGCGTTGGCGGTGTAAGTCTAAGGTGTAACCTTGGCAACGTAAGTTCAAATGTCTTTAGCATTGTGATTTTCTATTTGTTTTCCCTATCTTAAATATATTGTCAAACATTAAAAAGGAGGAAATTGTTGAGGCAATCTATGGTTCATGAGACCATGTGTTTTGATGTTTAGGCAAAGAGTTTAAGTTAGGTTCACCTTTATAATTGATATATGTATTTGAGTGTGTAGGTTTGCAGAATATACATATGACTCAGCTTGACAACATCGGGTCAAGTAAAGGATGGAGGCATCCGAGACCGTGGACAAGACAGCAACAATGAGCTGAGGGAAGTGTACTTCAAGGCATACGCGAATGATGACATGTAGAGACTAACTGCGGGCTTGTATGCATCCGAGGGACGAGAGCCAAAGCGAAAAAGGCTTGAAGACAAGAGTTAAAGTTGTAAAAGAAGAGTCAAGTGAGTCGTGTGGGTTCGAGTGCGAGTGAATTGTACTCGGGATGGGAAACCCCTAGGTTTAGGGTTATAGCAGTCGACTAGTATGGGACTAGTCGACTAGTATGGGATCAGTCGACTGATAGAGGTCACAGAAAGATCAATCGACTGATCTTCTGTGCAGTTGACTGGTGTCGGCTGTGAATTCAAATATTGGGATGTAACGCTCAGATTCGGTTTGATAAGTTGACTGGTGTTGAAACCAATCGACTGGCAATGGTTAGTTCATCTACAACCTCTATTTAAAGGAGCTTGGTTTAGTTGCTAGAGTTGACGAAATTGGTCTTGGTTAAATGTCAATTAGTAATTTTTATGCTCAGAGATCTTGTGCCAGTTTGGGTGAGGTTTCTCCACCCACAAGGAGCTACACAAGCATAACCGAAGGTTTTCCAGTGAGTCATCTACCGACGGATCGGGATCGTCTACCTTACAGACTGTCGTGGAGTAGGAGCTTTATCTCCGAACCACGTTAAATCGATTTGTCTTTCCTTTGTGTTTAAGTTAATTGTTATTCTGCTTGCGCACTAACATGTATAGGAAGAGAACCAAGGATTGATGGTGATGAGTAATTCACCTTCCCTCTAGCCAGGCCATCGATCCCAACAAATCCCGTGTGTTATAATGATGCCCTCAAATATCAATTTGGAATAATATATTGAGAGCAGTGATTTTTTTGGAAGACAACTAAAATTTTAATCGTTTAAAATTTTTTTATCAATTGTTATATTGTATCAACGTAAATTACCTTACAATCTCTAAACACACTAAAATTTACTGTCAGTCTCTATGTTAGAAAAACTTTATTTACACCCACTACATGCAAATGTTTATTTGTTTTATCTCCCTAATGGACACTAATTTACCTAATTATCCTTATTTTTTATAGGTACAAAAAGTCCAAAAGGAGGTATAATTCCAACTAAATTCAGCACATTTAAACTAGAACCTTGTATATTTTCTATCAAATTCAGTGTAACTCTTTTTCTGCATGACCAAATAATTAGTCAATTGATTTAACCTAAGCCAATTGGTCAAGTGGAAAAAAATTGTGCTAAATTTGATAGAAAATATACTAGGTTCTAATTTAAATATGTTGAATTTAGTTAGAATTCTACCTCCGTTTGGACTTTTTGTATAAAACATGAGGGTTCTGTTCCCTTACAACAAACATAGCTGATCAATTGCCAATCTAATTCCAATCGATTAGAGATGCACAATTGACTGCCCAATCACAATCAATTCATTCTAAGCTATGCCCAATCACAATCGATTCATCCTATTGGTATGAGCTTCCAATTGATTGGTTAAACTGAAAAAAAACCCGTGCTCAATTTGATAGAAAATATATTAAATTCTCTTTAAATGGTACTGAATTTAGGAGGAATTATACTTTATTTTGAACTTTTTATATTTAAAAAATGAGAATAATTAGATAAATTAGTATGTATTAGGGAGTCTAAATAAATAAAAATTTGTATGCAAGAAGTGGGAATAAATATTTTTTGATGTGGGGATTGAGGAAAAGTTTATTTTGTTATTAGAGAGTTTAGGATAATTTCCCCTTGTATCAATAGATTAAAGTTATTCTTCATGATTATAAAACAACTTTAATCTATTGCTACACTATACCAATCGATTAATTTTTTTTTAACAATTAAAAACTTAATTCATGTTAAAAAAGCACTGCTCTCAATATATTATGTCAAATTGATATTAGAGAGCATATATATTATTATGAAAACTAGACGAACACATAAAACTTGGTTTCATGACATTTTGAGCTGCCTAGGTCCTTCAGCCAAATTAATTGATGGACCTAGAAAGTTCAGAATGACATGGAACCAAATCTTATATGTGTTAGTGCAGGCAGCACCTAAGTCAAACCTGAGTTTTGATAATGGCAAAGGGTTCAAGTGTTAAGATGTTATTTTGGTCTAATGTGTTCACTGAGTGTGCAGAAAGAAGTCCTGGCAAAGGACAGCTGGGCAACTAGCGAAGGGCTGCTAGGCATCGAAGACCTGGCGAAGGGCTGCTAGGCATCGAAGACCTGGCGAAGGGCTGCTAGGCACCTGGCCTGGCGAAGGGCTACTAGGCATCGAAGACCTGGCGAAGGGCTGCTTGGCACCTGGCGAAGGGTTGCTGGGCAAAAGTCCAACCGGAGGAGCCGGTTAGCAAAAGGTAAACTCTCCTGAGAGGAGTAGGTGAGGATGCGTTCCCCGTCGAGGGAACAGTAGGCGTCGATTCGACCTAGGGTTCCATTTGGGAGACCTGAAGTCAGAACCAAGACAGCTACGGCTGTAAAAAATGATCTAATATTCTTGCCTTGTTTGTTGTGGAACTAACCTTGGATGCAGGGACCAAAGGAATGTGTTTCTTTAGCTCAGAATGCCCCAAAGGAGAGGAGCAGGCACCTGGGCTAGGCGCCCGGGAGGTTCCGGGCGCCCAAGGTCAAAGCCAAACAGCAGTAAAGCAAGAAGCGCTTCGAATCAACACTAGGCTAGGCGCCTGGGAGGTCCCAGGCACCCAAGGTCAAAGCCAAAGATGAGTCGAAGCAAAATCAGCCACGAAGCCAGCGGACCCAGTCAAGCTGGGCGCCCGGGAGGTCCCGGGTGCCCCAGTCAGCTCCAGAGCCGATTTGAAGGGGATAAGCGCTGACCAAGCTTCGGATAGAGATTCTCGGATCCGAAGGCACGTGTCAGGCGCCCCCGACGTCCCAGGCGCCCCCAGGAGCACTATAAAAGGGGCTCGACCCCTAAGGCTTCAACAACACTTTTTCTAACGCCTCCAAGCTTTTCGTCCAAGCGCTCTGCTCCGGCAAACTCCTTTCTCGACATTCCAGCGCCGACAACGACCCTCTGCTCCGAAGTATGATCCACATCAGGGTGTCAGTAACGAAAAGTGTAATTCATTTACTTACTGCACTATTCTTGTATTAAATCTGTAAACCTTTACGCGAATATAGAATTGCCCGCAGTAAACGGTCAAGGACTGTGGGCCTTGGAGTAGGAGTCGATCGCGACTCCGAACCAAGTAAAAATACTTGTGTTCTTTGTGTGTTTTAATTCCGCTGCGTTTTCTCTTTCTTATCCGAAAAAGTTTTCACGATATTCACCCTCCCCCTCTATCGTGTTTCTCAATCCAACAAGTGGTATCAGAGCGGGGTAGCTCAAATTGCTGCAACCACCAATTTGCGAATTTTTCAGATTTTTACGAAATCTTTTTTAATTCTTTTTCGATCGAACTTTTATCGTTAATCGAGGTTGGTGCAACACCACTCGATAATTTTTTTATCTTCTTCCCGCACTGCTAATCCAAGACCAAGTCTTGGGAAAGTTTTGTTTGTTTTTGTTGATATATTATTTCAGAATCTCTCATGGCCATGCAAGAGGGCTTCAGTATAGCCAGACCACTACTCTTCAGTGGGGAGGACTTCTCCTACTGGAAGAGTCGGATGGAAGTCCACCTGAAAACTCAGGTGGACATGTGGATAATTATCCAATCTGGACTGGAAATCCCGAAAAACGCTGAAGGAGTGCCACAATCTTACACCGAATGGGACGCCTCACTAAAAAGGAAGATCGAGGCGGATGCTAAAGTGACCCAGACACTTCAATGCGGTCTAACCAAAGAAGAGCTGAACCGGGTGGGACCATTCAACAGTGTAAAAGAACTTTGGGGTAAGTTAATTGAGTTGCATGAAGGAACCTCCGACACCCGAATCAGCAAGAGAGACCTACTGCTAAACAAACTCTAAACTATCAAAATGAACGATGACGAGTCAGCAGCCCAGGTCCACGCCAGAATCCAAGAGTTGATGAACGGTCTACATACAATCGGTCACAAGGTAGAAAATCGTGACCTGATCAGGTATACCCTTAACGCTTCCCGAGAAATACTTTGTGGGCATCTATGGTAGATGTGTACAAAGTTTCAAGGGATCTGTCTAAAATCAAATTAGATGAGTTATTTTCTGAACTTGAATTATATGAGCAGACTAACTGCACCCTGGCTGAGAAAGGCATTGCTTTTGTTGCAGGTAAAACTGGAAAGATAACCAAGAAGAAGCCTCAACCTGCACCCGAGTCTGACTCAAACTCATACTCAGAAGACAGCGAAGGAGATCGACCCAAGCTGGTTCGGCTAGCCCGGGACTACTACAAGGAGCTGAAAAATCAGACCAACAGAAGGAAAGCCAGCCGAAGAAAGGAAGAGCCAGCTGAACTTTCAAATGAAAAGACCAAACCAAATGTGACCTGCTACGAATGCAAAAAAAAGGGTCACTACAAGACAGAATGCCCCAATCTGAAGGAGATGAAGAAGACAAGAAGAAAGAAGACCCTTCAAGCAACATGGGACGAGTCTTCCTCCGAAGAAGAAGAAGAGGCCCCACAATCGAACCTGCTCGCCCTGACTGCTTCGGAAGAAATTGAGACCGGATCAGAATCGGAGCTGGACGACGGAAAACTCACATTTTCAGAGGATGGCAAAATCATTGTAAGTGGGTTTTCTAGAGTTCAATTATCAGAGTTAATTGCTTATCTATCTCGCGACTTGGCGAAAGCCAAAATCCGAGTCGAATCCCTCCGATAGGAAGTAAAACTGCTGAAAGAGGGAGCTGATTCTAGATCCTTAACTGAGAAGGTTCAAGAAGGAACCTCTACTCAAGTTGAAAAACTTGAGAAAGAGAACTCCTCCTTGAAAACTCAAGTCAAGGACCTTAGAGCAGCTTTGGAACGATTCACTTCGGGTTCCAAGGGTCTTGACATGATCCTTAGAAAACAGAAGTCTGTTCTAAATCGATCCGGATTAGGGTATCGAACCAAGGCTAGACAAAGGTCATATTATGCTGTACTGAATCAGTCTAAACCCAAAATTCAGGCATGGGTACCCAAACTGTGCCTGAACAACCAAGTTGGACCAAATCAGTATTGGATCCCCAAGGACAATATTCATATCTTGCCTAATCATTACCGTGGCTTTAGTCCAGGGGGAGCCAACTTAAAAACCATTTTTTTAGTTAAATGAATTTCTTTTCTTGTTTTAAATTGCATGATTGCTTGTCTATTTATTTTCTGCAATTTACCATGCTTAGAACTAGGACTGGTTAGACTAAGGACTAAACCAATTAACTGAAATTTGAACAACATAGTATTGGGTGGAGGTGAGATAATAGTACGTTAGGGAAGCCTTTTCTAATAAGGTCAAGTATACACTACTTGGTCTCTTTAGACTGGTGAAACTAGCCGAAGCTACCGATCCAAGACCCAAGCTAGTTAGACCAGAATTTCTCAAAAAGTAACCTTGAAAATGAAATTTCACTAAAACGCTTTGTCAAGGAAAGAGTTGATGATCCAATAAGGCTACGGCCAAAGAAGGTCGTGTGCCTCGCCAAGACCTAGAAGCCAATTTTTGAAATTCAAATTCAATTTACTCTTTGTCAAATTCGAATCTAATACAAATTTTCAGTTAATCTTATATTCAAATATTCTTTGTCAAAATAAATTCAAAACTAATTGCTTTTAAAATTAATTTAATTTTTCAAAATTAATCATGATCTTTCTAAATACTTCTATTAAAACCTGTCTCACAAAAACTCATAAGTTAACGTGATTGATAACTAGATACCGGGTGAGATAGTTAGGACTTAAGTTAATACAAAATCTGATTTCTGTAATATTGTTAAATAAAACATTGAATTTAGAGTTGAATTGTCTTGATTGTTGGTTGGTCATTAGAGTCAAACATGGTCAAACAGTCAAACTGGTCAATGGTCAAACAACAGTCAAATCGGGCGCCCGTGACCCCTCGGGCGCCCCACCTCCCCTTTCTCTTCGATCAAGACAGCAAAAGCTATCAATACCTAGCTAAGCTAGGCGCTCGTGACATACCGGGCGCCTACTACCTCAAGTCAATCAAAGGCAGCAAAAGTTGCCACACATAGCAGCTGACCCCAGGCGCCCGAGTCCTCACGAGCGCCCCCAAGGACAGCATCAACACCAAAAAGCTGCCTTTGGCAGCATACGACTAACTTCAGGCGCCCGACCCTTCCCGGGCGCCCGACCAAGCCCTATATAAAGCCACCGAAACCTTCTTCATTTGCCACCCCAAAACAAACTCTCTTCTCCAACTCTTCTCCTTCCTAAGGCGTCCGAACGACCTTCTTGTGCCCTCGAACGCTTCACTTCAACCATGCCTCCTCGGATGACTACCCGGTATCAATTTTTCATGTTTTTTTAATTTCTTTTAGTTATTTCGCTAAATGCATGTTCCTTGTTATTTATTTAGAAAATGTCGTACTATTCAACCCAACCCCGGGCCCGAGCCTAGCTCTGAGCCTAGGTTTCCGACCCTAGAACTAATGAATAAGTTTGCTAGGACAACCTATAAACCCATCAAGACAAGCTTCTTGAATAGGCAGTTTTTCACTCAATCCTGTCCAGTAGCCATGGACGTCATTAACTTCTATCAAATTGATCGACTTGTTTTCTGCACTCATCCTATAAATACGACCCTATGTGCAGAATTTTACAACAACTTAGTAAGACTAGATGATCTTAGCTATGTCACCTCTGTACAAGGAATGCCCTTGACGATCACGCCCTTGTTGTTTAACAGATACCTTGGACTGCGAACCTCCCAGTCCACTTTCTGTTGTTACCCTCCTAGAGATCCTCCCTTTGCTCCCCCCTACTCCCATATTGATCTAGATACCCTTCATTCATACTTCTATAGAACTGCCCGAAACCCCCTGGTTAGTCGGTTTCAATCAGTAGATCTCCAGGTCCAGGATTACACTCTTTATAGAGTTCTAGTCCGTTGCATTCTTCCCTTGACCACTAGGGACGTCGCGACCATGCGACCATTTCATACCTTCCTGCTGTATGCTTTGATCCATCACCTGGATATCGATATTGGACTTCATATATTTCACACCATTCTATATGCATCCAGTGTTACTACTCAGGGTCGGGTATGCACCCCTTATTGCCACATCATTACCTCTCTTCTTCATCATCACGGTCGCGATATTACCGACGGAGAGATGACCTCGATGACTGAGTTTGACGAGATTGGGTATAGAAACTTCTCCCTAGCGGGCATAGATGTCTCGGCCACCGGGGTTTTATCATGGAGACGTCAGCGAGCCGGAGTCCAGATCAATTCCGATGAGGAGGTGGAGGTCGACGTCGCAGATCTCGCTGCCGAGATTCGAGAGCAGATGGACGATTCCCCACCGCCGACACTCGACGAGAGAGTGACACGACTTGAAACAGAGATCCATAACCTTCGAGAGGAAGAGGAAGCCCACTACATCGAGATAGTCGACACAATTCGAGCAGAGCACGATGTAAATCAGGCCTATCATAACGAGCGCATGGAAGCTGTTCTAGTTGACCGTCAGGCGAGACAGACACACCACACTGAGTACATGGATGCCCTCAGAGCCGAACATGAGGCAAATCAGGCCCGACATGACGAGATGATGTCTTGGTTCCAAAACTGGCAGCCCGGTCCATTCTTCCCTTCGGGCCCCTCCTCTTAGACTCCAGATGACTTCAGTTGTACTAGTGACTCTTTGACTAACCCTAGTCAGTAGAGTTGACATGTATTTGACTGTGGTTTGACTGTGCTGGTCCTCGCTTTGACCAGTTGACTTATCTAGTTGCTAGTTGCTTTCTTGATTATCTGATCTTTATCAGTTACTAAGTTAGGGTTATGCATGGTAAAATAGGACTGCTCTAATTATTTTTTTAAAAAAAATTGTCTTAGTTTCTGTAAAATCAAATTTTTTTTTCTCATTTTGTTATTTAAAATGATTTTTCCGACTTAGTTTTTCATAAAATTACCCCCTTCAAAACTAGGTCTTTTCACAAATGGACTTAGCCTAGGCCCTAACCCTAGAACTGCATGCACCTATAGATCTAGAAGCCAGCATCTCACAAGCACCTTAGGGTACTTTTGATTGATCACCTAGAATGGGTTGAGATGCTTAGGTCTTTACCTTGATTCAAGATGCTTAAGTCTGTGCATCTGCAGTAATTGAGGCACTAAATACCAATCAACAGTAATCAAGTTAAGTGTCAAGTTTAGAAAATCTAACTTGATCAGAACACTTAACTTGACTAACCCTAGCGAAAGCTACTGTTTATAACAGTTAGTAAGTAGCTAATTGGGTTAGACAGGACCCGAAAGCAGAAATTCAAATTGATTTGGTCCAGTTTAAATTTAGAATTGGTTCAGTATAGCATTTTTACCTTGATTACTCAATTTCAATGCTATTTTTTTTACTATATTTTTTTTGATATATGGCAAAGGGGGAGAGATTGGAAAGGAGAGAAATTATCAAAACTTTTTTTCTCTAAAATTAAATCTTTTTTCAAAAACTTTTATCTCCTGTTTTTCAAAAAGCAAAGCTCTTTAACTACTTAAGTTCATTTTAAAAGTTAATTTTACTTGCTTTCAAAAATTATTCTAAGCACTTATCTTGAAAAATTTTCTGAAATTTTACTAAGTCATAAATTCAGTGTTTGAAAAATTTTCTAAGTACTTAAACTGCTTTCTTAAACTGTCAAGAAAATTTTCTAAGTACTTACACTTTTTAGCTTTCAAAGATTTATTCCAAGTACTTATTCCAAATCTTTGGTTGGTCGAAAATTTTCTAAATGTAAAATTCAAATTCACCTGAAAATTTTCCGACTCAAAATATTTTGAAAATGCTTTTCTAACTTAAAAACATGTTCTTGAAAATTTTCTAAGTGTTGAAAACTTGAAAAACACTTCACGTTAAGACTTAGAAATTTTTTTCAAAAACCCCACGGACTTTTGAAAATCTTAGGGGGAGATTTCTTCCAGGGGGAGGAAATAAAATGTAAGTTACTTACTTACCTGATTTTTGTTTAACTTAACTTTTTGAACCGGGTTGTCATAAATCAAAAAGGGGGAGATTGTTGGTGCAGGCAGCACCTAAGTCAAACCTGGGTTTTGATAATGGCAAAGGATTCAAGAGTTAAGATGTTATTTTGGCCTAATGTGTTCACTGAGTGTGCAGAAAGAAGTCCTGGGAAAGGGCAGCTGGGCAACTAGCGAAGGGCTGCTAGGCATCGAATGTTGGGACCGGGTGCATGTTGACATGGATGCGGGTTCGTAATTTTAAAATTTATTACGTGCAGCGGAAGATTTAGCATAAATAATTTCCCAAATTATTTAACCGCACATCTAAGCATACAATCTTATATTGTGTAGACATGATCATATATTAAAATTTTACAGAAAGTAAACTAATTTACTTAATACCTCGCGTAACTCGAAGGAAGGGACGAGATCCAACCGTAAGCGTCCTTTGGAAGCTCCGCCTCTATTCGCGTCCACGCCGAGTTTTCTTCGGGATGACTTCGCAAAGCCACGAGTTTCGTGCCGACAAGAACTACTAGATTCTCCAAAGGCACGACAAGAATACCAAGAGAGAGATGAGAAGACTAACCACCAAACGAAGAACAGAATCAAGATTCCGGGAGGAAGGAAGGAGTTGCGCCCGCTTCTTCTTCTTCTTCGGCAGCTGCTTGGTGGATGAAGCTCACGGCAACAAAGGGGTCCTCCTTTTAGGGTCGGCGACATTAGAGGAGAGAGAGGGAGAGAAGGAGAGAGAGAGAGGGCTTATTTCTAGATCTCTTAGATTAATTTCCAAGCCTTGCCTTGGTTCCTTTATATAGTAGCCTCTCAATCGCCAAGTCTCCTTTTTATGGAATAAATTTTCATAAGAAATTTATCATATAAATTTTTCTATGAATTATTCCATCATGCCAAGTTTTTATCATAATTTAATTTATGATAAAAATAATCATGTCTCCCTTTTCTTATGGAAAGAAATTTCTTTATATAAATTTCTTTATCATGGTAAATCAATCCATTATTGATTTTATAAAATAAACCAATCCATGGTTCATTTTAATTTCCATGAAAAATAAATCTCTTTATATAAATTTTTTTATATAAATTTCTTTATCCATAATTTTATAAAACAAACCACGCTCGGTTTATTTTATAATTTGAACCAAAAATTCGGTTTTCCCCTTTTGTTGTGGCCAGCCAAACAAAGAGGGTGGGGACCCTCTTTGGTCGGCCAAACCCAAGCTAAAACCATACGAATTAAACTCATTTAATTCGTCCAATAAGTCTTCAAAAGACTTAGCCATTTTATGCTTCCGATGCGTCTATGAAAAATTCAGATTCGACTTATCTCTCTTGATCGGAAAATCCAATTTTCAACTCGTTTTAAATCCCTCGGATTACTCGTAGTGCGTGTGACTAAATAGGCTTTCGATTTATGTTGGTCGTCTATAATTAACCAATTATAGAACGATCATGAGTGGTACCTAGTAGTACATCATGATCCCCAATTAATCGAAAGATCAACGGTTGACCTCAGAAATTATTCTGAAACCCTTCAGCAGCTATAATAAATCGTGCCTCATTCCCTTCACCATCTTATACCCACTTGGTTCAGGACACGGTCTATGTGTGTCAGTCCCCACTAGGCTGACTACGTCACACCTAGCCCAAGCAATGTCTTTCTCATCCAACGGATTCTAATTACTCTCATGTATCTGAGAGATTCATACTCTAAACATGTGATGCTCTGGCCAGAGGCTTCGAGTAACAATCCGACGATAGGCCTTGGGTATACATCTCCTCGCAAGGAGTGATGAATCCTTTGTAGGCTGTTCAAACATCTTCGGGCACTTCGGCTTATACCCAACCATCCTGGGTCCACACCTCCTTAGAGATGCTTGCTTAAGATGTCAAAGTATAAGTCTCCATGACCAAGATGACTTGAACACCGCAAGTCAAAGGAACATCGCACTTAAGCTGCAGTAAGAACTTCATTGACATATCTATATGTAGATTATCATATGAAGTTTTACAGCCAGTCACTCCAATGAACTAGTTCCCTTAACTAGTATTCATGTTTATCTCCGGACATCCCAATGTCTCCAGCCAGTGAGAATCAGCTGATTAGAGAATAACCCATGCTAGTCTCAACAGAATTGATAGTGTCCGTATTTATCAATTCATCGACTAGGGACAATTTCAATACTTCACAATTGCACATATAGAGATAATCACTAGTTGTGAATTCATCACAAATTCTCTCATGCTGTGAATTGTATTACGGACATTCAGTAAATGAGTTTAAGATCTCAATCAAATACACAAACATGTATACTCAAATAGTGAATATTTATTTATTAAAATAAATGATTACATTCATAAGGCGATTGCCTTAGGACACTTCTCTCACAATACTAACAAACTCCCACTTGGCCTAATGCTAATCGCTACGGTATCCAATACCACAGGCTCTAACATGACCCTCAAACTTGCTTTGAGGCAAGGCCTTAGTTAAAGGATCCGCTAAATTCCTTTCAATGGGAATTTTCTCAATTTGTATATCATTCCTACTTATAATCTCTCTGATCAGATGATAGCGGCGAAGCACATGTTTGGATCGCTGATGAGACCTTGGTTCCTTTGCTTGTGCAATAGCTCCATTATTGTCGCAGTAAACCGGCACTGCTTCATCAATGGTTGGAGCCACACCAAGTTCTGAGACAAACTTCTTGATCCAGACTGCTTCCTTTGCTGCTTCCGAAGCTGCAATATTTTCCCCTTCCGTGGTAGAATCCGCTACGGTGTCTTGCTTGGAACTCTTCCAACTTATTGCGCCTCCATTCAAAATAAATACGTATCCAAACTGAGATTTGGAGTCATCCTTATCTGTCTGGAAACTGGCATCTGTATACTCACGTATTACCATATCACCTTCTCCATATATTAGGAACATATCCTTAGTTCTTCTTAAGTACTTGAGGATTGTCTTGACAGCCACCCAATGATCCATTCCTGGATCAGACTGGTATCTGCTTGTGACACTCAGAGCATACGATACATCGGGCCTAGTACATAACATTGCATACATGATAGATCCTATCGCGGATGCATAAGAAATCTTATTCATGCAAATCCTCTCGTCTTCTGTGCGCGGACACATAGACTTCGAAAGGTTGATCCCATGCCTGATGGGAAGGTAACCTTTCTTGGATTCCGACATGCTAAACCCTTTTAGCACTCGGTCTATATATGTAGACTGCAAAAGACCAAGCAATCGTTTTGATCTATCTCTATAGATTCTAATCCCAAGGATATAGGTTGCTTCTCCCAGGTCTTTCATGGAGAAAGTTTTGGACAACCAAATTTTAACTGACTGTAAGACTGATATATCGTTTCCTATAAGTAATATGTCATCGACATATAACATTAGGAATACGACTGCACTCCCACTAACCTTCTTGTACACACAAGGTTCGTCAGGATTTTATGAGAAATCAAACTCTTTGATTGTCTCATCAAAATGGATGTTCCAGCTCCTGGATGCTTGCTTTAGTCCATATATAGATCGTCGAAGCTTGCATACTTTGGTTTAATCAATCGTTGTGAAACCTTCAGGTTGTATCATGTATACATCCTCAAGCAGGTTTCCATTAAGGAAAGCTGTTTTCACATCCATTTGTCATATCTCATAATCATAATGAGCTGCTATGGCCAGGAGCATCCGAATGGATTTAAGCATAACTACTGGCGAATAGGTTTCGTCATAATCAATTCCTTGTTTCTGACGATATCATTTTGCCACTAATCTAGCCTTAAAGGTAACAACATTACCTTACATGTCAGTTTTCTTCTTGAAAACCCACTTGCACCCTATGGGCTTAATCCCTTCAGGTGGGTTAACCAAGTCTCATACTTGATTTTTGTACATGGAATCCATTTCCGACTTCTTTGGCTTCAAGTCATTTATCCCCTTTCTGAATTATTCAGAACATCTTCATAATTGATAGGTTCGTCATTGTTAATGAGTAACACGTCGTTCGATTCACTTATGAGAAATCCGTATCTCTCTGGAATATTGTGTATCCTATCAGACCTACGAAGAAGTGGTGTTGTTTTAGGTTCAACTGATAGCTCATCATTATGAGTTATCGGTTGTGGGTCTAGACTAGGTGTCTCTGTAATGTCTATTGGAGTTTCTTGAACTTCTTCAAGTTCAATACTACTCCCACTGTTTTCTTGTAAAAGAAATTCTTTTTCTAGAAATACAGCATGCCTTAAAACAAACACCTTTTGTTCCAAGGGATGATAGAATTGGTAACCCTTCATTTTCTTAGGGTATCCAATAAATAGACATTTATCAGACTTAGCATCCAATTTATCTGATATAGTCCGCTTTACATAAGCAGGACAACCCCATATCTTTAGGTGAGATAAATGAGGTTTCTTACTATTCCACGTCTCATATGGAGTAGTAGAGACTACCTTGGTCGGGACTCTGTTTAGCAAGTAAACAGCCGTCTTAAGCGCATAGCCCCAAAAGGATTTTGGAAGAGTTGCATGATTCATCATAGATCTAACCATGTCCATCAAGGTTCGGTTACGCCTCTCAGATACACCATTATGCTGTGGTGTATATGGCGGAGTCCATTAAGACAATATCCCATTGTCCCTAAGATAATCTTGAAACTCTTGACTTAAGTATTCACCACCCCGATCGGATCGAAGTATCTTAATACTTTTGCCAAGCTGTTTCTTTACTTCACTTCTGAACTCTTTGAATTTCTCAAAAGCTTCATATTTGTGTTTCATTAAGAACACATACCCGAATCGTGAGTGATCATCGATAAAGGTAATGAAGTAGCTATAGCCTCCTTGTGCATGAGTTGACATTGGTCCACATACATCAGTATGTATTAGACCAAGCAATTCTCCCACTGATTTACCTTTTCCGGAAAAGGGTAATTTGGTCATCTTGCCTTTTAGGCATGATTCACATGTATCAAATGAACTGGGTTCAAATGATTCCAGAATTCCACATCGGTGTAATTTGGTCATGCGTTTCTTGCTTATATGGCCAAGACGACAATGCTACATGTAAGAGTCTATTTGATTATCTATTCGAGCACGTTTGTTGCTGACTTCAATATTGAAAATGTCACCGGATAAATCTAACGTGTAGATACCATTGCATAAAATTCCGGTCCCATAAAGAACACCATTTAAAGTTATGTAACAACAATTGTTACTAAAAGTTAAATGATAACCTTTTTCATTCAAGCATGAAATAGATACAATGTCCTTTATTAACGAAGGAACAAAATAACAATTATCCAATTCTAAGACAAGTCCAGCAGGGAGCTTTAGCAAATATGTTCCGATGGCAACAGCAGCAATCTTTGCTCCATTTCTAACTCGCAAATTCGCTTCTCCCTTGACGAGTCTTCTTCTATTCCTTAGCCCCTGTATGTCATTACATATATGTGAGCTACACCCAGTATCAAGTACCCAGGCGGTTGAGGAAATAGAGTGACATTCAATAACGAAGATACCTGAAGAGGATGAGGCATCGGATGCCTTCTTCTTCAAGGACTCAAGATAAACCTTGCAGTTTCTTCGCCAGTGACCCTCCTTGCCACAGTGATGGCAAGTGCCTTTTGGGGCTTTTTCAATCCTTTAGTCCTTAGTTAACTTATTGTTGTCCAAAATGGAACGCAAATTCAGAGAAGACATGATCAAGTGATTATCCTAGAAATACAAATTGAGCTTATGTGAGAAGAATGATAAAGAATGCATCAACATACATTAATTAAATCCTATTTATTTTTCGAATTGAATAACCCTTTTTATCAATTCGGGAGATCGTAGGAACATCTCCAAATAGGTTGATATCCAACCATAGATAAGAACAATCATGGCTGTGGCCATCAAGTTATTCTTAGCTATGAAGGTAGGTAATTATACCGATTACATATCACATATATGTAACTATCACTTTATGCTATCAACTAATTGAATGTTTGCATAAATCATTGGGTTGTTAACTCATTAACAAGTATGCAATAATATACATAGCACCCAACTGCACCTCTCTTTACATCGACCTTGGCTGTGGCACAACAAATCGATGCTCCAAGCTTAAGGCTGACCCATTAATCAAGAAATAGTTTTAATATGGTTGGAGCTCATTCAACCGTTTAGTCAGGCTTGGATGTGTCCAACAACCAAAACTAAGGATTGACCTCTGACTCCAACTATATTAATTATAAACTAATTCCATGATTTGAACATGTTGAGGTTCAAGCCGGGCATAGATGTGTCCATCAACCCAAACGAGAAACAAAACTCCGGTTCTGACCATATTAATGGAAGGTGTTGGCCTTAATATTTTGTAAGGGGTTTTGGGTCTCATCCTTTTCTTTCTAAGCATATTCATGACATATAATTATGTCATGTACTAACGATTTCCTTAATAAAGTATGTATGTGACTTAATTTATCAAGTCTCATTAATTGAATTAGGAACCGGATTTCCTAATTCTAATTTCATACTTTATTTAAGGAATTGTTTTGGGAAACAATTTCCTAAATTGTCATAATCAATTTCGGAAATAATATGTTTAAGACTTTGATTTCACTAAATCAAATCTTATTAAATTAAGAGACAGATTCCCTTAATTCGACCACATATTATTTTCATGAAAATCTTATTTAAGGAAATAAACTCTATAGGAAACAATTTTCCTAATTAATTTTGGAGACAATAATATGTAAGAAATCAAATAAGGAAATTATCGTTTGAGAATCACCTCAAAAATTTCCAAGATTTGATCACATATTTTATTTATGGACTAATTAATTATAACAAATTATTTTCTTTGGGTGGCTCCTCGAGGCTCAGATACCCAAAGAAAAGAAATTTGTCGTAAATCTAACTTGGCCCGCTCCCCGAGGCGTAGCCAAATTAAACTTGACAATTCTTATTCAAAATAGGAAATTAAATTACAACAACTAACTTTAATTTGGGTGGCTCCCTGAGGCACTCCCCAAAGTAAAGAATTTTGTTAATAATTTAAAATCAATTCGAATTTAATTATCAATTAATTATCCATAAATTTGTCTAGACTTTCTTGAAAGAAAGTGCCCAAAATTGCGAGCTTTCCATAATAGGTTTTCAAAATAATTGTAAGTTTCTGGTACAAAGAAAACTTACATATTTCCAAAATTGAAAATTTTCCAAAATATGAAATTTCCAAAATTGGAAAGTTTCCAAAAATGGGAAGTTTTCACAATTATCATAAAATTTCAGAAACTAGGATATTTCAAAAGTTTGCGAAATTTCATGTGGATTTCCAAACTTTGAAATTTCTAAATCTAAAATTTATCATAATTGGAAAGTTTCCATAATTGGAAAATTTTCCAAAATTGAGATCATAACAAAGTTTTCCGCAAAACAATTATATGATTATGTCGAACACTAACCTCGCTCTGATACCACTGTTGGGACCGGGTGCATGTTGACATGGATGCGGGTTCGTAATTTTAAAATTTATTACGTGCAGTGGAAGATTTAGCATAAATAATTTTCTAAATTATTTAACCACACATCTAAGCATGCAACCTTATATTGTGTAGACATGATCATATATTAAAATTTTACAGAAAGTAAACTAATTTACTTAATACCTCGCGTAACTCGAAGGAAGGGACGAGATCCAACCGTAAGCGTCCCTTGGAAGCTCCGCCTCTATTCGCGTCCACGCCGAGTTTTCTTCGGGATGACTTCGCAAAGTCACGAGTTTCGTGCCGACAAGAACTACTAGATTCTCCAAAGGCACGACAAGAATACCAAGAGAGAGATGGGAAGACTAACCACCAAACGAAGAACGGAATCAAGATTCCGGGAGGAAGGAAGGAGTTGCGCCCGCTTCTTCTTCTTCTTCGGCAGCTGCTTGGTGGATGAAGCTCATGGCAACAAAGGGGTCCTCCTTTTAGGGCCGGTGGCACTAGAGGAGGGAGAGGGAGAGAAGGAGAGAGAGAGAGAGGGCTTATTTCTAGATCTCTTAGATTAATTTCCAAGTCTTGCCTTGGATCCTTTATATAGTAGCCTCTCAATCGCCAAGTCACCTTTTTATGGAATAAATTTTCATAAGAAATTTATCATATAAATTTTTCTATGAATTATTCCATCATGCCAAGTTTTTATCATAATTTAATTTATGATAAAAACAACCATGTCTACCTTTTCTTATGGAAAGAAATTTCTTTATATAAATTTCTTTATCATGGTAAATCAATCCATTATTGATTTTATAAAATAAACCAATCCATGGTTCATTTTAATTTCCATGAAAAATAAATCTCTTTATATAAATTTCTTTATCCATAATTTTATAAAACAAACCACGCTCGATTTATTTTATAATTTGAACCAAAAATTTGGTTTCCCCTTTTGTTGTGGCCAGCCAAACAAAGAGGGTGGGGACCCTCTTTGGCCGACCAAACCCAAGCTAAAACTATACGAATTAAACTCATTTAATTCGTCCAATAAGTCTTCAAAAGACTTAGCCATTTTATGCTTCCGATGCATCTCTGAAAAATTCAGATTCGACTTATCTCTCTTGATCGGAAAATCTAATTTTCAACTCGTTTTAAATCCCTCGGATTACTCGTAGTGCGTGTGACTAAATAGGCTTTCGATTTATGTTGGCTGTCTATAATTAACCAATTATAGAACGATCATGAGTGGTACCTAGTAGTACATCATGATCCCCAATTAATCGAAAGATCAACGGTTGACCTCAGAAATTATTCTGAAACCCTTCAGCAGCTATAATGAATCGTGCCTCATTCCCTTCACCATCTTATACCCACTTGGTTCAGGACACGGTCTATGTGTGTCAGTCCCCACTAGGCTGACTACGTCACACCTAGCCCAAGCAATGTCTTTCTCATCCAACGGATTCTAATTACTCTCATGTATCTGAGAGATTCATACTCTAAACATGTGATGCTCTGGCCAGAGGCTTCGAGTAACAATCCGACGATAGGCCTTGGGTATACATCTCCTCGCAAGGAGTGATGAATCCTTTGTAGGCTGTTCAAACATCTTCGGGCACTTCGGCTTATACCCAACCATCCTGGGTCCACACCTCCTTAGAGATGCTTGCTTAAGATGTCAAAGTATAAGTCTCCATGACCAAGATGACTTGAACACCGCAAGTCAAAGGAACATCGCACTTAAGCTGCAGTAAGAACTTCATTGACATATCTATATGTAGATTATCATATGAAGTTTTACAGCCAGTCACTCCAATGAACTAGTTCCCTTAACTAACATTCATGTTTATCTCTGGACATCCCAATGTCTCCAGCCAATGAGAATCAGCTGATTAGAGAATAACCCATGCTAGTCTCAACAGAATTGATAGTGTTCGTATTTATCAATTCATCGACTATGGACAATTTCAATACTTCATAATTGCACATATAGAGATAATCACTAGTTGTGAATTCATCACAAATTCTCTCATGCTGTGAATTGTATTGCGGACATTCAGTAAATGAGTTTAAGATCTCAATCAAATACACAAACATGTATACTCAAATAGTGAATATTTATTTATTAAAATAAATGATTACATTCATAAGGCGATTGCCTTAGGACACTTCTCTCATAATACTAACATCGAAGACCTGGCGAAGGGTTGCTAGGCACCTGGCGAAGGGCTGCTAGGCATCAAAGACCTGGCGAAAGGTTGCTAGGCACCTGGCGAAGGGCTGCTAGGCATCGAAGACCTGGCGAAGGGTTGCTAGGCACCTGGCGAAGGGCTGCTGGGCAAAAGTCCAACCGGAGGAGCCGGTTGGCAAAAGGTAAACTCTCCTGAGAGGAGTAGGTGAAGACGCGTTCCCCGTCGAGGGAACAGTAAGCGTCGGTTCGACCTAGGGTTCCATTTGGGAGACCCGAAGTCAGAACCAAGACAGCTACGGCTGTAAAAAATGATCTAATATTCTTGCCTTGTTTGTTGTGGAACTAACCTTGGTTGCAGGGACCAAAGGAATGTGTTTCTGCAGCTCAGAACGCCCCAAAGGAGAGGGGCAGGCACCTGGGAGGTCCCGGGCGCCCAAGGTCAAAGCTAAACAGCAGTAAAGCAAGAAGCGCTTCGAATCAACACTAGGCTAGGCGCCCGGGAGGTCCCGGGCGCCCAAGGTCAAAGCCAAAGATGAGTCGAAGCAAAATCAGCCACGAAGCCAGCGGACCCAGTCAAACTGGGCGCCCGGGAGGTCCCGAGTGCCCCAGTCAGCTCCAGAGCCGATTCGAAGGGGATAAGCGCTGACCAAGCTTCGGATAGAGATTCTTGGATCCGAAGGCACGTGTCAGGCGCCCCCGACGTCCCAGGCGCCCCTAGGAGCACTATAAAAGGGGCTCGATCCCTAAGGCTTCAACAACACTTTTTCTAACGCCTCCAAGCTTTCGTCCAAGCGCTCTGCTCCAGCAAACTCCGTTCTCGACATTCCAGCGCCGACAACGACCCTCTGCTCCGAAGTATAATCCACATCAGGGCGTCGGTAACGAAAAGTGTAATTCATTTACTTACTGCACTATTCTTGTATTAAATCTGTAAACCTTTGCGCGAATATAGAATTGCCCGTAGTAAACGGTCAAGGACAGTGGGCCTTGGAGTAGGAGCCGATCGCGTCTCCGAACCAAGTAAAAATACTTGTGTTCTTTGTGTGTTTTAATTCCGCTGCGTTTTCTCTTTCTTATCCGAAAAAGTTTTCACGATATTCACCCCCCCCCCCCCGCTATCGTGTTTCTCGATCAAATAATATGTTCATCTAATTCTCCTGATTATATCTATACCCTCAAACATTTAACATAATATATTGAAAGTAATAATTTTTTGAATACGAATATGTTTGAAAAAACTAATTCATATTAAAAAAATCATTACGCTTAATATATTTAGTCAAATTAATATTTAGGAGTATGGATATAATCAAAAAAATTAAAGAAACACATGGAACGTGATTTTATATCATTCCATGTTCTGTAGATACATCTATTAATTTTGTTCGAAATTGATCAAAATCGGCTAAAAGACCTAGAGAGCGCTAATAAACCTAGAGAGCTCGGAATGACATGAAAGTATATTTTATGTATTTGTCTAGTTCTCCTGATTATATATCCCCTCAAACATCAATTTGATATAATATATTTAGAGTAGTGATTTTTTGAACACAAATGTGTAGGGATCAGTTGACTGGCAAGAAGAGGGTGAATTGCCCTGAAAATAAAACTTGATCGTTTATCTTTTCAACAAAGATAACATTAGTCTAAAAGTAAATCAACAATCTAAACAATTAACAAAGAGAAAGAAAAAGACACAGAATGTAATTGGTTTGTAACCTGGGTGGTTGTCAATCCAAGACAAATTGAAGCGCAATCTCCAGAATAATTCCTTATGGGCGGAGAAGCCTCTTACACCACTTGCAGAGAGAAGGCTGGAGAACGAATACAGAATGAATTATAGTTCGAATTGATGAAATGCTCTGAGTTAAGAGGTTTATTTATAGCCCATGAGAAAACATATCGTCGTATTGATGTGGCACATCACGAGCGCCTGAGTTCGGTCAATGCCTATCCACGTTGCAACGGCTAAAAAATGGCTCTGTGATAAGTATTAGGTCTCAGGCACCTGTATCAACTTGGGTACCTGTATAGTCGGGTGCTTGTATTCATACAAGCGCCTGATTTCCCGGGCACCTGAATCTACTCGGGAGCCTAGGAGTTAATTGGGCAACTTTAGTTGACCAGCCTTCTTCCAACCTCCTGGGTGATCTCCAACCATCCAGAGTTGGGCCCACTCGACCCCGTCTCTGGCCTTCTCCTCGAGCGGACTTCCTCTTAGGCTTCTCGTTCCTCAGATGTCGCACGTGTCCTCTCACTACACCGGTGTACTCTTTCGCAGCCTTCGCGTCCCTCGGATGCGCTGAGCCCATCAGCTCCCTTCCCGCACCATCTTTCTCGTATACTGCGTCTTTCACTCGACTTCTTGTGCTCCTAAGTTCCTATATACTTAGACACAGGAATCAAATACCAACAGAACCTAACTTGACTCGGTTAACTACATCAAAATCATCTCAGGGTACTTACAAAATATGTTTGAAGAATCTCATTCATTATTAAAAAAATTATTGTATTCAATATATTAGGTTAAATTAATATTTAAGAGCATGAATATAATTCGGAGAACTAGTGCAATATAGAAGATCTGATTTAATATCATGTCGAGCTCTCTAGGTTCATCTATTGATTTTGTCTAAAATCTGTCAAAACTGGTTAATGGATCTAGAGAGCATGGAATGACATAGTATCAGGTCTTATGTGTTTGTCTAGTTTTCCTGATTATATTCATGCCCCCAAACATTAATTTGATCAATATATTGAGTGTAGTCATTTTTTAAACACAAATTAGATTTTTCGAATATATCCATTAAAAAAAATAACTATAAGTACCCCATGTTAGTTTTGATGTGATCGACCAAGTCAAGTTAGGTATTGGTTAGTTTGATCCTTGTATCTAAGTGTGCAAGAGCTTAGGAGGATAAGAAGTCAAGCGGAAGACGTAGCATTTGAGAAGGATGGCCGAACGGGTTTGGTGCATCCAAGGGACGAGGTGACTACGGAAGAGTACACTGGTGGACAAGAAAGGCGTGCGCGACGTCTGAGGGACGAGAAACCAGGGAGAAAGTCTGCTCAAGGAGAAGGTCGAACGGAAGATGCAACGAGCGATAAGGATAGCGTGTGTATCCGAGGGACGAGAAGCTGCAGAGGAGTACACCAGTGAACGAGATGGACATGTGCGACATCCAAGGGATGAGAAGCAAGGGAGGAAACCTATTCGAGGAGAAGGACAGAATTGGGTTCGGGCGAGCTCTGCATGTGATCGAATGGCTTGGCTAGAGAGGGTGAATAGCTCCTCACCCTCTATTCACAGTTCATCTTCTTCCTACACATGCTAGTGCACAAGTGGAATAACAATTAAACTAAAACTAACACAACCAAGAAGATGAACCAATTTACGTGGTTTGGATATGACGTTCCTACTCCATAGCTATCCATAAGGTAGACGATCCTGATCCGTCAGTACATGACTCCTCAGAAAGCCTCCGGCTAGCTCGTGTAGCTCCTTGTGGATGGAGAAACCTCATCACAAAATACACACTCACACCTGAACATGGTAGACTACTAATAAGATTTAACCAAGCTTATTTCATCAACCTTGTTCAAGCAAACCGAGTTCTCTTGAATAGAACTCATTTGCTGATCCAGTCATTGCCAATTGACTGGTGCCAACACCAGTTATTGCCAGCTGTCGAACTCGAACATTACAGTCGAACGTTCGAATTCAACTGATACCAATCGACTGCACAGAAGATCAATCAACTGATCTTTCTGTGGCCTCAATCAGTCAACTGATTCCATACCAATCGACTAGTAAAACCCTAAACCTAGGGTTTCCCTTTCCGAGTACATTTCACTCGCGCTTAAACCCTTATGACTCACTTGACTCTTCATCGCAGCCTTAACCTATTGCCTTCAAGCCTTCTTCATTTTGGTTCTCGTCCCTCGGATGTATACAAGTCATAGCTCATCTCCACATGTCATCCTTTGTGTATGCCTCGAAATGCGCTTCCCTCGGATCATTGTTGTTACGTTGTCCACAATCGATCGGATGCATCATCCTTTATGGACCCAAAGTCATCAAGTTGAGTCTATGTGTATCCTATAGAATCTGCACACTCAAATACACATATCAAATAAAAGAGTAAACATAACTTAAATCTTTTGCCCAAACATCAAAACACATGGTCCCACGGATCATAGATTGCCTTAGCAATCTCCCCTTTTTTGATATTTAGCAATACGTTTAAATTAGGAAAAACATATAACAAAAAACAATGCTAAAATATTTGGACTTATGTTGCCAAGGTTACACCTTGGACTTATACCGCCAATGCTGGGCACCTAGCGAAGGGCTGCTAGGAGTCAAAGACCAATCGAAGGACTGCTAAGCACTGAAACCCTAAGTCCTGGCAACGGGCTGCTGGGCACCTAGCGAAGGGCTGCTAGGAGTCAAAGACCTAGCGAAGGACTGCTTGGAACCGAAGACCTGGCGAAGGACTGCTGGGCACCTAGCGAAGGACTGCTGGGCACCTAGCGAAGAACTGCTAGGAGACGAAGACCTAGCGAAGGACTGCTAGGAACCAGGCGAAGGATTGCTTGGTAACGAAGACCTGGCGAAGGACAGCTGGGCACCTAGCGAAGGACTGCTGGGCAAAAGTCCAACCGGAGGAGCCGGTTGGCGACAGGTAAATTCTCCTGAGAGGAGTAGGTGAGGACGCGTTCCCCGTCGAGGGAACAGTAGGCGTCGATTCGACCTAGGGTTCCATTTTGGAGACCCAAAGTCAGAACCAAGACAGCTAAGGTTGTATAAACCTAATATTTTATTGCTTTGTGTTGTTTTGGACTAACCTTGGATGCAGGACCGAAGGAATGTATTTCTGCAGCTCAGAACGCCCCAAAGGAGAGGGGCAAGCAGCTAGGCAGGGCGCCCCCAAGGTCAAGGCAAAACAAGTTAAGCAAGAAAACGCTTCAGAAGCTCACTGGGGGGCGCCCCCATGCTCCCGGGCGCTCCGGATGCTTAGGGCGCCTTGGGTCGAAGCCTACGAAGCGATAGAAGCTTATCCAACCGAGAAGCCCGCTGAAAGAGTCAACCCGGGCGCCCCCTGCTTCCCGGGCACCCCCGTCAAGCCTCGAGCCCGATCCTTGAGGGATAAGGGCTGACTGAGAGGTTGCCAGATCGTGAGACACGTGGAGGGCGTCCCCAACGTCCCAGGCGCCCCCATACTCACTATATAAGGGGTTCGACCCCCAAGGCTTCGAGACACAACATTCCAACACCACTACGCTCTTTGACTTAAGCGCTCTGCTCCAGAAACCTCCCAACTCGAGATTGAAGCGCCAACGACGACCCTCTGCTCAGAAGTACAATCTACAACGGGCGTCGGTAATGAAAGAGCTTAAGTTTCAGTTTACTGTACTACAACTATAATCGTTCTGTAAACTTTTTGCGCACATTTAGAATTGCCCCCAGTAAACGGTCAACGACCATGGGCCTTGGAGTAGGAGCCGACCGCGACTCCGAACCAAGTAAAACCGCTTGTGTTTTTGTGTTGTGTTTTAATTTTTTCCGCTGCCTATTCTCTTAAGTTTTATCCAAAAACGATTTACGATATTCACCCCCCCTCTATTGTATTCTCTCGATCCAACAAGTGGTATCAGAGCGGGGAAGCTCAAATTTGGTGCAACCACCTATTTGAGAGTTTTTTTTCGGATTTCTTTTTAAATTTTTTTCGAATTTTCATCGTTAATCGAGGTTGGTGCAACACCCCTCGATAAATATTTTTTTACTTCCCGCACTACTAATCCAAGACCAAATCTTGGGATATTTTTTTCTTTTTTTTCTCTTATTTTCAGATTAATGGTCATGCAAGAAGGATTCAACACAGCCAGACCACCACTTTTTAGTGGGGAGGACTTCTCCTACTGGAAAAGTCGGATGGAGGTCCACCTGAAAACTCAGGTGGACATGTGGATAATCATCCAGTCTGGACTGGAGATTCCAAAGAATGCTGAAGGAGTGCCACAGTCTTACGCTGAGTGGGACACCGCTCTGAAAAGAAAAATCGAAGCTGATGCAAAAGCAACCCAGACACTTCAATGCGGCCTGACCAAGGAAGAGTTGAATCGAGTAGGACCATTCAACAGTGCAAAGGAGCTGTGGGGTAAGCTGATCGAGCTGCACGAAGGAACTTCAGATACTCGAATCAGCAAGAGAGATCTCTTCCTGAACAAGTTGTACACGATCAAAATGAACGACAACGAAACAGCAGCCCAGCTCCACGCCAGAATTCAGGAGTTAATGAACGAACTACACACAATCGATCACAAGGTAGAAAACCGTGACTTGATAAGGTACGCTCTGAACGCTTTCCCGAGAAACACCTTGTGGGCATCTATGGTAGATGCATGCAAGGTTTCAAGGGACCTTTCAAAAATTAAATTAGATGAACTGTTTTTAGAACTTGAGTTACATGAGCAGACTAACTGCACCCTGGCCGAGAAAGACATTGCTTTTGTTGCAGGTAAAGCTGGAAAGACAACCAAGAAGAAGCCCCAACCTGCAGCCGAGTCTGATTCAGACTCAGACTCCGAAGACAATGAAGGAAATCGGCCTAAGCTGGTTCGGCTAGCCCGGGACTACTACAAAGAACTAAAAAACCAGACCAACAGAAGGAAAGCCAGCTGAAGAAAGGAAGAACCAGCTGAACCCTCAAATGAAAAGAACAAACCTAACGTGACCTGTTACGAGTGCAAGAAGAAGGGTCACTACAAGACTGAATGCCCTAATCTGAAAGAAACAAAGAAGACGAGAAAGAAGAAGGCACTTTAGGCAACATGGGACGAGTCCTCCTCCTCCGAAGAAGAAGAGATCCCACAGTCGAACCTGCTCGCACTAACCGCCTCAGAAGAAATCGAGACCGAGTCAGAATCGGAGGTGGACGACTGCAAACTTACATTCTCAAAGGATGGAGAAATAACTGTAAGTGATTTTTCTAAAAATCAGTTAAATGAATTAATAGCGTATCTTTCTCGAGACTTGGCGAAAGCTAAACTCTGAGTCGAATCTCTCCGACAGGAAGTAAAACTCCTGAAAGAGAGAGCTGACTCTAGATCCTTGACTGAGAAGGTTCAAGAAGGAACCTCTACTCAAGTTGAAAAACTTGAGAAAGAGAACTCCTCCTTGAAAACTCAAGTCAAGGATCTTAGATCAGCCTTAGAACGGTTCACTTTTGGTTCCAAAGGTCTTAACATGATCCTTGGAAAACAGAAGTCGGTTCTAAATCGATCCGGGTTAGGCTATAGAACCAAGTCTCGACAAAGATCATACTATGCTGTACTGAACCAATCCAGACCTAAAATTCAGGCATGGGTACCCAAACTATGCCTGAACAAACAAACTGGATCAAATCAATATTGGATCCCCAAGGACAAGATTCACATCTTGCCAAACCATTATCGTGGCTTTAGTCCAGGGGGAGCCAAATTAAAAATAATATTCATAGTTAGATAAATTTCTACTCTTGTTTTTAAATTGCATGATTGCTTGTCTATTTAATTTCTGCAATTTTCCATGCTTAAACTTAGGGCTGGTTAGTTTAAGGACTGAACCAACTTAACTGAAAGTTGAACAACATAGTATTGGGTGGCAGTGAGATGATAGTATGTTAGGGAAGCCAATTCTAATAAGATCAAGTATACTTGGTCTCTTTTAGACTGGTGAAACTAGCCGAAGCTACCGATCCAAAACCCAAACTAGTTAGACCAGAATTTTTCAAAAAAAATAGTTTTGAAAATGAAATTTCATTAAAAGGCTTTGTCAAGGAAAGGGTTGATGATCCAATAAGGCTACGGCCAAAGAAGGCCTAGTGCCTCGCCAAGACCTGGAAGCCAATTTCTGAAATTCAAATTCAAATTATTCTTTGTCAAATTCGAATCTAACACAAATTTTCAGTTAATTGTAGATTCAAACACTTTTTTAAAAAAAATAATAATAATAATAAACTCAAAATCAATTGCTTTCAAAATTAATTTAAGTTTTCAAAATAAATCATGATCCTTCAAAATAATTCTATCTATTAAAACCTGTCTCACAAAACCTATAAGGTTAACGTGATTGATAACCCTAGATTTGGGTGAGACAGACTAGGCTGTGAAAATCAATTTAGGCTATTCCGGATTCTAATTGAATCCAAATCAACAAAACTCTTTATGTGTAGGAACATAAAGATTTGGACCAATGGATGTTGGATAGCGGGTGCTCCAGACACATGACTGGAGATAAATTGAAATTCACCAAACTCAAGTTCAAAAACCTAGGCTCAGTGGCATTTGGCAACAATGCTACACTCAAGGTGATTGGGTCAGGTAACATTGAACTTAAATCTGACTTTGTTATTAAGAAAGTTCTTTTGGTTGAAGATTTTAAATTTAATTTGCTTAGCATAAGTCAATTGTGTGACACTGGTTATGTAGTTACCTTCACCAATTCTAACTGCCTGATTAGAAACTTGCAAGACTCAAAAATCATGCTTAAGGGCACTAGGAAAAATAATATTTACACTATAAATCTACCACTAGTACCTAAATGCATGTTAACTCAGTTAGAACAATCAAACCTCTGGCATAGAAGATTAGGTCACACTAATGTGAGAATAATTTCGAAAATCACCCGACTTGGCCTAATTAAAGGTATCCCTAAAATTAAAAATCATGAAAACTTAATATGTGAATCATGTAATCAAGGTAAACAAACCAGGTCTAATCACAAGCTAATTCAATCTGATCTAACTCAAATCACACTTGAGCTCCTGCACCTTGACCTAATTGATTCACATGGAGTCAAGTCACTAAGCGGAAACCGGTACTGCTTAGTAATAGTTGATGATTACTCTAGGTTTACCTGGGTGAGGTTTCTAAAGACCAAAGATGAAACCCTAAACCTATTCAATGATTTTTGTAAGTTAATTGAAAATCAAAACGATACCAAAGTCAAAAGACTTAGGAGTGACCATGGGGGAGAATTTGAAAATCAACGATTCGAGAAATTTTGTAAGGTAAATGGGTATATACATGAATTTTCGTGTCCTAGAACCCCCCAGTAAAATGGGATAGTCGAAAGGAGAAATAGAACCCTACAGGAAGCCGCTAGGGCCATGCTCAATGAATTCAACTTAGCTAACCAATATTGGGCAGAAGCAATTAGTACGGCTTGCTACATCCAAAATAGAGTACTAATTAACAAACGACACAATAAAACACCCTATGAATTATACTACCATAGACTTCCAAACCTACACTACCTAAGGGTCTTTGGGTGCAAAGTCCATATCCTAAACACCAAGGACTATCTAGGTAAATTCCAGTCTAAGTCAACCCCAGGCATCTTCCTAGGATATTCAACCACAAGTAGAGCCTATAGGGTTTACAACAAACAAACTAAGAAAATTAAAGAAACAACAAATTTAATATTTGATGAAGAAATCAACTCAAAATCTGATAATTCAGATCTAACGTCATCAAATACTGATCAAGAAGATAATGAACAAACTGTTGAACCTTTAATTGAACCCTTAAATGAACTAACTATTGAACCAATTTCTGAGTCAATTGAACCAAATATTGGACCAAATCGACCAGCCGGACCTAAGGCTGAACCAAGTTCTAGGAAAACCAAGAAACCCAGACTTAGTCACCCAACTGATCAAATTGTGGGTGATCCAACTTTAGGAGTCAGAACTAGGTCTTCCTATAGAAACCTTAGTCAGATAGCAATGATTTTAAAAATTGAACCTAAGACTATAGAGGAAGCCCTACCTGATCCTGATGAGATCATAGCTATGCAAAAAGAGTTAGCCCAATTTGAAAGTAACCAAGTCTGGGAACTAGTACCTAAACCTGAGGGCAAATCCGTCATTGACACTAAGTGGGTTTTTAGGAATAAGTTAAATGATCAAGGAGAAATAGTCAGAAATAAAGCCCGCTTAGTAGCAAAAGGATTCAATCAGGTAGAAGGATTAGATTATGACGAAACCTATGCTCCGGTAGCTAGACTTGAGTCCATTAGGATGTTATTGGCCTTCGCATCCCATAAAGGATTTAAACTATACCAAATGGATGTAAAGTCAGTCTTTCTAAATGGATTCATTAAGGAAGAAGTCTATGTAGGACAACCCCCTGGTTTTGAGGACTTAGAAAGACCTAATCATGTTTACAAACTTACTAAAGCACTTTATGGACTAAAACAAGCACCTAGGGCTTGGTATGAACGCTTATTAACTTACCTAATTTCTAAAGAATTTAATCAAGGACAAATTGACTCAACCCTATTTATTAAAACCTTAGGAAAAGAGATCTTTATTGCCCAAATCTACGTCGATGACATAATCTTTAGGTCAACCAACTCAAATTTTTTAAAAGAATTCGTTAAAATAATAGAAAATGAATTTGAAATGAGCTTAGTTTGTGAGCTCAACTTTTTCCTAGGATTATAAATTAAACAAACTAGGGATGGAAACTATGTCCATCAATCCAAATATGCTAAAGAGTTAATAAAGAAATTTAAAATAGATAACTCTAAAAGCATAAGTACCCCCATGGCCACAAATGTAAAATTAGATAGTGACCCAGATGGTAAACCAGTAGACCTTAAACTCTATAGAAGTATGATTGGAAGTCTACTGTATCTTACAGCCAGCAGACCTGGTATCCTTTTTGCTGTAGGAATGTGTGCTAGATATCAAACCTGTGCTAAGGAAACGCACTTAGCAGCCCTAAAAAGAATACTAAGACATGTTAAGTGCACCCTAAATGTAGGGATTTGGTATCCTAGGACCTCAACCTTTGACCTGTCAGGATACGCGGATTCTGACTACGCTGGTTGTAAATTAGATAGAAAAAGCACAAGTGGAAGCTGTCAACTGTTAGGAAATAGTCTAGTAAGTTGGTGCAGCAGAAAGCAACACTGTGTAGCTCTATCCACGACTGAAGCTGAGTATGTTGCTTTAGGAGAGTGTGTAGCACAACTCTTATGGATGATGCACACTCTTAAGAACTTCCAGCTTAACTACACCCAAACTCAGGTCTTCATTGACAATATAAGCTCAATTAATCTAACTAAAAACCCAATCCAACATTCCCGAACTAAACACATGGAAGTTAAACACCACTTTGTAAGAGATCATGTAGCCAGGGGTGAGATAGTCCTTAAGCATGTAGACTCTAAATCTAACTTAGCTGACATATTCACCAAACCTCTACCTGAGTCTGAGTTCAGCTCACTAAGAAGACAGTTAGAATTATGCTTGGTAGAATAGGTTTACTCTATTTTTCGATTTTTAAACTGTTTTACTTACTTTTAAAATCAGTTTCTAAAAATAATTTTAAAACTGCTTTATTTCAAAATCAGCTTTTACTTAGTTTGAAAAATCTTTTTATCACTTTTAATTTTTTAGTTTTCTTTTCAAAAACTACCCCCTTCAAAACTAGGGCTTTTTCGCAAATGGACTTAGCCTAGGCCCTAACCCTAGAACTGCATGCACTTATAGATCTAGAAGCTAGCATCTCACAAGCACCTTAGGGTACTTTTGATTGATAACCTAGAATGGGTTGAGATGCTTAGGTCTTTGCCTTAATTCAAGATGCTTTAAGTCAGTGCATCTGCAGTAATTGGGGCACTAAATACAACTTAAACAGTAATCAATTAAGTGTCAAGATTAGAAAATCTAACTTGAACAGAACACTTAACTTGACTAACCCTAGCGAAAACTACTGTTTATAACAGTTAGTAAGTAGCTAATTGGGTTAGACAAGACCCTAAAGAGATAATCGAAATTGGTTTGGTTCAATTTTTATCTTGCATTGGTTCAGTACAGCACATTAATTTGTTTTTCTTATGCAATTTATGTAGTTTTTTGCTATATTGCTTTGTTTTTGATATATGGCAAAGGGGGAGAGATAGGAAAGGGAGAGAAGCATTTTTTCAAATTCTAAATTTTCAAAAACTTTTTTCAAAAAGTACTTAAGCTATTTTTTTCAAAACTGTTTTCAAAAAGTACTTAAGCTATTTTTTTTCAAAACTGCTTTCAAAATACTTAAGCTAAGTTCTTTTTCAAAACTGCTTTCTTCAAAGTACTTAATCTATTTTTTTTCAAAACTGTTTTCAAAGTACTTAATCAATTTTTTCCCAAAACTGTTTACAAAGTACTTAATTTAATTTTTTTCCCAAAACTGTTTCAAAAGTACTTGATCTAAATTGTTTTCAAAATTGATTCTAAGTACTTGACCCAAGCAGTTTTCAAAAGTATTTTCTAAGTACTTAAACTTAAACTATGTTCAAAATATCTCTAAGTACTTATTTCTAAACTTCTCTAATATAAAAGTTTCTAAGTTTCTAAAAGTACTAAAGAGATTGAAAATTTTTAAAAGTGCTTCCAAGAACTTAAAAGATGTTTTAGAAAATTTTCTACTAAGGTATTTTTCTAAGTATAAAAATTTTTCAAAAGTGCCCAATCAAAATGTATTTTTGGAAAATATTTCCTAAAACTTCTTTTGAAAAATCTTCTAAGTTTTGAAAAATTGATTCCATTATTTTGACTTAGAAATTTTTCAAACCCCACGAAACTTTAAAAAACCTAGGGGGAGATTCCTTCCAAGGGGAGGGAACTAAATTGTTATATCAACTGTATGAATTAACTTAACTTTTTGAATCGGGTTGCCATAAATCAAAAAGGGGGAGATTGTTGGTGCAGACAGCACCCAAGTCGAACCTGTATTTTGACAAATGGCAAAGGGTTCAAAAGTTAAGATGTTATGTTGATCTAACATGCTACTTGAGTGTGCAGATTGTGTTGGGACCGGGTGCATGTCGACAAGGATACGAGTTCGTAAAATTCAAAATTTTTCGTGCAGCGGAAGAGTTTGCATAAAATAATTTCCTAAATTATTTTAACTTCGTATCTAGCATGCAACCTTACATTGTGTTGACATAATCATAAAATAAAACTTTGCGGAAAAGTAAACAAATTTACCAAGTACCTCTCGTAACTCGAAGTAAGGGACGAGATCCAACCGTAGCGTCCCTTGGAAGCTCCGCCTCTATTCGCGTCCACGCCGAGTTCTCTTCGGGATGACTTCGCAAAGTCACGAGTTTTGTGCCGACGAGAACTACTAGATTCTCGGAAGGCACAACTAGAAGAATAAAAGAAAATAACGGAAAAACTAACCAACGAAGTAACGGAATCGAATTCCGGGAAGAGAGGAATCGTTATCCGCTTCTTCTTCTTCGTGTTCGGGTTCTCCTTCTTCTTTAATGCTCACGGCACCACCTCCTTGGTTGTGGTTGGGCGCCGGCCCTAGAAGAGCTAGGGTGCGCCGGCCCTAAGGGAGGAAGAAGAGAAGGAGGAGAGGAGAGATTAAGAGAGAGAGAGAGAGAATTCTTAATCTCTTAATTGATTGGAATAAGGGCTAGCCTTTGGTTCCTTTATATAGTAGCAACTCCTTTGCTAAGTCTCCCTCTAAACCGAATTAACGGAATTAACGGAATTGGTTATAAGAAATTTATAAATTTTCTTATTAATTATTCCGTTTAAACCAAGTTTTATTATAAACTAATTTATAATAAAACTAATTCTTCTTCTCTTTAAATTATGGAATAAATTTTTATAAGAAATTTATAAACTTTCTTATTATGGAAAAATCAATTCATAATTGATTTTATAAAATTAAAATAAACCAATTCGTGGATTATTTTAATCTTCCATAAAAGAATAAATTTCTATAAATTTTATTTATATAAATTTCTTTATACAAATTTATTTATCCATAATTTATAAAATAAATCACACTAGATTTTATTTTATTAATTAAACCAATTAAATTGGTTTTTCTCCTCTTATTTGGCCGGCCACCACCCTCTTTGGCCGGCCAAAACCAACCCAATAAACCGCGAATTAAACTCATTTAATTCGCCCAAAAAGCCTTCAAAAGACTTAGCCATTTTTGGCTTCCATTGCGCCTCTGACTAACTCAGATTCGACTTGTTTCTCTTGATCGGAAAATCTAATTTTCAACTCGTTTTAAATCCCTCGGATTACTCGTATTGCGTGTGACTAAATAGGCTTTCGATTTATGTTGGTCGTCTATAATTAACCCATTAATTATAGAACGATCATGAGTGGCACCTAGTAGTACATCATGATCCCCAATTAATCGAAAGATCAACGGTTTGACCTCAGAAGAAATTATTCTGAAACCCTTCAGCAGCTCTAATGAATCGTGCCTCATTCCCTTCACCATCTTATACCCACTTGGTTCAGGACACGGTCTATGGTGTCAGTCCCCACTAGGCTGACTACGTCACACCTAGCCCAAGCAGTGTCTTCCTCGTCCTTTGGATTTCTAATTACTCTCATGTATTTAAGAGACTCGCACTCTTGACATGATATGCTCTGGCCAGAGGCTTTGAGTAACAATCCGATGATAGGCCTGGGTATACATCTCCTCGCAAGGAGTGGTGAATCCTTTGTAGGCTGTTCAAACATCTTCAGGCACTTCGGCTTATACCCGATCATCCTGGGTCCACACCTCCTCGGAGATGCTTGCTTAAGATGTCAAAGTATAAGTCTCCATGACCAAGATGACTTGAACACCGCAAGTCAAAGGAACATCGCACTTAAGCCGCAGTAAGATCTTCATTGACATATCTACATGTAGATTCCCATATGAAGTCTTACAGCTAATCACTCCAATGAACTAGTTCCCTTAACTAGCATCCATGTTTATCTCCGGACATCTCAATGTCACCAGCTAGTGAGAATCAGCTGATTAGAGAATAACCCATGCTAGTCTCAACAGAATTGATAGTGTCCGTTTTTATCAATTCATCGACTAGGGATAATTTCAATACTTCACAATTGCACATTAGAGATAATCACTAGTTGTGATCCCATCACAAATTCTCTTATGCTGTGAGTTGTATTGCGGACATTCAGTAGATGAGTTTAAGATCCCAATCAAATACACAAAACATGTATACTCAAATAGTGAATTATTATTTATTAAAATAAATGTTTACATCATAAGGCGATTGCCTTAGGACACTTCTCTCATATCACTAACAGATTGAAGTCCTAGCAAAGGACTGCTAGGCACCTAGCGAAGGACTGCTAGGCACTGAAACCCTAAGTCCTGGCAACGAGCTGCTGGGCACCTAGCGAAGGGCTGCTAGGAGTCAAAGACCTGGCGAAGGACTGCTAGGTACCAGGCGAAGGACTGCTTGGAACCGAAGACCTGGTGAAGGACTGCTGGGCACCTAGCGAAGGACTGCTAGGAGACGAAGACCTAGCGAAGGACTGCTAGGCACCAGGCGAAGGATTGCTTGGTAATGAAGACCTGGCGAAGGACAGTTGGGCACCTGGCGAAGGACTGCTGGGCAAAAGTCCAACCGGAGGAGCCGGTTGGCGATAGGTAAATTCTCCTGAGAGGAGTAGGTGAGGACGCGTTCCCCATCGAGGGAACAGTAGGCGTCGGTTCGACCTAGGGTTGCATTTTGGAGACCCAAAGTCAGAACCAAGACAGCTAAAGCTGTATAAACCTAATATTTTATTGCTTTGTGTTGTTTTGGACTAACCTTGGATGCAGGACCGAAGGAATGTGTTTCTGCAGCTCAGAACGCCCCAAAGGAGAGGGGCAAGCAGCTGGGCAGGGCGCCCCCAAGGTCAAGGCAAAACAAGTTAAGCAAGAAAACGCTTCGGAAGCTCACTGGGGGGCGCCCCCGTGCTCCCGGGCACTCCGGATGCTTAGGGCGCCCTGGGTCGAAGCCAACGAAGCGATCGAAGCTTATCCAGCCGAGAAGCCCGCTGAAAGAGTCAACCCGGGCGCCCCCTGCTTCCCGGGCGCCCCCGTCAAGCCTCGAGCCCGATCCTTGAGGGATAAGGGTTGACCGAGAGGTTGCCAGATCATGAGACACGTGGAGGGCGCCCCGGGCGGCCCCATACTCACTATATAAGGGGCTCGACCCCCAAGGCTTCGAGACAACATTCCAACGCCACTACGCTCTTCGACTCAAGCGCTCTGCTCCAGAAACCTCCCAACTCAAGATTGAAGCGCCAACGACGACCCTCTACTCAGAAGTACAATCTACAATGGGCGTCAGTAACGAAAGAGCTTAAGTTTCAGTTTACTGTACTACAACTGTAATCTTTCTGTAAACTTTTTGCGCACATATAGAATTGCCCCCAATAAACGGTCAACGACCGTGGGCCTTGGAGTAGGAGCCGACCGCGACTCCGAACCAAGTAAAACCGGTTGTGTTTTTCCGTTGTGTTTTAATTTTCCGCTGCCTATTCTCTTAAGTTTTATCCGAAAACGATTTACGATATCCACCCCTCCCCCTCTATCGTATTCTCTCGATCCAACAAAAACCTCTCCTAAGGCTCGCCCCCCTATATTTAGACTTACCAAGGGCTTTTTAAGAACCTATCACAAGGCTACCCCTTTGCCAATAAATGAGCAATAATGCTCCCCCTTCACCTAAGTTCCCTCTTGAGCTAGGATTTCTTACAAAGGTACATACTTAAGGTTTTCCCAATTAAACCTTAATTCTCCCCCTTTACCATACATCAAAAAGAACGCAAATAATATCCTAATTATTATTTTTTTACCCTCTAATGATCATAAACAGTGTGTGTTAATCCCTCATAAGATTATACACATATTTTTCATTATTAGGACACCTTTCGACTTTGCTGAAAATAATTTTAGCATGTATCAATCGACTGAGATAGTTATCAGTTGACTAATATCTATCAAAAAATCATACAGTAGCTTTCTCACTCTAGAAAGCACTATTACCAGTCGATTGGTCCCCTGTACCAGTCGACTGATATTTAGAAATAAGCCTTTCAACATTTCTGAACTCAATTTCAGAAATACATAACTAATTTCATAAATCTACAAAAATTCATAAATTTTATGGAGAGATTTATGGTACCCGTGTTTACTTGGGAAAAATATATTTAAATATGTACATATCTTGAATCCCAAGATTGACACAAAACTCAAAACTATCTAAATGATCCAATTGAACCTTGACCTAAAGTCCTAGTTTTGACTTCCTCTTGATGTATTTGCCCATACCAAACCATAATACATCCCTATCATTAGTTGATATGACATCTATACATCAAAAATCAAATTTTCATGCAATATAGTCTCAATTTCATATTTCTTACATGAAACTCAAATCACATGTGTCAAAACTCTAAGGTTGAAACTCAAATCCGTCTCCAAACCCTTTGGCACATTTCATGGTCCATCTAGACTCCCAAGTAGTAACCACCTGAGATCCATTGACCATCACTAAAAAAAATTCTGCCTTTAGCGACGGACATTAACAAAGTCTATCGCTAATAGCGACGGATTATAAACATTCGTCGCTATGTTATGGTTTCCCTGCCAAAGTCCTAAAGATAGCGATGGACAAGTCAAATTCGTCATTATTTTTAGGGTTTATTTTGGCCTGGGGCATTTTTCCCTGGCCGCATGCATGCTGTATTTCGCCTCTGGCATTTGCCTCATCCGGTGTCTCTTCCTCCGGCAATCTCCTCCTCCGATCACATGTACGCAAGTATGGCAAGGGAAACCCTAACATAGTGTCTCCTCCTCTGTTCCTACGGTCGTACGCGGTTGGAGCTGCTGCCTTCGGCCGTGTGCACCCAACTACCACCTCCGACCACCTGTGGGCGCAAACGGCTAGTTGGGCGCGTCGGGCCTTAGTTGGGTGCGCGCGACCACCTCCGGGTATAGTGGATGTGAACAATGCAATTAAGGATACTAATTTGGATAATTAGAATCCTTAATTATCTAAATTTAGGATATTAATTTAGGTTTGATTAATCACAAATAAATTTGGATAATTTAAATTAATCGAAAACTAGCCAGTACTTAAGGATAGTTGATGAACAATGTAATTAAAGATGATGCTAATCAAATTTATAATTTTGTTTAGCTAGTTTGCTGGATTCGTTCCATT
Organism: Boesenbergia rotunda; assembly: GCA_024364735.1. Lineage (NCBI taxonomy): Eukaryota > Viridiplantae > Streptophyta > Magnoliopsida > Zingiberales > Zingiberaceae > Boesenbergia > Boesenbergia rotunda. The sequence goes on from JAGFNQ010000852.1 coordinate 436,212, forward strand.
GTCTAGTATGCCACTAACTTGGTAAGTTTTTATTTAAGTTATAATAATCTTTTATTTTATTTTTTGGTTATTTTTAAATACTGTATTTTCTGTATACAGACTGTTAAGTTGCAAAGACCTCCCACTTGTTGGGAGGTATTCAACAAAACCCATAAGAAAAAAGATGGGTCATTTGTCGATCGACGCTCCTTAGCAATAATGTAAGTATATTAACTTTAATATATTTATTTTGACATTTTATAGATATTAATTTAATTTTTTCACAGAAAGAAATGACCACTAGAGTTGCACAGACGTCTCAGCCTGCTACAGAGGGGGAGGGTTCACGGCCTCTTTCCACTGACCAGGTGAATGATATTTACTATGATGTCGTCGGTAAAAGGAGGAATACCACCCAATACGGCCTGGGCTCTCGAGCAAAAGTTACATATGATCAGATGAGAGCTCTAAGGGTTAGGGGACGTCCAAGTTCCTCCTCTTCTAGTGAGGTACGTTAATTGTAGGAGTAGAATGATGCTCTGTGGATTCGACTCGCGACAATGGAGATGGCGTGGGCTGAGAGGGACTCAAAGAGGGATGCAGAGCTGAGGGAACTACGGGTCTATCAGGCACACACTGGGGCGTTAGTGTGTCACATACAAGCTTTTGCAGCAATACTATCGCCAATGTCATAGATGACCGCCCCTCATTGTTTGGAGTTTTAGGAGACGCAGGATCCTGAGGATACCCCTGATGAGTAGAGATATTTTTGTGATATATTATATTTTTCTCCATTTAGTAAATCAAATTATTATACTATCTAATTTGTTATTATATGCATTACAAAATATATCATATTTTTTTATTTTCGTTTATAGATTCTACATTTTGAGAGTCGAATTCAGACATTTGTGGGCTTAAAAGGTATGTATATTTTAGATTTATAGAAATTTTTAGTTTTTAGTTAAACTTTGGCTGCTTTAATATTTTATAGAAAAGCTATAGTATCCGTCTTTGGTAAAGTCAGGACGTATATTCACACCTTATATTCACATTTAATGGAAATCAAAGCAATAGCCACATAATGAATGTGAGTCAAGCAATTGTGCTACTTAACTATTAGTTAGATCATATGCTCTTGATAACTTACCTTAGTATCACATGCATGAATGTATTTTTTGTAATCTGCATAAATGTAAAATATTAAAGCAAAGTTTTGCAACTTCTTCAAAAAAACATATTAGACAAAAATACTATATAATTACGATAACTAGTTGTATTTCTAGTTACCTTCTAGTTATATTTCACTTTTATTAATTTTATTTATCTTCTTTTATGTTGTTTTGTTAATCCAGTTTTGATGTAGCTGCCTTCTAGTTGTCTTCTAGTTTTGATGTAGTTGTATTTCCAATTTTTGTTAAGCAAAAAAACTCTCATTTTATTGAAATTTGATATAGTTAAGGTTTTATTGCTTTGTATGTGTTGGATTGTATGCTATATTACTTTGAGTATATATTTGGATATGTTTTTTTTGTTTTGTTTATGATTGATTATATATTGTATTAAATGCAAACATGGGAAGTGAGAAAACTGGGGAAGCTGAGCTAGAAAATGTATCGTCATTAGTGATCGATATTTATCATATTTGTCACTATTAGTGACGGATTATTGACTATTCCGATTATCCGTTGCTAATAGAGATGGATTATTGACTTTCCGTCGCTATCTATGCAAACAGAGGTCCACAGCCTGTGTCTTAGCAATGGATAGGCCAATTATATGTTGTTATTAGCGACGGATAATCTAATTATATATCCGTCGCTAGTTTTGATAATGTAGTGACGAAATATTTTGATTCTGTCGCTATAATGGCGTAAATGACATTTGGTTTTCGTTAATTAGCGATGGAATAGTTTTGTATCCGTCGCAAATAGCGACGGATCATTTATTTATAATCTGTCAGTATTAGCGACGGATACAAATTGTTTCATCGCCATCCTCGGCTAGCAGTCGATGGCGTTGTTTTCGTCACTAATCCATCGCTATTTGCGTTTAGCGACGGAATTAGTCCGTTGCTAAAACGCATTTTTTTGGTTGTGCATGGGTCCCATCTTGGCTCTTTCCGCTTGAGCTCTTAGCCTTAGCCACCTCCCTGGGTGACTCATCCACAATCACTAGGCCACATCAGTGTACCTCCAGTGATTTTTGACCTACAAACTTATCTTTCTTAACCTGTGATACCTTGTCCTTGGATAGGGTCTTTTTCTTTCCCTTAAATGGTACTCCTTTGTTATTTTTGGACTTTTCCTTGCTATAGTCATATGGCACTCTTGCATATGACTTTTTTTTAGCATTGGAGGACTTAAATGGGTTTCCCAAACCCGATCTATTGTTGGATTTTTAGCTACCCAACATCATACCCAACTCTTTAGATCCAATAATGAATCTATCTAAGGTTTTCTCTAATTTATCAAACTTTACCCTCAAGACTTGATTTTGCCTCTCTGGGGTTCTAACCCTAGAATCAACAGGTCCACCTTGGATATGCTTAGACCTATCCATCTTTCTAGGTATGTGTCTCCTCTTTTTTAGATTAATATCTTGATCCTTAGATCTAATAGTTTTACGTTTATCATGATGCATGGATTGCCTAGGATTTTGATATGCATTATTAACCCTACTCCTATCATGATATTTAAAATCAAAATTTTGTATGGGTAAATAATTTACATATTACTAGCATGTATAGAGGAATTTAAATTTGATTTACACTTAAAGTTAGGGTATACCTTCCTTACCCTTGTAGCTCCCCTTTAATATGAGTTTTTCTTCATCTTCTTCTCTCATTTCTTTAAGTGCTTCAATTTCTTGAATTCTCTACTCCTTGGGTACGTACTTCGTATGATAGTAGCCCCACTCACCACATGTGAAGCATCTAATGTGTTTCTTCTCCTTTTTCTCCCTACAACTCAAATTAAATTTAAATGAATTAACTTGAGTTTAGGGGTTACGTCCTTCTTACCCAATGGACACTTGTCCTTAATGTCCCTTCTCATTGTATCCAAAGCAAATGATGTAGTCTTATGATTTTGCTTTGGTGGAGGAACTCTCTAGGTTGACTTCTTCTTCAACCTTTGATGAAGTGGATGATTCCTCATCTTCTTGTGCCACTTCACTTGAGGAGGTGGATGATGCTTCTTCTTCTTTCTTCTCCTCCTCGAATGTTGAACATGAATCAACTTCTGGTTGCTCCACCTCTACTCCTTGGACAATTTAACTTATCTCTTTGGGTTCTTCTTCCTGTGCTTGTGTAGGGCTTTCATGAAGAGCTATTGCCTTACTTCATTGCTCATGAACATTTTTGTATTTACCTACACCGCTCATTACATCATTAGGTAAAATATTAATTAAAATTGAGATTACCTTCTTATTTACCTTTGAATGTGATTGTTGCTCCTTAGTCCAATAGCGGGTTCAGAGTTTCTTCCCATGTTTATCTCATGGGACTTTAAATGGTTCTTGTATGACTATCATCATTTCCCAATCCTTATCGAATCAAGTCTTCACACGCAACATCCAATAATCGAAGTTGTCATGATCGTATGGAGGTGGAATGGTGATGTTGTCCCCCAATTTTTTTTTCAAATGTCATTTTCCTCTAGCACTTTTCTCTCCTGGCGATTAGCCCGTGGACGAGCGAACCTTTGCTCTGATACCAATTATACCTAATCGAATGACTAGGCTAGAGAGGGGGTGAATAGCTCGTCATCCTCTATTCGCGGTTCTTCTTCTTCCTACACGTGTTAGTGCGCAAGCGGAATAATAATTAAACTAAAACTAACACAAATAAGAAGACAACCCAATTTTTGTGGTTTAGAGATGATGCTCCACGGTTGTCCGTAAGGTGCGCGATCTCGATCCGTCGGTGGATGATTCCCCGAAAAGCCTCCGACTAGCTCGCGTAGCTCCTTGTGGGTGGAGAAACCTCATCACAACACGCACACACACACCTGAGTTTGGTAGACTACTAATAGACTTTAACCAAGCTTATTTCGTCAGCCTTGCTCAAACAAACCAAGTTCTCTTAACCGTTACCAGTCGACTGGTGTCAACACCAGTCGATTGCCAGTTGTTGAACTCGAATGTTATAACCCAACGTTCGAATTCAGACGACACCAGTCGACTGCAAAGAAGATCAATCGACTGATCTTTCTGTGACCTCAACCAGTCGACTGATCTCATACCAGTCGACTGATAAAACCCTAAACCTAGGGTTTTCCTTCCGAGGTATATTTCACTCATACTCGAACCCTCACGACTCACTTGACTCTTCATCGCAACCTTGACCTGTTACCTTCAAGTCTTCTTTGCATTGTCTCTCGTCCCTTGGATGCTTACAAACCCGCAGCTCATCTCCACATGTCATCCTTCACATATGTCTCGAAGCGCGCTTCCCTTGGCTCGTCGTTGTTGTCTTATCCACGATCCCTTGGATGCACCATCCTTCACTAGACCCGAAGCCATTAAGCTGAGTCTATATGTATCTTGTAGAACTTGCAGACTCAAATACATATATCAAATACAAGAGTAAACATAATTTAAACTCTTTGCCCAAACATCAAAATATATGGTCTCACGGACCATAGATTGCCTCAACAAGCTCAACTCTGGACGGCCAGAAATCACCCAAGCAATCGAAGATTGAAGAAGGTCAACTTCGGAGTTGACCTTGAAAATTTCAAGGTCCAAGAAGCCTCAAATCTCTTTGAAAGCGCCTCGGATGTTCAGAATTTCTTGTGTAGAAAAAGAAAATTAAGATGTCTCGGTTCCCAACTAAGGTACCTCAGTTTGTAACTAAGGCGCCTTAGGTCAGAATTGAGGCACCTCAATTGCAAAATTACCGTTAGTGAATGTTACTTGCGTAGATAAAACTCTATCCATTTGAGACACCTCAGATCACAACTGAGACGCCTCCAAGCCTCGTCCACACAACGACAACTTCACTTTTTGGACTATGAATAGCCCCTCAAAGCTAGGATTAAAGGACAACAATAATAATACTCTTTCCTAGTCTCTACAAGTTGTATAACATCTGTAAGAGGCTTCTTGATCACCTACACCAAAGGAGACATTTTTATTGGAGCTTTTTCAACACCTTAGATTAACAACCATCCTGATTGCAACCAAGTAATTCTCTAGTGTCTCTTACTATCTTTTTATGTTATTAATTTATTTGTCCAACTAATTAATTATCTTTGCTAAGTTAGAAGCAGAAGATCGAATTTATATTTGTAGAGTTATTTACCCCCCCCCCCCTCTAGCTGGCCTACACAGGACCTATAATAACTACTCTCAATATAGCGTATTAAATTGATATTGATTGAGAGCATTGATATAATCAAGAGAACTAGATAAATATATAAAACTTTGTTTCATATATTCTAAGCTTTCTAGGTCTATTAGTCTATTTTGACCGAAATCGGTTAATGGACCAAGAGAGCTTGGAATGACATAAAATCCAGTCCTATATGTTCACTTAGTACACATGATTATATTCATATTCTCAAACCTAAATTTGACACATAGTATTAGATGACATCGATTTTTTGAACACGAATTAAAACTTTTAATCATTTAAAAAAAACATTTTAATCGATTGCTACAGTGTAGCACTCTATTAAAGTTGTTGTTGTAATTATGAACAGTAACTTCAATAGATTGTTATACTGTAATAATCAATTAAATCTTGTTTTTTAATAATTAAAAATTTGATTCTTATTTAAAAAATTACTACTCCTAATATATTATATCAAATTGATGTTTGAGGTTATGAAAATAATCAAGAGCTAAATGAATACATATGACTTAGTTTAATATTATTCGAACTCTCTAGATCCATTAACCGATCTTGATCGAAACCGGTTGATGAACCCAAATTCAACTAATGGACCTAGAGTGCCCGGAATGATATGAAACCAAGTCATATGTATTCGTCTAGTTCTTTTGATTATATCTACATCCTCAAATATTAACATGGTATAATATATTGAGAGTAGTGATTTTTTGAACATAAATCAGTCTTTTAAAAAAATCTATGTATTTAAAAATAATTAACCAGAATCTATTGTTATAATATAACAATCGATTCGGATATATACAAAGGGATAAAATGAGTATTGAGTACATGATTTAGTAATTTTAAAAGTAAGATATGTTATTTGAATATTTAAGAAAGTTCCTACGCGGTTGGATAAAAAGTTGGAAAAAAATAATTGATTGCTACCGTATAGCAATCGATTACTTTTTTTAATAATTAAAACTTTTGATTCGTGTTAAAAAAAAATCATTGTTCTTAAGTAAGTGAGTCAAATTGATGTTGAGGACATGGATATAATTAAAAGAACTAAAAGAACATATAGAACGTGATTTATGTTGTGCAGTTTATACCAACAATCAAACTTAGGTTTTGATGTATGATAAATAGTTAAAGTTAGATGTTATATTTGTCTAACCTTTTTACCAAATGTGCAAGATTAAAATGCTTAGGACATGATACTAGGATGAAGCCCAAGTAGGTTAATACTTGGCAAGAAGTCCAGTTAGATTTGTGAGACCTGACAATTGGATGAAGCCCAAGTAGGTTGATACCTAGCATGAAATCTAGTTGGGTCCGCAGGGTCTGACAGCTGACTGAAGTCCAAATGAGGCGTCTAATAGGAATACTTGTTGGTTTAAAGAAGTCAAGTAAAGACTGTAATTGGTAATTGAAGATAAGTCACTGAAGGAGAGAGATCTAGTGAGGGTGAGTTCAAGTGGGACTGTAAACACGATCTAGCTTAGAGCCATTTCAAATGTTTAAGTAAATCCTGGTCTTAAAAAGATAGGATCTAATTATAAGTACCCCAGATTGGTTGTGATGTAGTCAACTAAGTCAAGTTAGGTCTTATGTGGTTTGATCCTTGTATCTAAGTGTGCAAGAACTTAGTGTTGGTGCTTGGATGGCTATAGAGGGGGTGAATGTAGCCAGACACAAATAACTTGCTCTTTGAGGTTTTCTAAGTGATCAGATTAGTAGCAACGGAAGCAAGCAACACAAACAGAAATATGCAGAAATGAAAAGCAAACCAAATCGCTAACACGGCGATATACAAGGTTCGGGGATAACTTGCCCCTACTCCTTGGCGTGCCCGTGAGGTAGGCGATCCCTTGATCGTCGGCAGATCAAGCCCCGGTGAACCCGGATAAACTGGAGCCTCCTTCTCGGTGGAGAAACCTCTCCACAGTCGCCTCAGTATGATAGAAGTTGAATGCACGAGACAACAAGAAGGAAACCTCTCAGATACACAGCAGCGCTCAAGAATGAAGTTTACACAGAGAGCTCAAACCACAGCCAAAACCCCCGGCAACAACCTTTGCCTGTTTTTCTGTTCGTTCTCTTTGCTCCTCTGCATCTCACCTCCTTCTTAAGCCCCTGATCAACGTTGCCAGGTTCCATCAGCACCACTGAGCATAGCCTGAACCCACTGACCTCCCTGAGCACTCAGTCCACTGAAGACCTCTTCAGTCGCGCCTTCGTCAGTTGCCAGTCGCGCCTTCGTCAGTTGCCAGTCGCGCCAGACGCCCGTTGAATCCTGAGAAGAGAAAAGAGCCAAACCTGCTCCATGGAAAGTCCCCAGTTGACTCTCCTCCATTGTTTGAATCACCTGCACACTTATCAGGAGCTTAGCAAAGCATATCAAACGTAATCAGTAATAGCAGAGAAAATCAGAGCGAAGTCAGAACGCGATCAGAACTCTGACAGTGGATTTGAATTAAAGTTTACAGCTACTGATCGGTCACCAGACTGATCAGGGTTAGCTCTGACCGATCAGGCTCCAGCCTGATCGGTCCACAGTGAGAAATTGGAAATCGCGAACTCTTATGATCGATCACCCTAACCGATCACAGATCATGGATCGGTCACCGGATCGATCCATAGCAGTGCTGGGATTCCCAGCCTTCGCATGCTAAACCTCACTGATCGGTCACCAGACCGATCAGGTTGTGGCCTGATCAGTCTGGGGACCGATCAGGACACTCCCTGACCAATCAAGCTGCAGTCTGATCGGTCCAGGTGAGAAACCTTGCGACAATTTTATCAGTCATAAGGACTGATCAAGGTTCCCTGATCGTTCACCAGAACGATCTGTAGGCCACACAGAAGCTGGACCAAAAGCTTCTGTTTTCTCCCTGATCGGTCACCAGACCGATCAGCCCTCTCTGGATCGATCACCAGACCGATCCACGATAGGAGTTCGTGCCAATCTCCCTGATCGGTCACCAGACCGATCCAGAGACTTCCAATTCAACCCTAAGTCAAGAGAACGAGCTCCCTAGCCCTCTCTGACTCGTGCTTAGTCCCCCGGACCAAGACTCCGTGCCTAGCTTCACTCACCGAGACTTCACCTAGTCCCACTAGGTCTTTTCCACTTCACCTAGTCCCACTAGGTGTGCCTAGTCCCACTAGGTCTTTTCCACTTCACCTAGTCCCACTAGGTGTGCCTAGTCCCATTAGGTCTTTTCCCATGCCAGCGTGCGATCTCCCGATCCATATGGACTTAATTCGAATTCATTCAACCAAACTTAAATCGTTGTCAACACCAAAACAACAATCGGGCCAGACTGCATCAACACTTAGGAGCACAAAAGGTCAAATGGAAGATGCGGCAAGCAAAAAGGATGACACACGAAAGGGAGCTAACAGACTAGATGCATCCGAGAGACGAGAAATTGTAGAAGAGTACACTGATGGACGAGAAGGATGTACGCGACGTTCGAGGGATGAGAAGTCGGGGAGGATGCCTGTTCAAGGAGAATGTCAGAGTTGGGTTCGAGTAAGCTCAATTCCGAACAACTAGAGAATCGCCCAAGCAAGCGAAGTCTAAAAAGATTAATTTGGAAGCTGACCTTGAAGACCCAAGTCACCCTATTTGTGATTGAGGGTGCCTCGGGTGCGAAGATTAGAGCTACCGCAAAAAGGCATGAGGGCGACTCAGTTTTGGGCACCCTAGTTTGGAACTAAGGTGCCCTCAATCGGATCTAGGGCGCCCTAAGTGAATAATAGTCGTTAGACTACCATTGCTATTGTGGATAAATTTTATCCATGTGGAGACACCTTGGATCACATCTGAGGCACTCTAAATGTCATGTCAGCAAACAGTTACTTTGACCATTGGACTTTAAATATGCCCCTAAAGATAGGATTAAAAAATAACAACGGTAATACATTTTCCTACTCTTGTTTAGAGCTTTCCAAAGATTGTAAGAGACAACTCCGTCTTCAACGAAATAGTCTTTGATAGTGAGCTTCAACAGTCTTGGATTAGCTACCACCCTGGTTACAACCAAGTAAAAATTGGTTAGTCTTTTACTTAATTTAATTTATTGTTCATGTTTATCTTGTTTATTTAACTAATCTATTCATCTTTGCTAAGTAAGTATAAAGGATCAAGTTTAAATTGTAGGACTATGCACCACTCTAGTCGTCCTGCACTTGACCTACAATAATAATAATCATGTTTCTTAATTGTGCTAATTCTGTTTTGTAGGGTATATTGTGTTCTTGGATTAATACTTTTTATAGGGTTAAAATGCAAAATTGATACTTTGATAAACAGTGTCTGAGACACCTCAGGTGGGATCTGAGGCGCCTCAGTTCGCCCTTGAGGCGCCCTGGATGGCTGAGAGGGCCTCCGCTCCGCATGGATAGGGGCAAAGATAAGATTTCAACTTGGGAGGCGTCCTAGTTGGGATCTGAGACGCCTCAGTTCAGACTAGAGGCGTCTCAGTTCGGACTTGAGGCACCTCAAATAGTGATGAAGGTGCCTTCAACAAGATAAATACTAAAGCTCTTGGATCAAATTAAATCTTCTAATTGAGGGTGCCCTGAGTTGGATTGAGGGTGCCCTTAACGTCCTTTATAATGGAGGTTTCAATAAGCCTTGAGATATAACTCATATACAAGCTACTACGGTAAGTCTGCTGCTACATCCGCGAGTTACTACAACTCTACTACGCCCGACCGCTTTTGGCAAACCAACACCAACACCCGAGCATGATCAAATTTCAATCTAAGTGTTGGTAACGAATTTACAATTTTTGTAATTTTATATTCTTACACAGGAAAGTGTAAGATTCCTCAATCTCTGTTTGTATTCGACTACTCTACCGGAAATTTACCGATAGAATGATTTAGTGGATTGTCTATCAAAAAGGTTTAACGGACCTGAGTCTTGGAGTAGGAGTTGACGAAGGCTCCGAACCAAGTAAAAACACTTGTGTTCTTTCGTTTGTGTCAATTTTATGCTTAACCCGCTGCACATTAATTTCGAAAAAATTGACTATTTTTAAAACACACGTGATTCGCCCCTCCCCCTATGTGCATTGGTCATACATTTTCATTTCATTCCGAGCTCTCTAGGTCTATCAGTTAATTTCAATCAAATTCGGACCAAAATCAGCTAATGGACTTAGAGAGCTCAAAATGATATGAAATCAAATTCTATATATTGTCTAGTTTTTTTTATTATTTTCATGCTCTCAAACTTTAATTTGACACACTATATTGAGAGTAGTAATTTTTTTAACACAAATTGAATCAATTTGTATTAAAAAATCACTACTTTCAATATAGTATGTCAAATTGATATTTGAGAACATGAATATAATCAAGAGAACTAGTGAACACATAAAACTTGATTTATGTTATTTCAAGCTCTCTTGGTCTATCAGTTGATTTTAGCTCGGATTTGACCAAAATCAACTGATAGATTTAGAGAGCTCGAAATGACACGAAGTCAAGTTTTTTTGTGTTCATCATGTTCTCTTAATTATATACATACACTCAAATTTTAATTTAACTCACAGAATTAAGGACAATAATGTTAAATATCATTGCGAATTAATTATTCTGTTGTAGTAATAGATTGAGAACACTAAGAAATCCAAAAATAATATTGGATTCGTAATTTGATAATTTTAAAATTAAATTACATGATTTAAATATTTTTAAAATTTACCCATGCGTAATTTGCCATATTTGGCAGGCCAACTTAATTACCGGGTCAGATAACAGGTGAAGAAGTGAGTATTATTTTAGCAAAATCTCAAATTGGGATCGTATGAATTAAGGAGTAAATTGGGCTAATTGTGGGGGCACAGCCTTTATTTAATGGGCCTACAACGGCGGCCCAAATTCTAACAAATGATTATCTCGCTAAGAGAATAGAGATAGGGATTTCCTTAGAAGGGCGGCCGTCAATTCGCGACGAAGAGAGATCGATCTCAGCGATCTAGAAGTGTGTGCGTCCGATCGACGAGAGAGCAAGCTCCGGCGGCGACGACGACTACGGGATGAACATCGACATCACTGCGGGGGCGAAGCCGGAATACCCGGTGATAGATCGCAACCCGCCCTTCACCAAGACCGTCGCCAACTTCAACACCCTCGATTACCTCCGCCTCTCCACAATCACCGCCGTCTCAGTCACCGTCGGCTACCTATCCGGTACCTCCACGCCCTCCCAATCTACTATTTACCTCCTCGAATTTTCGATCACGGTTAGGGCTAGAAATTAATAGATCTCGCCGGCAGGGATCAAGCCCAACGTCCGCGGACCTTCCATGGTGACCGGAGGCATTATAGGGCTTATGGGCGGTTTCATGTATGCATACCAGAACTCTGTCGGGCGACTCATGGGTTTCTTCCCCAACGAGGCCGAGGTGGCCCGCTATAAGAAGGCGTAGCCAGTGTTGCCGATCCTTCGAATAACGAAGTCTTGTTCTTGTTTCCTGCTACGCCTTTCCTTCTGCTAGGGAATAAAGACTTTGCCTTGTCCTTGATTTTGGCACAGTTGCATTTGGTTAGTATTATAAACTCGTTGCTTCCTGTTGCGCATAATATGATAATCTCAGCTTCGTGCAAGACTGAGTGATCGATGCTATAATTGTTTTGCCCTATTTAGTGACACTGGTTATTTTTTGCAAGATTGACTTGCTTATAGATTTGCATTTGGTTAGTATTTTAGACTCATTGCTGCCTATTGCGCACTTATTATTCTGACAGTTAGCCATTTCTCTCCTGTGTTGTGGATAGGTCCACAAAATCCTGACTTATTATAGATTTGCAAGTGTTACAAGCAATCAATAACATGAATCTGTTATTTCATGAGAATGCCATTACAATACTTTGGCAATGTTTATGAAGAGCTTTGTTACTGCAAATATTTCTATTTTCTTGTGGAAAGGATGTTTGTTTTTTCTGTATTTTCTGAAAGTGACAGTTATGTAGTATTTAACTCAAAATATCAGACATTTAGACAAACAAGATTGGCATAGCTATTTTTTATGGTTTAGAATATTGAAGTAATAGTTAATAAATATGAAATTACATGACGCTAAAATTACGCTTTTAATTTGCCTTTCTTGAACTAAAAAGTTGATCAACATTCTCATGCATAATCTTGTCTATGGTAAAGTAGAAAATACATGTCGTGGCATTATAAGATTTAGAAATGTCTAAACACATGTGGCACAAGAATACGCATACTATGATCTTGAGACATGAATTTATTGTGAGTACTGGCTAGTTACTTTTCATTCTTCAGATTTTCCTCATAGTTGTGCTCTGAAGTCGAATGGTCCTTTGCTGTTATACAAGCTAATTGTTTTGTTCTACTTTGAAGTTAGTTTGGTTTATGTTACCGTGTTTAACTTTTGAACCACTTGGAGGTTCTCTATAAGGGTGTCATATTTGGATGATTCTGTTGTAAAACTAATCTAAAATATTGCACGAGTGTCATGTCTGATAATGACCTTTTGATTTATGAAACTTAGAAATTGATTCTCAAACCTTTGGAGTGTTTTCTAGCCGGCGATGGATAAGCAATTTTATCATCCAGGGAATATCAACTGTGGGAATAAAAATATGATGTCTATTGACATCATATTTTATTTGTTTAGTTAATCACTAATCTTCAAATTTTATTTGTTTGTTGCACTATAGAAAAAAAAATTGTTCTGATGCATGCATTCTCTTTTTGATCACTCAATGTTCATGTAGTCTCCTCGTGTCAATCTTCACCTTAGACTGCAAAGAGTGATAATTCCATTTTGCCTATTCCATTCAGTACTCAAATAGATTCAAAATTTCATTGTGGAGGAAAATTTACTAAAACCTTTGCATAAAAGGAAACTGAATATGTTGAAAGTAGTCGTTTATAAAATGATATAGAATAATTGATTTTGGATCAGATATAATGCAGAACTTATGGATACAATTGTTATTTTTTTCTTATAGAAATGTTAAACATCATGAAGTTGTCGTGCTAACTAACATACATTATGGGGCAAAGTGATGGGCCAGAAAAGGAAAAGCACTAGTATTAGATAAAGTTGATACAGAAAATGAGATTGTTGAAATGGACATGTTTCTTGAGTTGTTTGGTGTAACATCAATCAGTGAGAATGCGATTTGGTTTAAAGTTTCCTTTAAAGTTTCACGCACTGCATCGATCAAACTGGATGATCTAATGGTAAAGAAATTACAGGGGATAACAATGGGTATACTAGTGATATAATCTTGCATAAAGCTGAATCAATTTATAAGATTCATATTGCCACAAAGTTGGGATGGTCAATATTTTAGTGGATATGTACTCATGTACGTCGAAGCATGTTAAACTGATGAATTGTTTGGCTAAGGAGTCATTCTGTTTAACTTGCTTGATTTCAATCTCGTCAATGATGGTTAGCATGGTCGAAATGTATTGTTTTGAATTGATTGGTAATGTGTTATCATGGATATAAATGAGATAATGCACTTTTTCCCTCAAGCATGTGGATCTCTCCTTCCCTTGGACTAACCAAATCATGTTAAGTCCAAGACGCAAACTTCACCAAATCATTACCCATTCGAAAAAGAATCACTACTGACTTTTTGAATCCAAGTTGCTCTTTGCAAAAGGGTCAACGTTCCAAAACAAACAGTACGAACAACAATGGGTAGCTTGGTCAACCACCAAGGAAAAAACAACCTGCTAAGAGACGTTTCAAAGTATACAACCATCATCTTTATCGTTCAGCTCACCAAATACGACCAAGTAAAGAATCTCGCATCACGAAAATAAATTTTATATATATATATATATATATATATATATATTAGTACCATGCTAAAATTTCGAATTTCTAATATAATATAAATTTTAATAATATTATTATTAAAATTATAAAATAAAAAAACATATTCGTAGGTCATAGATTAACTACCCGTTGATTGATCAAATGCTAGTACAAGGGTTAGCATAAGGAAGTTTATCCAAAACAATTGGTCAGCAGAGCAAAATTTGGGGTTACAATACATTTCAAAGCGTCATGGCTTTCAGTTCTCTTCACATCCTCCTCTTCTTCCCCATTACCGTCCCCTAAATAACCATAAATACAAAGCAGCAGAAGGGCTACTGAGAAAGCATGGCGATGCATGAAAACTGCTTTCACCTCGACTCCTTCCACCCGAGGTTCCTCGACATCCCTAATCCAGATTAGAAAGGCTGTACAATCATGCAACTTCACTGGGACATGACCAGGCTGGATAGCGGCGGATTGAACATATGATCACTTCCGGTCTTGCAGTTGTCATGATCGACGGCCAATGACTTAGGGAGCACGAAGCTGCCGCCTACGCAGGCATCTTGCCCCTCCGAATTCTCACTACCGCTGCTGCTGCTGCTAGTCTGAGAATGTCGTTTCTTCAAGGGAGAAGAAACGTCGTTGGGCGTTGCCTCCCTCCGATGTTTCCTCTTCCTTGAAGTACTCCATCTCAGTTTGAACTGAAAGCCGCTGGTTAAGTCCGAGCTGTTGGCCTCTTTATCGCTGGATGAATCCCCACTCGACGTGTTCTCGTATTTGATGGTGTTAGCAGGTGAATTGTCGACTACTTCTTTGCTGAGATGCTCTCCAGACGGTGCTTTAGAATGTGTCGGTTCGGAACCAGTTGGATCCTTGATGTGAGACGATAAAGAACATGCGATATCCACTCTGTTCGGTATCGCATTCCATTTGTTGCTGATCCAATCCAGAGACTGCCTCAGCTCCCCTTCACTGAAGATAGAGAAACAGTTTTCTCCTGCACCGTCCAATACATTACATTTGATGATCAGCAACGTAGAGAACTTCATGGCATTCGCTTCAGAAAGGGTAAAGAAAGATCATATGCTGCTAGTCTTGGCATCGCGAATTTTACCTGGAAAATACACGTGCAGTCGCCCACCGGATTCTTTGCGTATCATAATGCCTTCCCACCAGCCATCGTGCCACCAGGCATCGACAATAGATCCAATCTCAAAATTGGGTATGGCGTCGCGCTGCAAGGGATTTGGACGGACGATGGGCCTTTCATTGCGAACACCGAGCTTATCAGGTGCAGCAACTCTGGACAGAGAAACCCACTCCTAAACGAGGGAAAAAAAGAGTTAGCAACCGTGCAAGATAGATATAACAATAGTGACGAAAGGTCAGGAATGTTAATTCCTACCTCTAAATTGCCTTTTTCGTCAGGATCTTCAATGTCGAGATACCGAACCTTCGCCTTATCCTGATGCCTCTTCAGGATCACACATCGAAACCAGCAACCCCTCATTCCGCTGTCCTGAGAAAGAACTTCGACGTGGTACCCGGCACAAAATTGCTGCTGAAGTTTTTGTTTAAACAATTCTTTTCTTATCAAAGCAGACCCCGAAAGGGTTTTGGTGGCACACTTTCTGAACTTGCTGCTGCCACTAAGACTCGTTGGCCTCATCTTACCCCTAGCAGATGTTTCAGTAGAATGCCGATCCTCAGGATGCGCAAGCGGCATCCTCTTCAAACTAGCTAAAGAAGCATTATCACTTTTTCTTACGACTGATAAACTAGAATTGCCACACTTTATCTTCAATCGCAACTTAAAGGGAGAGGTAAAGATGGGCATAGACCGCACTAAGTCCTGACTCCAGTATCCTTGGAGCTGTGTTATGTCAAAAGGCTCGACGCCGTCATTATTGATTTGCCTACGGCACATGTAAGGTCTCAGAGTGCTGCGTCGTGCCTCATTCTGAAACTGCTCGTAGTGCTGAGCACTTAGCACTGCGGCCAATCCGTCAATGCATTCAACACTGAAATCTTGAAGACAAAGAGAAAAGAAAATCTCTCTGTCATTAGTGTCGGGAGGCAAAACAATACCAACTTCATCAACTTTGTGAAACCATCGTACCACAACCATATTGCCACCCTGCAAGTCTTCGTATAAATCATCCACATACGCAACGAGCCTATTGTTCTCTTCCACCATCACAAAGACAAAGTCATGAACCTATGTAGGAAACTATGAGATTAGGGCGACGGCGATATAGCAAAGAAAAGAATGTGACTATACTTACTGAGATCGTAACCCCATTCTTCAAGAAGGAACGGTAATGCCTTTTCCTTTTTTTGCATTGCCATGGGGCACCTAACCATTGAAATTCACTTGAAGAATGTCTTGTTTTCTTCAAAGGAAACTGCACGCACAGCAGTGGCATAGACAATAAGCAAACAAAAATTATCAACCTCAATACAGAAAAGAATAATCAATATATAATAGTTTTAGTACCTTGAAATCAGGCATATCTCCAGGTTCATGAATATCAGCATTTCCAGACCTATCGCCGGAAATAGAAGCAGTAGCAAAGGGATCTGGAAATTAGAATATGACTGTTAATCAAAATGCTACAAGGAACAAATTGCAAATTCGGTACAAGAAAAATAAAGGAACTCAGTAACTAAAGCAACTATAACAAAGACTAAAATTAGAATCGAATTAGCAACAAAATAACTTATAAAACATATAAGCGATAACTTAATTCACAAAAAAAATGAGAAAAAGGTTATTATCATTATGCTTATCTTTAAGATTGGAGAACATGACACACTCTGTGTATTATCATTATCCGGACTAGAAAAAATGTTATAACAGGAAAAACTCATCGTACTATGAAGATTAATATATATAGAAGCAATAGAGGAAGACAATATAGAAGCTAAAAACCTTGAAAGGCATTCTAGATCTAAAGAAAATATCACAACAGATGCAAGGTTAACAAAATCGTGCATGAATAGGTAACAAATATATCGAATCAAAGAACAGCAAGGGATCCTCAGACTACCTTTAAATTAGCCTAGTTCTTTAATTCGAAATTCAATTAAACCCCATAAAAACAAACAGTAGACAAATAAAAAAGATGAAATCTTCGAGCGAGATAATTAACATATAAAAGAGAAACAAAGACAGATCTTAATCGGAAAAAAACAAAGACATGAACAACCCATGTGGTTTATGATGTCTATACATTTAACTTATGGCAAAAAGCGAAGAATATTTTCAAACGCTCGTAAGAAGCAGGTACAAAAGATAGGAAGCAGGATAACTGGAGATGGAGAACAAAGATCAAGAACAAGGTTATTATAAGAAAGAAAAACAAAAGGGATGAAAATAAAGGAAAATATGGTAATCCAGAGACCCAATCACGCACGGAAAAATAAAACGGTAAATCTTTTAATAAATAGCTCCTGGTTTTAATAATTCGTGCCTTTCAACCTTCAAATTGAAGAGATAAGGTCATACAACGTTAGAGGATATGAACTTATCTTTCAAGGGAAGAGCAGGAAACGAGAAGACAAAAAAGCTTAACCCGACAAATCGAATACGAGAAAAACTTATCGTCAGTGAAATAAAAGGGTCTGCTTTTTCTTCAATCTGCTGTTTATCGCGCATAGGATTTAGATTCGTCCACAAAAATAGTATTTTCCTTACAAGATGTAAGCAGATCGAAACTTTGAGAAAAAACCGGAAAGAGCCACTCGAATGGCGAAGCTAGTCGTCGCCAAGACAAAACAAACAATCGCAAAACCGAATTTCTTCCATAAGGGTTCTTTATATGTTTCTCCAGAACCCCTTAGGTTATTCGTACCAAAGCACACCTCAAAGTTATATTTTTGGACCGCATACCTGACACAAGGGAAGACAACCAGTCGATGACCTCCCTCCTGGAGCGCCACTTGAACGAGACCCCCGGCGGCTGCGGAGACGACGAAGAGGGCAAAGAGGCCATGAGATGCGGCCTGGACATGAGAGATCTGGCGAACTGGTTAGGAACAGTGTAGGACATGTGCCGCACGCTCTTCTCCCTGCCCACCACCGCCAGATCCGCCCCGCCGCCAGCGCCTTTCAGGTAGTAGTGCACGACCCGCCGTCCTTTGTCGTTGGACACCACCACCTCCTGCCACACAACATACGCACCCCTCGCCGGCTCCATCTACCGCAGGAGACGAAGCCTTCGCCCGAACCCTAGAAATCGCCTCCCCCTCTCTCTTCCCCGCACAACGAACGCAAGATCAAAGATGAGAGTTTTATACTTCTTACAGTTTTATAATTACAAAATAAGACATCGACGGCGTAGATCTAAATCCCAAGGACGCGGAGATGACCTCCCGAAAACAACCCCGTTCTTTGGATAAATTACGAGACTGCCACGACCCCGTTCTTTGGATAAATTACGAGACTGCCACGACCATCAGATCTGGTGTTCGACAAACGCGATGATTACGTCATAAACCTTAGCGTGTCCAGAAAGTAGAGTGGTCATGCACACGTGGGCCGTTTCTTGTGGTTAAAATTCGTGATTCGTGGCTGTGACGGGGTTCCGAGATGAGCAGCTTCTTCTTTATGTTTATTGCATTATTTCCACGGATCTTCCGGTTCGCTTTGGTTCGACCCGACGGAGGCAGACCGGGTTCGGCCAATATTAATACAGGATCATGATTTACTTTATTTGGACAATGCAATTATGAAATATATATTTGTTAACATATTTAGAATTTTAGTCCTTATCCGTTGACATTCTTGAATTATCGCTAATATTTTTTTTCTTTTTCCATATTGATTATATATATTTACATACTAAAGAAATACTATTTAGTAAACAAACATTCCATAAAAAGATTAAACAACAATTTAAATTCATAAAAAAATCAATAAACTTGTATCTTAAATAACGACTCGCTATAACGTTTTTCCCTTTGCTTATTAATTTTAAATAATAATTAAACAAAATAGTGTTTCTAATTACTGTCGTCTTAATTCTGAATTATTTAATGTCCAAAAAATAAAAAAGAAGCACATGACGTATATTTATTGCGTCATTATTATGTTGTGTAAATTAATAATAATAGCAACTAATAGACAAAAATGAGAGAGAGGAGAAAGGGGAAACTATACAAAGTTTATTAAAATTAATAATATCGAATTTTATGCATTTAGATGTTTAAAAATCTTTTAATCTATAATCTACTATGATGTTTA
Organism: Boesenbergia rotunda; assembly: GCA_024364735.1. Lineage (NCBI taxonomy): Eukaryota > Viridiplantae > Streptophyta > Magnoliopsida > Zingiberales > Zingiberaceae > Boesenbergia > Boesenbergia rotunda. Next base: position 455,602 of record JAGFNQ010000852.1, read on the forward strand.
TATATTCAAATAAATCAAACCTCTACTAATGTTAAATTGCGATGTATTTTTTAGATTTAATTTATTTTAAAAGTTGCAATAGATATAAGACGCTTACAAAATAAATTTCGATATGAACCTTAAAATTAAAAATTAAACACGAGACAATAAGATGCGTTGTGATTTAAATATACATATTATTAGGTTTTAATTGAAAAACTTCATAAATAAAGTAAGGAATTTTAGGCCAAGAGGAACCCAAATTGAGAATTTTTGGAACAGAAAGGTCCGAATTGCGAATTGTTCAATCTGGACATTTCCTTATAAAAGTAAATAAATTAAAGTAAATAAATAATGCAATTATTCAAACATAAAACAAACGGCCACAATACAGACAACAACTGGAGACAGCTGTCGTGGGTCCCACTGGTTTGGACCATTACCAAAGCCAATCGTCGTCCATCACAATTTTTTCCAATTATTAAAACTAATTCGAATCTAGAATATGCGACTTTTGATGCTGTGAGATGAAATCTCGGCCACCCATCGATTCATGGGAACACAAGAAAACAATCTGGTCCAGTTGGAGGATCATCATCTACGAGGGACGCCGAGTCATCATCCACGTAAGCCCTACATCTGATCCTATGTTCCATAGAGATCCCGGTCCTCTGTCCCACTCGTCGATGATGGTCGACGAGTCGTCTAATCGTCGATCGGATATTACGCCATCCCGAACAAAATTATATCCTGGAGTACGGTGAATCCGTCGGGTATTATCGTAATTGCGATCTCGTCGTATTCACCATCGAATCCGACGGGATTATAATACAGTGATTCCGACTGATTCACCGTTATCCCAGGATATCGTTTGATTCGGAACGAAGATAAAAAAATATCAATAGTATTTGATCATCGATCGGACGACTCGTCGATCATCGTTGGCGAGTATGGGACAGGCGAGACAGGGATCTTTAGGACAAAGGATCCCGTCTGATCAAACCAATCGGTCGACGAAACCTTATGACTCATGCTATCGAGATTTCTATGTTCTTCTAGGACTATCAATTATTTATGAATTATCCTCGTGAGATACATTGATGATTAATACATAGATATTAACATTTTGAAATTAAAAAATAAAATTTGATAAAATTAATATGTCCCTCCTCCCTATTTATTAACCATAATATTCAGATTAATAATCTCCATAATTTATATTCTTTGTATTGATCTAAAAAAAATTAACGAAGACACTAGAGCAAGCGAATCCGAATCATCGAGAAAAGAAACTATCTTGCCCCCGGGGCTATGGTGCAGCGTAAGGTCGCTAGTTAACCCAGGCATCCTCGGTTCGATCCCCAGCTACGGCGCATTTTCACAGGAATTTTTCCTTCATGATTTAATTGCCCCCGCGAGCGCTTCCCGATTTACCCTGGTGACCTACTTCCGTGGGGCCGGGCCAATCTTATTTGTCTGCTCTTCATCATTTTTTTTTTTTTTTGAGAAAAGAAACTATCAATTTCACTAATTAATCTAAAAACTTATCAATTGAAATTGGATAAGCGTATAATCAAACTAGCCATAATACAATAAAATAAGTCATGGAGCTAATTTTTGTCTCTCATGCATGCTTTAATGACCTAAACATCATACAGCAATAAAAGTGAATCCTGAACGTTGAACTTCTAAATTGTCCATATGAACATTTCTCAATTTATCTTAGTAACCGATAAAAAATATCCGCGTGGTCAGATTGGTCACTCAGGTTCATCTGCTACCAGGTCTAACCAAAATATTATCAATCAAATCTAATCTTACTAGATTTATCCCGTTAAATGAGATCTATGATTATATGATATTTTTAATTATTAATTTTATCCCTACTATATTATTTATATTTAAATAAATTTTATCTTATTTTATTATTACTAATTAAGTTTTTTTAATTTTCTTTTTCTCATTTGATATACATCAAAGTTCTAAAAACACTAAACGCTAGTCAAGCGCCAAGCCAATGCCTAGGTGGAGACCAGGCATAGCTAGGTAAATTTTACGATATCAACATATATTACATAATAAATCATATTATACAACTCTAACACAATAACATCAAATTTAAAATAATTTTCAAAATTACACAACTATAAAATATCAGTAAATTGCAGAAAACTCCCCAATCCCCATTTGATCTTTGCATGCACTTCCCATTTGAGATTTTCTTTGCATTTACTCCCTAATGGATTGAGTATAAAAGAGTAAAAATTGAGTATGCATCAGTGAAAATTGAGTATAAAAGAGTGAAACTTGAGTATAAAAGAGTTAAAATTGAATACACAGTTTCTTGATGTGGTGGATGTAACCTTACATACTCATATTTCTAACTTTTATACTCAACTTTCTTCAAATAATACTCACCAAACTGTCTTGTCAATCCCATCAGAGACTGCATGTAAAGAAAAATTTGAATGGGGACTGCATGCAAAGATGAATTTGAGAATGAGGAGTTTTATGAAAATTTTCCCATAAAATATCACAAATTTATTTTATTTTTTTTAATTCTTTAATTTCTCTCAAATACACCCCCCCAACCTTCCCCCACAAGATAAACTGATGGTTAGTGTGTGCGGCGTTGCCACCTTGAGGTCTAGGATTAAAACCTAACAAAGTCAGTGTACCGCCCAGTTAGGACAAGCCAACAAATCGATATTCTTGTTGGATCAAAATTTAAGGCTTATAAAACTTAATCCCAACACAAAAAATGTTATATTTCAAGTATTTTTTTAAATGGGCTTTAAATTTAAAAGCTCAACTAATAAAAATCATAAAAACTTGTACTATTTTCACAACGCTTAGATGATTCAACCGTCGGCGCCTAGGGCTGCCTAATCCAACCTAGTTGCCAATGTGTCTAAGCTGACTGACTAGGATGTCTTCGATATGGTTGGTTGCCCCTTGGGTCGATTTTTAAAACATTAATGTACATATTTGTCTTAGTTTCATATCTCCTAACTAGAATATTTATTTGTTGGTGTAATCGTCCTCGATCAAGGTTGACCAGTTTGACTGAGCTCAAGTGAGTTTGAGTTTGAGTTTTCATGTTTGATAAGATGTGTGTAATATGTCAAGTGGATCAAGGTTGATTGGAGACTTGACTGGCTAAATCCTAACTCGAGGGTTAGGCAAAGGGAAATCCTAGTGGGAATAGGCAGAACTAGTTGGAAACTAGGTGAAATCCAAGTACATCTCGGAGGATCGCACTTTGGCAAGGTAGAAATCTACCGAGAGACAAAACCTAATTATGGTTAGGCAAAGGAAAATCTTAGTAGGACTAGGTAGACCTTGTTGAGAACTAAGTGAACTCCAAATGAATCTGAGAGGATTGCACATTGGCAACGTAGAAGTCTACCAAGAAACTATACTTGACTGCGGTTAGGCAAAGGGAAACCCTAGTGAAACTAGGCAGACCATGTTGGAAACTAGGTGAAATCCAAGATGGGTTAGCTGAGAGCTAAACACTTGGCACTAAAGAAATCCTAGTTGAAAACTAGGCAACGAAAAGTCCTAATAGATTACGATTGATCGAAGGTTAGGCAAAGAGAACCTTAAACCGGTTTAGTCAAGTTATGGCATGGGCAATTGATAAGGTAATCAATTGGCCCAATCCAATCGATCAAGTAATCAATTGGCCTAATCCAATCGATCAAGTGATTGATTAGAATACTGTTTGGATTGGATGATCGATTAAGGGCAATACCAATCGATCAAGTGAGTGGGTTCTTGTCGCGAGAATAGAATGAGGTTTAATCGATTAAGCACATCTTGCGAGAGTACAATAAGGTGTTAAACGACTAAATATGGCGTAATAATCGATTGGGCAATTAATTAGGAATCTTAGGTCGGTGCAATATAAAGGATTTTTCATGCAGATTGAAGACAACTCTTTCTTCTCCTCATCGCCATTTCTCATGAGTTCTTGAAGCATAGTGCTACTATATTTCTAAGCATTAAAAGGTGATTCCAAACTAGAGGAAAGCAAGAAAAATAAAAGATTCATTATTGTAATTTTTGTAAGATTTCTTTGTATTTATTTATATTCTTGTTGTTCTTCTTTGAGAGTTTATATGAGACTTCTCCGTCTCAAGAAAGGAGATTATTCATAGTGGATGTGAATGTGAGGAAGAGTGGACTGTTGAATTAGTCGTCTTAAGGAGGTGAATATCAAGTAAAGATAAAGTGTTAACATTGCTCAAGTTTTCCACCATGACAAATCTACATCGAGCAAACATCAAAGTTAATCACCCCTAGCTCTCTTTGTATTCTATCATTATTGACCGTCTAAATATATGTATGTACCATCTTAAACGTGTTTTTTAGAATTTTCTCTCAATAAATGTACCACATTAACATCCTTATTACCACAACTCTGATTTTCTATTCATATACTCGAGTTATAGCCTAATATTTAGCACTTGACATCCACTTTCATTTCAACCTTCCTATTTTATTCTATATAAGACATTTCTCTTAATTCATCGATCATTTTACAAAAATTATCCTAAATACTCAAACTCTTAGTTTCAGACAACTTGTCATTTCTATCTTGATAATGATCTTATTACGTCTAATATTGCTAAACTTAAATTTTATCTATTATGTTTTTATTTACTAAGTCTAAAATCTTTCATTTCTAATATTTTTGTCAAAATTCTAATTTCATATTTAATCCTTCATATGTCATATCTATTATGTACAATGATACTATATTTTTGTATTTTTGTATGGATCTAATAAATTCATCCATGATTAATATAAAATAAAAGAATGGGTGATCTTGTCGCGAAGCGAGGTGGCAGTCCCAAGGGTCGGATAGTCTCCTGGGCTTCCCGAGCGGGTGATGTGGCTATGATCTGATTTCGAGTTGGCTCTTGCCTGCAAAGCGATGACCGTTAGCAAACCCGCTAGGGGTTTTCCCGGTTAGGCACTCCGATGGTCAAGTCAGTATCCGCAGGAAGATAGGGGAGCTGAATTGAAATGTAGTAGTAGGGAGCTCGCGCGCGCATACCAGTGGTAGGAGGAGTGAAGAGTTTATATAGTCGGGAGAGCTGACAACCCTTGTCCGCGTTTGACGAGACAAGCGTGTGATACCTGTCAGCTCGTATGAGAGCACTCAGTAGTGGCGCGGCATGACGCGGGGGTGCTCGAGCAGTACGAAAGTATTGGACTGACCGCGAGATGTGTCAGAGATAAGTAAGGTGTGCAATATTCTGACGACAAGGTCGTACTATGGATATAATGACATAGGGGGCATAGGGGTGAGATAGCCCGTACCCTGAGCGCCGATCGGCTGGTCTAAGTGTCAATGACCGGGTTAGGTAGTGGCCAGTGAGCGTGGGCAGCCACGCGTCCGCCTGTGAGGGTTGGAGCACCGGGTACACCATGAGTTGGGGGTTTGTGGGGTTATGTCTGTCTGTTTCTGTTGGATATCCGATTTATGTGGTGCTGAGGGAGCGTGGGTCGCCACGCGTCCGACTGGCTCACCCGACTCCGGTAGGAGTTGGGGCGGGGGTTAAGGCAGCCGAGCCAGGAGGAGCTCGGGGTCGATCTGACCGGCATCACTCGTCGCTGGCCGGATGGCACTCCTGGGAGCTTCCTGGCTCAAGGATCCCCTGGGTGAGGTCGTGGTCGGTCCATCTGTTGGACCTTCATGGTGCCAGGCGAGCTGGCTGAGCAGGCCATACTTACCCGTAAGTAAGGTCGGGATCAATGGGTATTAATTTTACATATACAATTAATTTTTCTCACCACCATTTTATTCACATGCCAAATATAAATCCACAATCCACTCATCAAATTCACAACTTATAATTGTGTCGCAAGGTATGAAACAACTTAGACTATCACAATGTCACATTTGTTTTTAGTTATTCGTTAAGTGAGAAAACAAACTTCCTTTTTTTCTACCAACCTCTACCAAACTTCACACCTTCTCACGAAGGACTTTCGATAAATCTCGACAATGATAGAATGGAGTATCCACTAGACCTATAGTTCTCTTGTTTTGCTCATGAAAAATTCCCTTGTTATCATCCACTTTTTGTACCCTTGAACTCTTCTATTTGGTTAGTTTGTTCCATTATTAGTTCTTGTGGTAAACTTTATTATTATTTCATATATTTGTTATGATATGAAAATTTAATAGTTAGGATGATTGACACACGTATTCTTATATTTCGATTTTTGATTTTTTTTAATGTGATTGAAAACCATACGTCTCAAAATAAAATAATGCGATTATTAAACTTAAAGGAATGGCATCATTGATGGTGGCCCTCGTATGGAGTTGTTCGAAAGGCAATAATTACACGCACTCTGATGGGCCCCACCACTTTGGACCAATACGCCCAATCAATTCAATCAGCTCCTTTTTTATAATAATAATAAAAAAAATAATTTTTGTATTTAGACGGTTGAGAATGTGCCACTTATTCTCTCTTTTTTAAATAAATAAATAAAATATTATTATATTCTATTTCTATTTTACCAAATAAGGAGTTCCTTCACCGCAAAACTCCACCACCATGGAAGACGGCGACAACGGCCCGAGAATATCCACGCCGGCGGAGGAGGAGCCTCTGGCGGGACTCACGGTGGCGGAATACGCCGCCCTAAGACCGGTGATCGACGCCCACCACCGCTACGACGTTGGCCCCGGCCAGTGCTCCTCGATCGTCGCCCAGCGGATCCGGGCCCCGGCCGCCACCGTCTGGTCCTTCGTCCGCCGCTTCGATCGCCCCCAGGTCTACAAGCACTTCATCCGGAGCTGCGCCCTCATCGACGCCGGCGGCGGCGGAGACCTCCGCCCAGGCTGCCTCCGCGAGCTCAGCGTCATCACGGGCCTCCCGGCGAGCACCAGCACGGAGCGGCTCGACCTCCTCGACGACGCCCGCCGCGCGATCGGATTCACCATCATCGGCGGCGAGCACCGGCTCCGGAACTACCGATCGGTGACGACGGTGGACGAGATCGGGGAGGAGGCGCGGAACACAGTCGTGCTGGAGTCGTACGTGGTGGACGTGCCCGACGGGAACACGGTGGAGGACACCACGCTCTTCGCGGACACCGTCGTGCGGCTCAACCTGCAGAATCTCGCCTCCGTGGCGGAGGCGGCGCGGCCGCCGGCGTTGAGCTAGAGAAAGGGCACAATGAGTTTCGGGAAAGCAACCTACCGCCAGACTTTTACCAAAACCCCCCTCCAATTTATTGGGGCTTTATCTGAAATTCCAATAAAGGATCTTCTAAGCTTATTTCACAGTTAGCTTAATATGTAAAAAGCTTTTTGAAGTTCATAGACAATCAAATATTGTAATAACGAAAGATTTGATCTTGTAGATTCTATAATCAACAGTGAAATATAATCAACAGAACCTAACAGTTTGTTCTTAAGCTAAAATAAGAATTTACAGCAGAAGAGTGAGGCTATGAGATACATTTGCTAGAAAGATGGAGTAAAGCTTTGTGAGTTCCATCTCGCTAATTTGTGCTTCCTTATCGATGAATTTGTAGAACTTCCATATCTCAATGAAAGATAGTAGTAGTAAACTTTATACCTGCTTCTCATGAGAAAAATTGGAAAAAATATATAGTTGTCGCTGTAAAAGATCGATTTCATCTTGGAAAGAATCCTGAGACACGAAGGACTACCAGTAAAAACATTATAAAGAACACTACCAATGCCACTTTAATGATTACGTATTCAACTGTAATAAACTTAGATCTACGAAAAAATTACATGTAAATACATAATTCCGATTCCCGAGTAAAAAAATATGACCCATGAATTATTCTATGTTGGTCCTGCATCACTAAAACTTATTGTTTTACACACACCAAGCAAGTTCCAGACCCTCGATATGATGCAATGAATAGGCTTCCTTAGCAAGGTCAGGTTGCAATCGAGGATCGATTCCATCAAGTTCTCCCCCTTCCCTCTACGTCTTACTCCTACCTGATTCCTTTCCCCTCCTCGGCTTCCAACACTGCTTCTCAGCATACTAAGTGCGATACCTGCTTCTTATCCTTATGCTAAGTGTTGTATCTTGGTTCAGAAGGACATCAAACCTTGATAGCAGTTTAAGAACTGCAGGATGAGTTTGCACCTTCCTCTTCTTTTGCATGCTTAAGAGAGCACATACAATATCAATGTCATTAGAATAACAAGTTATAGAGGTCAATACAATGAGAAGTCAGGAGAATAACTATTCTCTAGTACTTGAGCATAATTTAACCTCATTCAGTTTCTTGTGTAGGCAAGAACATGCATTCAATAGACCACACAAGATTCTATAAGACCATCTCCAACCATAAACACCATTTTGGTGTCACTTCAACACCAAATTTTTTTTCCACTCCAACCAAGAGACACCATTTCTTACACTAAAAAGAATATTCCTTAGAATATTCTATTTTTCTATCTTATAATTTATTATTCAACATATATATTAATTTTAACATATATATTAATATGTTAAATATTTTTATTATGATCATAATTAGTAATAAAATTAATATTTTTATGGTACATAATCATTAATTTTAATTATGATCGTAATATTTTATTTTTAATTAAAAAAATAAATATTAATACTTTCTTCTTAATTTCGATGGAAATAATTTAATAGACATACTATTATTTAAAGATAATACGTAATCATAAACAATTAAGATAAAATATTTTAAATATTTTCACAAAACAGCTAATACTTCATTGAAAATACATTGCACGAAACAACTAACACTTCGTTCAAAATACATTTTACAAAATAACTAACACTTCATTGAAAATACATTACACAAAACAACTAACACTTATATATTTTAATTATCAGAATTACCATATTGTTCCCACAAATGCTCAATTAATGCATTTCTAAGGGCAAAGTGAGCATCTCTATTTTTGATACCTTCATATCTAGCAAGAAACTCTTGAAATCGGGTATTGTCATCTACTGATATATCAACATTTGCAGCCGACGGGTCTTCACCTTGATCAATAATTGATGCATTTAGGTCGCGCTCATCTTCAATTATCATATTATGCATAATAATACACGAAGTCATTATATCATGTAAAACATTCTTCTGCCAAAAACGTGAAGGTCCGGCAACAATTGCAAAGCGTGATTGAAGCACTCCAAATGCTCGCTCAACATCTTTTCTGCATGCCTCTTGTTTCATTGCAAACAACTTATTCTTTGTACCGCGTGGATCATGAATTGTTTGAACAAGTGTAGACCATTTTGGGTATATACCATCAGCTAAATAGTAACCCATATTGTACTCTTTTCCTTGAATGACATAATGAGCAGGGGGAGCAATACCTTGAGCAAGATTAGAAAAAAGATTAGAAGACTCTAATACATTAATGTCATTGTTAGATCCAGGTAAACCGAAATATGCATGCCATATCCAAAAATCGTAATCAGCTACAACTTCTAGAATAATTGTTGGCTTTCCACTGCGACCAGAATATTGCCCAGCCCATGCTGTTGGGCAATTTTTCCACCTCCAATGCATGCAATCTAGACTACCCAGCATACCAGGAAAACCACGCTGCTCACCAATATGAAGAAGCCTAGCAACATCATTAGCATTGGGTGATCGCAGGTAGTGTCCTCCAAATACTTCAACAACAGCACGACAAAATCTTTTCACACTTTCTACGGCAGTTGATTCTCTTATTTTGATGTACTCATCAGTAGCGTCTGCCGGCACACCATATGCCAATATTCGAAATGCAGTTGTCATTTTTTGTAAACCAGACAAACCAAGTTTTCCAACTCCGTCTCTTTTCTGCACAAAATAGTTATCATGATTACTAACCACATTAAAAATACGCATAAATAAACTTCTTCCCATTCTGAATCTTCTTCGGAACATTGCAGCATTATATGTAGGATTTTCGGCAAAGTAATCATTGAATAGATTACAAGCAGCAGCTTCTCTATTACGATTGATCACTATGTGACCAAGAATAGATCCTCGATGTTTGCCTTTGTCGCTTTCTTCACTCGGATGATTCAAAATGACTTGATTGTTGCGGTAAATCGCTTGAGTGACAAGCCTTCTGTGTGCTTCAAATATTTCATCATCTTCAGAGCTTGAGGATGATAAATTTGAAGTACCCTCATATCTAGAACTCATTTTTTAAGAGGAAGAATGTGGTTGAATTGTTTTCAGTTATGGTATGTATTTATAATGCATAATGCACACAACATTATTATTTTTTCAGGCGACGGGACATTACAATGCGCACATCATTATTTCAGAAGACAAGACATCACAATGCATATTTTTGCAGACGACGGGACATCACAATGCACACACTATTATCACACACCATTATTTCAGAAGACAAGACATCACAATGAAGATCCTTTGCAGACGACGGGACATCACAATGCATATTTTTGCAGATGACGGGACATCACAATGCACACACTATTATCACACACCATTATTTCAGAAGACAAGACATCACAATGCAGATCCTTTACAGACGACGGGACATCACAATGCATATTTTTGCAGATGACGGGACATCACAATGCACACACTATTATCACACACCATTATTTCAGAAGACAAGACATCACAATGCAGATCCTTTGCAGATGACGGGACATCACAATGCATATTTTTGCAGATGACGGGACATCACAATCCACACACTATTATCACACACCATTATTTCAGAAGACAAGATATCACAATGCAGATCCTTTGCAGACGACGGGACATCACAATGCACACACTATTATCACACACCATTATTTCAGAAGACAAGACATCACAATGCAGATCCTTTGCAGACGACGGGACATCACAATGCATATTTTTGCAGATGACGGGACATCACAATCCACACACTATTATCACACACCATTATTTCAGAAGACAACACATCACAATGCAGATCCTTTGCAGACGACGGGACATCACAATGCACACACTATTATCACACACCATTATTTCAGAAGACAAGACATCACAAAGCAGATCCTTTGCAGACGACGGGACATCACAATGCACACACTATTATCACACACCATTATTTCAGAAGACAAGACATCACAATGCATATTTTTGCAGACGACGGGACATCACAATGCATATTTATGCAGATGACGGGACATCACAATGCACACACTATTATCACACACCATCATTTTAGAATGCATATTTTTTCAGACAATGGGACATCACAATATATTATTTCCTATATAATGGCATACTAGACATGGCCATCACAATGCACCTCTACTCTTGAAAAAAAAAATGAGTTCATCTCGTTCATCATCCTACTCAGTTGAAGAAGATAAACATTTGTGTCATGCTTATCTTCATATCTCTCAAAATCCAATCTTAGGAATCAACCAAAAGAAGGATCAATTTTGGGCAAGAGTTGAGATGGAGTATAATAAAGATCCAAATTTTCAAAATTCAGAGCGACCTAGAAGATCGTTACAAAAACGAATGAATACTATCATTGCTGCTATTTCCAAATTGAAGGGTTGTGTTCGACAAATCGAAGAAACAAATCCGAGTGGAGCATCAGAGGAGGATATTGTAAGTTGTTATCATTATTTATTTTGTAGAGTATATCAATTTTATAATCAATATCTAATTTAGTTAATAATTCTATTTTGTATTATTTTTTTTACAGATGAATCGTGCACAAATGTTATTAGTGCAAGATCCTAATTACACAAAGGGTTTCAAATTTGGACATGTGTGGAGCATTCTTCAAGGTATTGAGAAATTTAACAGTGACAACGCCAAAACTGGATCTACGAGAGTGCAACGACAAACTGCTCAAGCTGATAATTCTCAATCTTATAATATTGAGAAAGATGTTTATTCATCTCCATCTCCACGTGTCTCTTCGTTTGATCTTAATATCGCTGATTCGGATAGTCCTGATACTTCAACTAAACGACCTATTGGGGTGAAGAAAGCAAAACTGAAACGAAAGAATGAACAACAACTTACAAAAATAGTTTCACAAAATGACCAACTTGTTGCGGCATTGGATAGAAGTACCGATGTTGCTATATTCAAGGAAGAGAATAAAATTTTATTCAAAGATTTGAATACCATCGCCGATCCGATAATGCGTGAATTTATTCACAGTGAACAAGTCAGAATTATGCAAAAGAGGAAAATGCACCAAAATTCTCAATCAATTCCACATCAAGGAGAAGGATCTAAATTCAATTCGTCTCAAGAAGAAGGACAAGATTTTGAAGATCCTTTGAATGGCTCCGGTCGATTCCAAGATTATTTCAGTAGTTTTGGAGGAAGTGATTTACCAGAATATTAAACATTCAATGGCTCTGGTCTATTTCTGAAGATCCTTTTAGGAAGTTATTATTAGGAAGTTATTTTAAATGCATGTTTACTTTAATGTTTGTTGCAACTTTAATTTATATGCTGAGCTATATGTTATGTATTTTCTATGTATGCACTTTGAAATATTAAATATTTAATTGTGTGTTTGTTATAAAATTATCAGTATTATAAATTTTAAAATATTTATAATCTTAGTAATATAATAAATATTTTAAATATTACTTATTTAAGTTAATAACTAATATAAATTTATAATATATAAAATTTACAAAATAAATTCAATTAAATTAAATAATAATAATTTATAATATTTAAGAATATTTTAAATATAAATTTAATATTATAATACATTTAATTAAATCATGCAACACTTATATAAAATATTTTAAATATAAAATTAATATTATAATATATTTAATTAAATACAAATATAATATTATAATATATTTAATAATAAAATAATCACTTGCACCAATTTGGTGCAAGTGAATAGTATGGCACCATATTGGTGCCACACTATTCACTTGCACCAAAATGGTGCCCATTTTAGTGTATGCATTGGAGATAAATGGTGTTTTTTCAACACCATTTTGGTGTTTTAGTGTATCCATTGGAGATGGTCTAACAACTTCAAGTGTATGTGAAAGGACTAAACATTTTCAAAAAAAAACATAAATGTAACCAATGATTGAAAGGTCAGTAATCAAGTAGGAACAACATACTGTAACAGCCATTTCTATCCTACAAGAAAAAATTGAAGATAACCTCAGACTTTCTCTATAATTAACTACCTAATTGCATAACGACAATGAGAAAGGTGATGCGATTAAATATAAACTACACAGTTAAAACTTGGAACACTACACACATTAATTCAAACAAAAACCTTTCAAAGTTTGTCAATCGAGCTGCTTCGGAAATTAGAGTGCATGTTCCTCAAATTTACAAAAAAAAAAAAAAAATCGCTGCCACATGAAAGAGCACACGAAGAGGTAGTAGCACAAATGGAGAAGACAACGCGTTAATAATACATCAAATAAAACTACAAATTTTCATACCAAATCCTCGCTTGGAGAAGCTTTATCTGTAATCTTCCTTCTATTTCAGTACAATTTCAGTTTTTCTTTAGTACAATCCAAAGTCTGTAACTCTCATCGTCGTCCTCATATTTGATCTCCTCCACATTTCCTAGTCTGCAATTGCTCTCCGCCCGTCGACTAGGGTTGAATAGAGCGAGTGGCGGTGACGGTGATGCCATGATAGTTCGGGGATTTAGCGGATCCGGGCAGCATCAAAATAGACGCCCGCACCCGATTATCTTTCTCCGATCCTGCCAGGTCATCGATCTGTGTGACTACTATTCGCACCGTTCATCGAGCTTCGCTCTCCTGCCGTACCGAACATCTCCGCCGTTGGTTATCCCTCCTCGACGAACAAAACAAACACTTTGCCCTCTTCACTCTCTGGCTTATCGTCTTCTGTTTTTTTTTTACAATTTCTTTCCCTTGTTTTTTTTTTAATTTATTTTGCTCTTCTTCTCTTTCCCTTTCTCGTCCATTAAAAAGCCGTCTCGATCCTCCTCCTCCCTCCACCGCCTTCGCCGATCCGCCCTCGCCATGGCCGCCAACGATGAGGATTCCGGTAAATCGTACCCTGAGGTGCGTAAAAATCCGATTTTTAGCATGTTTCACCGGCGATTTCAGTGTAGAATCGTGAGCTTGATGGTTGTGGTTTAATCGGCAGATGATAATGGAGGCGATCGATGGTCTGAACGAGAAGAACGGGTCGAACAAGTCGGCGATATCCAAGTTCTTGGAGGCCAGGTACAGCGACCTGCCGCCGTCGCACGCGTCGCTTCTGACGGCGCACCTCGCTCGGTTGCGTGAAACCGGCGAGCTCGTTTTCTTGAAGAATAACTACTTCCGGCCGGGCCCAAACTCCCCGCCGAAGCGCGGCCGCGGGCGCCCGCCTAAACCGAAGCCGGCGCCCACCCTCGGTGAGGAAGCCCCCTCCCCGCGTCCCCGCGGCCGGCCGCCCAAGCCCAAGGACTCTCTTTCGGTCGACGTGCCGAAGGTGGCCTCCGGCATCCCCCGGTCGCGCGGCCGCCCGCCCAAGTCCGCCGCCCCGCGTATCGCCGCCAGCGTTCCCGTCGCCGCCGGAGGCGTGGTCAAGCGAGGGCGGGGGCGGCCTCCGAAGGTGAAGCCCGCCGCTGAGCCTGCTCTAGTGACCGACGCGGCATGATCAGACCTGCAAAGTCAACTGCTAATGCTGATATCTCAACTGTTCTCTCCTCCTTTGTTGTGTTGTTGTCTTGAATTGTTGGTAGTAATCTAGAGATGGACCATCCTGGTCAATGGTGGCGCATGGAATCTGCATGTAAATTTTTGGTGGAGATGTTTGTAGTTGACTGTTGTACGTAAAGTCACTGACCAAACTGTTGCCGTGCTTCCTTCACTCTTCTTCTCTTCTCTTTGTACCTTTGCATGCAGCCAACATTACTGCAAAGTACTGCGTTTTAGTCTCTGTTTACTTCGTTGCTTTGCAGATGCAAAAATGTCTTGACTTTTGTGTTCTGTGTTCATTGTTCTGCGAAATGGGAGCCCTCTACCACCCAAGTAAGCAGGTAGGTATTGTTCATTTACCTTTTTATTTTGAATTTGAATCAGTAAATTATCGTGGGTTAGAGTTGAATGTGTGATGGTGATGGGAGTTTGGAATGTAGCAAGCAAATGGAATTAGTGTAGTGGTGTAAATGAGATGTGTTTTGTGGTCATTGTCTTTGAATCTTTTGGTGCTTGTGTGCTATCATGACAGTGTAGTCGCCTTGGTTGATAATTCTTGACCCTAAAAATCATAGGGGATATTCCATTTTTCTTTAATAAAATTTTAGCTTTATTTTGGTAAAAGTTGTACCCTTCGATGCAACTTTAACTGTCCTTTTTTTTTAATTCAAAAACACCCAATTTAGGGTTCTCTAATGAAAATCGATAATAATCATTCTTATTAATATTGTTTTTAATATTATTTGGTAAGTGTTAATTGGAAATGAAAATAAAAGAATTATTTTTTCATCTTCATTCTTTATTTCTTGATTATTAATTAAATTTCTCAATAATTCTTTCATTTTTATATATTCAAAATACTCCTATTTCCTCTTCATCAATTAAATTTCTCAACCTTTCCTTCATTTTTATATATCCAAAATGCTGTTTTTTTATTTTCTATTTTATTATCTTCTTTTACATGTTACTTTCTCTTTTTATATTTTAAAATTTTTCTCTATATATTTATTCCTTTCTCTCTTTGGATTTTCTATCACGTTCTCTTTATCTTTCTCATCTTATTTTTTCTCTATATATTTTTAATATCACTTTCTCTTTTTACCTTTCTTATCATAATTTATTTATTTTTATTATTTTTATATTTTATATATCATTTTCTCTCTCTATATTTTCTATATCACTTTTTTTCTCTACTCTCTCGCTTCTCATTTTCTCTCTGTATATTTTCAATTTCACTTTCTTTCTCTATCTCTTTTATTATAATTTATCTATTTTTATTTTTTACTTTTTTTTTCTATTATCACTTTCTCTTTATATTTTTTATATCACTTTCTCTATCTCACTCATCTCATTTTTTCTATATATATTTTCAATATTACTTTTTTTGTTTACCTATTTTATCAAAATTTATCTATTTTTATTTTTCACTTTTCTGTATATCTTCAATCATTTTTTCTCTTTCTACATTTTCTATATCATTTTTTCTCTCTATCTCTTTAATCATATTTTCTCTCTATATTTTTTTAATAATTCCTCTCTATTTTTTATCATATCTATCTTATTTTAGTTTCTCTCTACTTTTTATCTTCATTTTCTCTATTATTGTATTTTCTCTTATTTTTCTCTTGTAATTTCTTTTCTACCTTACTTCTCATAATTTTTCTCTCTATATATATTTTTTTACTTTATTTCTCAACTTATTTTATTTCACTTTCTCTATTTTATAATAATTCTATTATTTTAGATAACTTTAAAATTTGTATGGAATCTCATTACTAAAGTTGAACTAATCAAATCAAATATCAATAATGATAATAATTTTCATTTCATGATTTAAATCAAATACTATCAATGTAATCCTGATTATCATTTCATGATTTGAACCAAATTTAAACCAAACGACCCCTAAGTCTTTGTTCCACAAATAGAAATTTGAAGCATTCTAAAAAGTGTTCTTAAAAATAATAGAAATTTACTTGACAATTAAGGCTTATTAAGCTTAGCCTTAATTATTTTTTATATTATTGGTTTGGCAAGTGTCCATCGTAACTTTCGGCACTAGAAGTATTATTAATTAAGAAACTTTTTTTTGTTACATAGCATCGAATTAAAAATTAGATTCGATTAAGAACATGGCAAGGGAGGTTTGGGAAAGTTTCACGAAGGTCCTCGAAAGTTCAATAATTTAGATTTGATCAATAACGACGTGATAAATTCTGGCAATTGTAGAGTAATTTGAAATTTTTGAATGCATATTGAATATTGGGAGCTTCGAGGGCATATGTAGAAGATTTTTATTTAAAAAAACCAAGAGGTGTGATAGAGCAATGAGCTGGTGAGAGAATAACTGCACGTGAGAGCACGTGAGAGAATATTGGGTCAAGTGATGGCCATGAGAATAAACCAAAACAAATATTTTTTTTAAAAAAAAAAGAAATAAAATTAGGATAATTTTAATACATATTTTCTCAACATGACCTTAACACTTATGAAAGGGGCACAAATTGTGCCAAATTCACAAATCAAACATCCGATCTACAACCTGACTGTACACATATACGACGATTTCACGAACTGGCGAACCCTCGATATATCGATAGACGCAACAAGGTCCGCGAAACTTCGGTATTCGAATGGCAAAGTGATAATTTCACATAAACATGATACTTCATTCAACATATTACTGCAAGTAAACAACACAACCATACCATGGGAGTGCTGTTTTTTTTTCACTTTGCTTTCCTAGCATGCTTGATGAGCCAGTCGATAAGGATATCGATGTTTACGGATTCTTTGCATGAGATCATGTAGCAGCATACCTCCCTATCTTTGATGTCCTCCAAAGAACTGCATTTCAGTTGCCAAATCAATATCGCAAACAATGATATGTGAGGAGAAATCAATTAAACGAGAAAAAAACAATAGTGAGCTAACAGTTGGTCTTCAAGAGCTCGTTGAGAGACAGCTTCCGACTTGTCAATCTTATTGCCGAGAACAAGTAGGGGGATTCCACTGAGCGACGGCTTCTGTAGAAGGTCTTGTAGTTCACTTTTTGATATCGGTATGCTATCTCTGTCTGCAGCATCTACAACATATCTGTCGACATCATGGAAGAGAATCAACTGATTAAAAAAACTCAACTGTAACTTAGAACTAAATAACTAGTGCGAAATTTTCCTTTAGTGACCATTTTTGGTGTGTTTGGTTGGTTCATGGAATGAAACTGATAAAGGATAACTAATCAAAGGGAATGGAATTGATTAGAAATGAAAAACGATAAACTATTCTCAGGGCTGCCTTTACTCGAGTACTTGCATTATCCGGCCGCATGTGCAATTTGCGAATTCCTAACTTTTCACCCAAGGACAATCAGTCTTAAGCTTGATCCACAAAATTAAATAAATTCCTATGCTCTAATTTATTCGAATGCTAATAGTCATTAGAATGACAAGATATTCCAGCATAAAATATTTTGATGGACTGGGATATTTTAGCCAAATCCAGGTCGACCCAACTGGCGAGCCCAGTGCAATGATCCATTCGGTACACTCACATGTCCATCCGGCTTGTCTGAGCCGGACCTGCCTGATTTCTCTTTTGTTGACTATAAGAGTTTGCTATAGTTAATCCATTTTCATGACTTGTTTACACATAGTTAAGGTAAAGAAGATTTTGCTGCAAATATATAATGCTAAGAATGCATTTCATGGAGGAAAAGGGGAAACAAAGACAAGGAGGAGACGGTGAAAGAAAATTACAGAATTGCAGAGACTCCACGGCAATATCGCTCCCACATTGTGCGAAATCGTTTTTGTCCTCCTAAATCCCATAGCTTTATGGTAACATTTCCCTTTGTCACTTTCCGCATATTAAAGCCAACCTGGTTTCAAGAGAAAGAATTAGGACGACTTAACAAGTTGCTTAATGATTGAGCATCAAGAGAAAATGTTGAGATAAAGGTGCATACCGTAGGGATCATATCTTCACTGTAGCCGCCGGTCTATAGATTTCAAACGAGCAACAATCAGAATAGGAGAAACTTGAAAAAAGTTAACAAAATAGAAAATGATTTTTTGAATTAAACTCACTGCAATTGCATTGACAAGAGAAGTCTTTCCTGCATTTTGAAGGCCAACCAAGGAAAGCTCCATCTCTTGTTTGAAAAAAAGGCTGCAGAGAAAATAATTAAGAATAGAACTAAATCGTGATTGTGATTTGTGATCGTAAGCATGTCCGGTCTTGGGTTCTAAGTTCCATATGGATTTAATCGAACAGAGTATAGTTAGTATCACGCATAGCTAGGTTGAAGAAAGCAAATTAAGAAGAAAAAAAATATGTTGCACATGAGACTAAATGTTCATACCTCACCTATGAAAAAAGTTGATTTTTCTATGTGAATGTGCATGAACTATATCTTTCATGACTGAAAATATATAACTTTTATATGCCATACAAGGTACCAATGTATTGATGTTTACAAAGGATACATGGTGAGGCAAACTGACATTCTTTGATGATTCAAATCACAGTTACCTCTCCTTTTTTTTTTTTAAAAAAAAAGGTCTGTTCTAATGAAAGCTTTCAAATAATTATTAAAAACTACTCATTCCCATAGGCTCCAAAACTTAACCAAAGTTTTGGAAAAATTGAAAACTCAGTCAAAGTAACACAAGTCGCGTTAATATGTATAGAATGGATGGTCTTTGATGCCCAATCAAGCGGGCATTTGCCCAGATATACTAAACAGTGTGAACAATGAACTAAGCGATGGAGCTTGCTTGTATAACCCAATAAGGAACAGAGTTGAGGTAATCATATTTCCTAGAAGGAAAAAATATATATAATAAAATAGAAGGTCAACAACAATTCTCTAATAGAGAGGAGACATTTTCATAGGCGAGATTCTAATCGAACAACAACTCCCATGACAATCCAACCAAGGCACATTCCACACGCAGGTCTTGAAGATGAGGTCCCTCTGATCCAGCGGGATACCCAAGCAAACACCAACGAAAATCATATCTTTCTGGCAAAATTTAATATCTATTGGAATCCTAATTTTCTATAAACCCTAAAATTTAAGTCGATAATCATCCACGAGTCCTAGGTTCGGAATTCAAGATGAAACGCACTTAAACACAAGAAAGAACCCAGCTTTTTGGGATTTCCGAACAAGCATCGTGTCCGGAACAGAGCTGAGAGCGAGAAAACGAAGAAAGTAGTACCTCCGAAGCCAATTGAGGAAGGAATCCAAAAGTCCCATGTCGAAGTAAGGGAAGGAGCGATCGATCGCCGACAACCCTAGAAGACACGCCACTGCAGAACAGAAGAGTCGTTTAAGAATTTGGAAAATCTGCACTTTGAAAGGCCCATCCAGCTTTGGATTTTGAACGCGCTTTATCTTCTTGTTTAATTTTATTTTTTTATTATATCAGTTCATTATAATAATAAATAATAAAAATAACAGCACTGAATAACTACTTGTTTTTATTTTGTAAAATCAAAAATAAAAATGAAAACAAAATCAGAAGTTTTGGATTGAATTCTCAGAATGTTTTATGGCAATAATGCCCGCGGGGACTCATGGTCAACGTTTAATCAGGTCGTTGTCGATATATAGAAAGTCACAAAAGATGATTCACTCGTTCCTAATATCCCTGTCAACTCGTCCCAGAACTAATACGAAAAAGATAAATCACGGAGACTATTAACCCAAATACTGTGACATTGTTACATCAATCTAAATACCTGGAGGATAAAGGGATGGGAAGAAAAGCTTTTACCTTCATCATTGCCCATAAAGGATTCATCATTCATGAGACCATCAAAATCTTCCATGTCCTCTTCCTCTTCAAGTCCATCGTAGCCTTCAACATACTCTATTTCTGCCTCCCGCTAAAATAAGAACAAATGGGACTGTCTACCAAAAACATTTGAGAGAAAAGAAGATGAGGTAGAATGAGTCTGATCATTTCTTCTTCTTCTTCTGCTGTTGCAGTTGGTTGGAGACCTTCCATTTCCAAGATATTATTATATGCCTCAACCGGGTAGTTGTATATATCACCATAAACACCTTTCTTCAGGCGCTCTAGCAGTTCAGTCTCGATGCTCTGTAACAAAATAACCAATTCCACTAAATGGAGTGTTACATATGATGAAGAGTCACAAAGCAATGAAAATAACCTTATCCAAAACTGTAACCTTTTCAGCTTTTTCCTCCCTCCTAGCCTCTCTTTTCTCTCCTTTCCTTTCTAGGCAGTCATTATCTTTTTCTTGAATCTGCAGCACCGTGAGGTATTAAATTTTTTATTTCTTGGTCGAGCGTGTGTAGTACCCAAACCAAGCCTAAGTACCCCAGACATCCGCAGCACCACGAGGTATTAGGGTTTTGGTTTCTTGGTTGGGAGTCCGTAGCACCCAGACAAAGCCTGAGTACCCCGGGCATCCGCAGCATCACAAAACATTAGGGTTTTGGTTTCTTAGTTGGGCATCCGTAGCACCCAGACCAAGCCTAAGTACCCCGGGCATCCGCAACATCCTGAGGTTTTAGGGTTTTTATTTCTTGGTCGGGCGTCCGTAGCACCCAGACCAAGCCTAAGTACCCCGAGCATCCGCAGTACCGTGAGGTATTAGTATTAGGGTTTTTATTTCTTGGTCGGGCGTCTATAGCACCCAGACCAAGCCTAAGCACCCCGGACATTCGCAGCATCGCGAGGTATTAGGGTTTTTAATTCTAGGTCGGGCGACCGTATCACCCAGACTATGCCTAAGTACCCCGGGCATCCGCAGCACCGCAAGGTATTAGAGTTTTTATTTCTTGGTCGGACGTCTGTAGTACCCAGACTAAGCTTAAGTACCCCGGGCATCTGCAGCACCACGAGGTAATAGGGTTTTGGTTTCTTGGTTGGGAGTTCGTAGCACCCAGACCAAGCCTAAGTACCCTGGGCATCCGCAGCACCGCAAGACATTAGGGTTTTGATTTCTTGGTTTGGAGTCCGTAGCACCCAGACCAAGCCTAAGTACCCCGGGCATCTGCAACATCGCATGCAAGACATTAGGGTTTTTGTTTGATGTACTGGTACTTGTGCAAGGACATGTTTATTTATTTCATGAATTCACTGTAGGGTAGCAAGAACACATAGGCAACTACATAGTATGCGACACACATCTTACCGGGGGTGATCGGACTGAAGACAGTTGGCTTGTTCTAGCTTCGTGACCTTTTCGTTCTTGTCCTTCTGTGCATGATCGCTTCCTCCGGTTAGTCTTCCTGCGCCCTCGGGTTCTTCCGAGACTCCGATCTGATTTCCCCACTGTAGTATCACCGAGACACCAGTTGGTCCCGTTTGACTTCAGCCACTCGGTCGCCAATTGGAAATTTTATCTTCTGGTGGTAAATAGAGACCACCGCCTGAAAGACACTAAGCGATGAGCAGCCCAAGATGACGTTGTAGGATGAGGGAGCGCCCACGATCAAGAAGAGTGTCCTCTTGTTCCTCTAGAGCACGTCGCTACCCAACGATAGAGATAGGGTGATTTGCCCTATCGGTTGTACTCGATACCTGGTGAAGCCGAACAGCGGGGTCGAGACTGGAAGTAGCTCATCCTCGTCGATCTGCATCTGATCCAAAGCAGCCTTGTACAAGATGATCACGGAACTTCCTGTATATATCCATGAAGATGCGCTTGACCTCATAGTTGACGATGCGGGCAAGGATCACCAAGGCGTCTTCATGGGGAGCTTCCACCTCTTCCAAGTCTTCGGGGTCGAACGAGATCGTAGGACCATCACTACACCAAAATAGGTGTTTTGCGACGGTTCATTATGTGATTTGCGGCGGTTCAAACTGCCGCTATTAACCATTTGCGACGGTTCTGAAACCGCCGCTATCCGTAGTGTCGCCAGCCATTTTGCGACGGTTTTGAGCAACCGCTGGTACAACCGCCGCGAATTATTTTGCGGCGGTTTGGGTGGCGGTTAAACCGCCGCAAATCACTTGACTAAAAAGTCACGCTAAAAGTTTAACAACGGTTTGGAAACCGTCGCTAATGTTGAAGGGTGATAGTTAATAGCGGCGGTTTCAAACCGCCGCAAATGGTGATTAATTGCGGCAGTTTCAAACCGCCGCAAATGGTTAATACTGACGGTTTGTGTAGTAATTTGAGCAACTACTGGAACCGCCGCTGCGAGTTATTTTGCGACGATTTTAGTGGTGATTGAACCGCCGCAAATTTTTATAGCGATTTCAACCACCACCAATTTTATTAGCATGAAATTGCTAAAATTATTACGACGATTTATGAAACCGTCGTTATTAGTTAACATTATGCTCAACCAATTTGTGTACAATTTGCAATCGTCACAACTAATTTATATAGGTGTTTTTTGAACCATCACTACTAAATTTAATTCAAAAGGTATTACGAACAAACCAATACATAAAATGCAAGTTTATCTTGCTAATGTCTAAACAAATACAAATCCTTAACATAAAAAAATCTTAACATCAGTAGACCTGTAACCTAAAGAAAAAAAGACTAAGGATTAGATGATGATGATGGTCTTTCATTTTGGGGTTCATGACTAGTCTCGGAAGAGCGCCTTGCTTCTAATGGTGAGCTTGTCTGTTGCCTGAAATTAGATAAAACGTCAATATTAGAAGTTTGATCCTGTAAAAGATGTTATAAAAATAAAGATGTTATACGAGACAAAACTTAATTGCAAGAAAGGCATATTGCTATCAATTCATCAAATCCAACATTTCCCATTCGATAGAAACAAATAAATTAAGAAGGTAATAGTCATGGATTCAGTACTAAGGAAAAAGATTAGCTTCAATGCACTTGGCAAATCAACATATTAGACCATCAGATTAGTTGATGGAGCATGCAAGTGATGACCCGTTCATCCTCATACCAGCAAACAACCATGTCCTCTATTAGAAGCATAACTTATTTAGTTACAACTAATTAAAAAAAGATGAAGAATGATATATGGAATGAGAATAACCAGCCAAATGTTGTTGCTGGTGGTAATCATTCAAGTCTTGAAGTACTTCAGTCAGTAGCTTCTGGTGGTGATACACATCATGAAGTCAATCGATTAAGAAAGCAACAAAGATACTAGAGTATAGTTCATTGTTTAAGAATGATATGCATACAAAATCAAGTAAAAGGATCACTAGTAGGCTTTGAAACAGAGAATTTTGAGGCACCAAAATAATATTGTGATTAAACCTTACACAAAGGATTGCATGAAAATTGTCCATATCATCCGGATCTGAAACATTGTAGCTATTTTCACTGATAGTGTCATCGATGTTCTCTCCTCCTGCATCCATTTCAAACTTCATTGCAATATATAAAATAAGCATATAGTTTGCACATTTCAATCATATGAGTTTATAAGAGCTGTGAAATTCCTAACCTCTTATTCAAAACTTTCTTTGGAAAATGACCATACTCCTTGCACAGGTACAGTAACCGATCGATACGAGTTCAATAAAAAGTGCTAGTATCATGCTATAAATTGTTTTGGACTTACAGCATCATAAACTGAATTTGCTCTGACTTCTGAATTTGTAAAGGTTGCTAGGTACTTGATCCATTCAGCTCTCTTCCGACACCCATATACGAGATCAACAAACTCAAGTAGAAGTTTTGATTTCTTTCTAAGCAAGCACAAGGACAATACCTGTAATGGAGTTCTTTCTTCTAGAGGTACAAAAGCAGCAAAATTGCAGGGTTGCTGTTGTTCAACATTGCTGATGAAATGTGCAGAGAATTGAGACAGTTGTTGCATGTCTGTCTTTCTAACTAGTTGGATACCACTATTAATGTAAGATTTGAGCAAACACTGAGAAGTAATTTGATCTGATGTCATTCCCTTGAAGTTCTCTAGGAGGCCCAACAACTACAAGTTACATGAATTAGAAAAAAAAAGAGAAAGAAACGCAGACAGTGAGGGCAAGTGTCTAGACTTTGAGGTTCATGCACCTAAAGCAATTTCTACATGAATCAAAATATCAGGAAGATGTTTCGTTAGTGATAAACTAACTAGACTTTGAGCATGAAATGCTTCAATTGTATCACTCTATGCACAATTTTCCCTTGCACCTAAAGATATCAATTAGTATAACTTGACTACAGAATATACATATAAAGCAGATTAGATGAGTAGAACAATTAGATGCCTTATTTTCATACAAGAATTAATCAATGAAATATCATGTGAGATAAGAATAGCCCTTGAACAAGATCAGCAAGGCCAGCTCCAAACTCTTGAAGAATATATCCACTGAATCATGCAACAGCCCTGCAGCAACGATTGTGACATCAACGTACCAATATTTGCAAGTAGCACAGCTGTCTCCACACAATGTTGTAGGTAAGGATCTCCACTCACCCACGTCTAATTACAAAAATAAATTATTTTCCGTCAACAAGCATTCAGTAATACATGAGAAAGCAACATGTCGAACAACACACAAAGAATCTCTTGAAGGATTCAGATTCAAACCCTTGAAAAAATAATAATGTAAATAAACAGAGGCAGAGGGAGAAGAAATGGGAGACGGACAAGGAGAGAGGGATACCTTGAGATGGAGAGACAGCGACAATGGAGAGACCGTGAGATGGAGAGACAGCGATGATGACAGCGATCGATGAACGGCGAACGGCGAACGGCGAACGGCGAACGGCGAACGGCGAACGGCGAACGACGAACGACGAAAGGCGACGTCGAATGGTGAGGGCGACGGTGAGGGCACGCGAAGGTTTTGGTGGTGAGGTAGCGTCGGCGTTTAGGGCAACCACGCGAAAGGAATATGACGTTTAGGACAAATGCGAAGCGGCGTTTGTGAGGAATGCGTCGGCATTTAGGGCGTTTGTAGGAATTAATGGATGAAAAATTTAATTATTTAATCAATATATTAAATATTAATCGTTAATAATAATATAATTTTCTATTTTATTTATGTTAAATATATTGATCGTTATCAATTTATTAATAAATTATATATATAAATATCTATGATAATTTGATTAAATATTGATCCGGTCAGGTGGTTTTTTTTGGAGTTCAGTCGGAGGCCCGGTCGGGTTCCAGGGGAGATAAATCGGCCCAGGCGAGATTTCTCGGGCTCAGTCACCCGGGGTCGGCCACTAGGGGTCAGCCACCCGAGGTCGTTCACTCGGGGTCAGCCGCTCAAGGTCAGCCACTCGGGGTCAACCACTCGGGATCGGCCACTCGGGCTCAGTCACCCGGGGTCGGCCACTCGGGGTCAGCCACCCGAGGTCGTTCACTCGGGGTCAGCCGCTCGAGGTCGGCCACTCGGGGTCAGCCGCTCGGGGTCGGCCACTCGGGATCGGCCACTCGGGGTCAGCCGCCCGAGGCCGGCCACTCGGGGTCAGCCGCCCGAGGTCAGCCGCCCCGGGGTCGCCACTCGGGGCCAGTTGCCCAAAGTAGATCCCTCAGCTCAATTGTCCTCAGCCGAGCGCCTCAAGTTAGTCCTACGCTAGGAGATTTATGACCCGAGCTCACCCGACCGATCCAGGGTGACAGGGAGACATACCCCGGAGCGACCGACCCAGAGCCAGTGAAGGGTCCGGCAGCAGTAAAGATCAGCCGAATTGCCCCACTGTCCGAAAAAGATTTCTGACATAATCATGACCTGACATAGCCGCCAGCATTGATGAAGGTCCGAAGGGACAACCTGGACAGACTGTCAGGCGGCTGTGTCAGCCTCATAAAACAACCAGACCCACTGGCTACACAGTCTGACAACTGACTCATCCTTAATGAGATGGAACGTCTCTGACATGGCAGAGGGTTTTCCTTCCCCTATATAAACCCCCCTTCGGGCTCCAAAGAGGGGGGCGCTGCCAATTTGCAACCACTCCACCACATTGAGAGCTCTATTTCGGTCCGAGCCGAGTGATTTCAGTCTCTACCCTCATCTAAGCCCGACCCCTATTCAGCCCGAGTCCGACCCCCCGAGTCATAGCAGACCGGGTCGTCTTGGTCAGACCGAGCCATCCGAGTGAGAACCGGTCTTCGCTTGTCGACAGGATCAAATTTGGCGCCGTCTGTGGGAATCTGCCTGATCGAAAGACGAAGATGAGTGACTCCAACCGGAGGCCCGTGATGCTTTCACAAGAAGACTTGGATCTGTTAGTCGAAGCTAGAGCTAGAAAGTTAGCGGTTGAGCAACAGGCAGCTGCTCGATTCACCCAGGAGGGTCCGACCGAGCCCCTCGCTCGGCCGGGCACCGAAGGAGGAGCTCGGCAAGGTGATGGCCCCGTTTTCCACCCAGCACTGTTCAGGCCGGCCGAAGGAGCAGGGCAGTCGGACCCCCATGAAGCTTCCTCTAATCGTGCCCGAACCAGCAAAGGCAAGACTCCACTCGTTCTAGTCCCGACTGAATTGACTGGATGCCCGTTCTCCAATCAGGTCCTGCAGGAACCGCTTCCCAAGCACTTTCAACCCTTCTCCATCCCCGAGTATGGAGGGGTCACGGACCCTGAGGAGCATCTGAAAAAATTTGACAACGCTGCACTGCTGCACCAGTACGCAGATGGCATTAAATGCCGGGCCTTTCTGACCACTCTAGCCGGACCAGCCCAGCGGTGGTTTGACAGGCTCCCCGAAGGGTCAATAAGAAATTTCACTGACTTTAAAAGAGTGTTCCTGCAACACTTTGCAAGCAGCAAGAGGCATTACAAGACCAGCTTAAACCTGTTCAACATGAAGCAGGGTCCCAAGGAATCTCTGAAAGCCTACATTAGAAGATTCAACCAAGTTGCGTTAGATGTACCGACAGCCACGCCGGAGGTACTAGTGAGTGCCTTTGCTCAAGGCTTGCAAGAGGGCGAGTTCTTTAGATCCTTGATCAGAAAGCCCCCAAAGGACTTCGAGAGCCTTCTGGGCAAAGCTAGCAAGTATGTTGATGTCGAGGAAGCACAGGCTGCTAGGCGGCCGGAAGTCAGGCCCACACCCGAAGCTCCTCAGCATCATCAGAGAAGCGTACTCCCCGGAGGACCCCTCAGGAGTCCTAGAGCCGCGGGTCATCGGCAAGGAACGGAAAAGGGAATAGTACAGCAAGTGGCCCAGGGTTGCCTTCCTTCCCGATGGCAACCCTACTGTTCCTTTCATAACAGTCATACACACGACTTGCAAGATTGTTGGCAGGCCGGCAGAGGGCGAGGTCGTGTTGGTCGAGGGAGCCCGAGAGGAGCTCACCAAGGAGGCGGTCGGGGACGGGGAAGGACGTCACCACGCCAACCCGAGTCCCTGGCTCGGCCAACCACCTCTTCAGTCAGACAATTGTTCCCGACCCCCGCCTCTCCCGAGCGCGGCAATGTTAATGAGGAACAGGCCAACCAACAGAATGCAGCGCACGGGGCCATTCACGTGATTTCGGGAGGCCCCACCTATGGAGATTCCAACAGAGCTCGGAAATCCCAGGCTAGGCGACTTGACATCTACCAAGTGGGCTGCAGTTCCGCCCAAGCTCAAGGCCCGCAGATCAGCTTCGGCCCATCAGATCTGCAAGGAGTAGAAGTCCCTCATGAGGATGCCCTGGTCATCACCGCGATCGTAGCCAACTACCAGATCCACAGAACTATTGTGGATACGGGAAGTTCGGTGAATATCCTGTACTTAAAAGCTTTCGAGCAATTGCAGATTGAAGTGACCGAGCTCCGACCCGTGGCCACACCTCTGTTCGGGTTCACTGGAAATGAAGTACAGCCTTTGGGTCAGATTAAGCTGGCCATATCACTCGGCGAGGAACCCTTGAGGAGGACCAGGTGGGCCACATTCCTAGTAGTGGATGCCCCCTCGGCCTACAATGCCATATTGGGTCGGCCAGTGCTGAACGAGTTCCGGGCCGTGGTGTCCACCTTTTACTTAAAGGTCAAATTCCCAGTGGGTGACCAAGTGGGGGAAGCCAAAGGAGATCAGAAGGTCGCCCGCCGATGTTATGTGGATGATGTTCGCGTAGAAGTCAGCAAGGCTTGCCGAACTGCCCCAGCCAGTTGTAACATGGTGCAATCCTCTCAGCCCTCTCCCTGGGACGAAATGAAAGAAGAAAAAGAAGAGGTCCAATTATTGCCCGACCGAGAAGGAACCAGGGTGAGAATAGCGCCGGAGCTGCCGACCGACCTCCGGCAACAGCTGATAGAGTGTCTGACTCAAAATCAAGATGTGTTCGCCTGGTCGCAGCAAGATCTGAAAGGGGTCAGGCCCGAGATCATGGAGCACAAACTGCATGTTTACCCTGACGCCCGACCCGTAAAGCAGAAGAAAAGAGATTTCAGCCCAGAGCAGAACAAGGTCATTAGGGCAGAGGTGGAGAGACTGCTGGAGGCTGGGCATATCCGCGAGGTCCAGTTCCCGGCCTGGCTGTCTAATGTGGTGTTGGTTTCCAAGCCAGGCGATAAGTGGAGAGTATGTATAGATTTTCGAGACCTCAACAAAGCTTGTCCCAAGGATCTCTACCCGCTTCCCCGAATAGATCAGATGGTGGATTCTACCGCAGGATGTGAGCTTATTTGCATGCTGGACGCTTATCAGGGATACCATCAAGTCCCATTGTTCCCAGGAGATCAAGAAAAGGTTAGTTTTGTCACAGCAGAGGGCACATATTGCTACACTGTTATGCCCTTCGGCCTCAAGAATGCCGGAGCTACATACCAGAGATTGATGAATAGGGTCTTTAAGGATCAGATCGGGAGAAATGTGGAAGTATATGTGGATGATATCCTTATCAAGTCCAACCGGGCTGCCGACTTGATAGCTGATGTCCGGGAGACCTGCTGCACCCTTCGAAGGTATGGCCTCAAACTCAACCCGGCAAAATGTTTGTTCGGAGCCAAAAGCGGGAAGTTCCTAGGCTACATCCTGACTGAGCGGGGGATAGAAGCCAACCCAGGCAAGGTGAGAGCTCTGCTCGACATGCCGCCACCCAAGAACCTAAGAGAAGTGCAGCGTTTGACCGGGAGGATCACAGCTCTGTCCCGATTTATCTCTCGTTCAGCTGACAGAAGTTTGCCATTCTTCAAGATCCTGCGCAAGGCCTCCAAATTTCAATGGGATGCCGAGTGTGACCGAGCTTTCGAGGAGTTGAAAGCTTACTTGGTCAGTCTGCCGGTGCTAGCCAAGCCAGAAGAAGGAGAACCCCTGTATGTTTATTTATCTTCCACTGATGGAGCTGCAAGCGCTGTACTTGTAACCCAGAAACAGACCGAGCAACAACCGGTCTATTTCTTTGGGCACTTATTCAAAGAGGCCGAGTGTAGGTATACTACACTCGAGAAGTTAGCTTATGTCTTGGTGTTAATGGCTCGGCGACTGCGACCTTACTTTCTGGCCCATCCCATCCGAGTGTTGACCAATAGCACACTCGGGAAGGTCCTGATCAATCCTGAAGTCTCAGGTCGGTTGGTCAAATGGACAACTGAACTAAGCGAGTACGACATTCAATACCAGCCCAGAACGGCGATCAAAGCTCAGGCCTTGGCAGATTTCTTGAGTGAACTTCATACGGGGGAAGAAGAAGAGGTCTGGAAGATATACGTGGATGGGTCGGCCACTCGGGTGGGGAGTGGCTTAGGCATTCTGTTAATGTCTCCTAAGGGAGACCCCATTCATCTCGCGGTGCGACTAGAATACCAAGCTACTAATAATCAGGCGGAGTATGAGGCCCTCTTGGCCGGCCTCCAAGCGGCTAGGCAGGTCGGGGCCACTCGAGTCATCCTGCACTCTGATTCTCAGTTAGTGACTCAGCAGGTGGCCGGACGTTTCGAAGTAAACGATGAGAAGCTGCAGGCTTATGTAGAAGCATATCAAAAATTACAAGCAGAATTTCAAGAAGTCCAGCTTATCCAGATCCCCCGAGGGGACAACGCCAAGGCGGATGAGCTGGCCAGGCTGGCCAGCTCAGTCCGTCCATGGGTTTTCCCCAAACCTTCACCCCAGGTCATGCTGGTAGCTCAAATCGAGAGGGAAGCAGAAGCAGAGATAGAGGGGGACTGGAGAGCTCCGTTCATCGCTTACCTGAAAGAGGGGACTCTGCCAGATAACCCCGAGCAAGCTCGGATATTGAAGATCAGAGCAGCTCGATTCACTCTGATAGGGGACGCACTATACAAGCGGGCTTTTTCCCAACCTCTGACCAGATGCCTCGGAAAAGAAGACGCAGACTATGTGCTCAGGGAAGTGCATCTGGGGTGCTGCGGAAATCACTCAGGAGGCCGGTCCATGGCTCGGAAGGTTCTACTGGCCGGTTATTTTTGGCCGACTCTCCAAAAGGATGCAGAGAAGATAGCTCTTTCTTGTTTATCTTGCCAGAAGTATCAAAACCTATCGCACCGACCTGTCGAGATGCTGAGGGCTTCCACTGTGTCCTGTCCCTTCGACCAGTGGGGCATGGACATAGTGGGACCCTTCCCCAGGGCAGCCGGCCAGAAGCAATTCTTGTTGGTAGCAGTAGACTATTTCTCCAAGTGGGTCGAAGCGGAAGCTCTGGCCCGGATCACCGAACAAGCTGTGAAGAAATTCCTTTGGCAGAACATTTTGTGCCGGTATGGCATACCTCACAAGCTGGTGTCAGACAACGGTCGGCAGTTTCAGGGTCGGGTTATCAGAAATTGGTGTAAGGAATTTGGAATTCAGCAGGCCTTTACTTCCGTGGCATACCCCCAGAGTAATGGCCAGGCCGAGGTAGCCAATAGAGAGATCCTGAAAGGGCTCAGAGCCAAGCTAGACCAGGTCGGCGGATCTTGGGTGGATGAGCTTCCTGGTGTCCTATGGGCCCTCCGAACCACACCCAAAGAGGGGTCGGGCTGCACCCCCTTTCAGTTGGTCTATGGGAGTGAAGCAGTAGTCCCTATGGAGGTCGGCTGTGAGTCGGACAGGAGACGTTTATATGGGGAAGACAATGCAGAAAAGAGACGAGCTGAGCTAGATCTGATTGAGGAGGTCCGAGCTAAGGCTTCAGTCCGTATGGCCGCTTACCAACAAAGGATGCGGAATAGATACAACCAACAGGTCATACCTCGACATTTCCAAGTGGGGGACAAGGTATGGAAAAGAGTCAAGCCAGTGGGAGAAGTAGGCAAGCTGGAGCCTCCATGGAGTGGTCCGTTTCTGGTGGTCGAGGCGTTGGGGTCGGGAGCCTATTACCTACAAGATGCTCAAGGAAAACGACTGGGCAGACCTTGGAGTGCAGTACACTTAAAATTGTACCGTGAGGAGAGTGGAGCGGAACAACTCTTGTAACTGTAATCAGAAAAAGCGAAGAGAAAGACGAACTCCAGCTTTTCAGGGGAAACAACCACAGCAAGTTATAAGTGAGCTCGCGCTCATGCACCCACCGGATCGGCGCCGACCGGGCGTGGCGTTCCACGTTCGGTCGGGCCCGGTCGGGCGTGGCGGTCCACGTTCGGTCAGGGTAAGTCGGACGGTGTCCAGACTCTTGCAAAAGCAAGTTATAAGTGAGCTCGCGCTCACGCACCCACCGGATCGGCGCCGACCGGGCGTGGCGTTCCACGTTCGGTCGGGCCCGGTCGGGCGTGGCGGTCCACGTTCGGTCAGGGTAAGTCGGACGGTGTCCAGACTCTTGCAAAAGCAAGTTATAAGTGAGCTCGCGCTCACGCACCCACCGGATCGGCGCTGACCGGGCGTGGCGTTCCACGTTCGGTCGGGCCCGGTCGGGCGTGGCGGTCCACGTTCGGTCAGGGTAAGTCGGACGGTGTCCAGACTCTTGCAAAAGCAAGTTATAAGTGAGCTCGCGCTCACGCACCCACCGGATCGGCGCCGACCGGGCGTGGCGTTCCACGTTCGGTCGGGCCCGGTCGGGCGTGGCGATCCACGTTCGGTCAGGGTAAGTCGGACGGTGTCCAGACTCTTGCTCCGGCGAGTTATAAGTGGGCATGCTCCCACGCACCCACCGGACTCGGCGCCGATCGGGCGTGGCGTTCCACGTTCGGTCGGGCCCGGTCGGGCGTGGCGGTCCACGTTCGGCCAGGGTAAGTCGGACGGTGTCCAGACTCTTGCTCAAAACAACCACGAAGCAATATATTCCCATAACATCAATCGCCGAGTCCGGGCGCCGACCCGACCGAGCATCAATCGCCGAGTCCGGGCGCCGACCCGACCGAGCATCAATGGCCGAGTCAGGACGCCGACCCGACCGAGCATCAATGGCCGAGTCAGGGCGCCGACCCGACCGAGCATCAATCGCCGAGTCCGGGCGCCGACCCGACCGAGCATCAATCGCCGAGTCCGGGCGCCGACCCGACCGAGCATCAATCGCCGATCCGGCGCGACCCGACCGAGCATCAACTGCCGAGTCAGGGCGCCGACTCGACCAAGCATCAATTGCCGAGTGAGGATGCCGACCCTTCCGAGAGACATAGTTGGGTTGGGACATCCACTGGATTAAATTTGGCGCCGAGTGGTTGATAACGTGACTGTCTCGAGCGTCCAACACTTAGCAAAATTTTCTGGTCGACCTAAAGAAATCGAGCCCGAACGAACGGGCTTCAGTCAGAATCTCATACATCATACATTAACAAAGACGATACACGACCAAGAAGGGTGAGGACGTGAAAAGTTGAGATAATTGAAGTAAGGCTATCAGACATTGCGAAAATGAGGCCTCGAGGGCCGAGCAAGACACGCGCAAAAGTTGTAAGGCCTTAGAGCCCAGGCGGAACAAAATATGTAAAGGAGGGGAGTTAGTCTAAGTGAAGGGGGGAAAGGCGTCCTCAGGAATCGATGCCTCGATCCGTGTCGGCTTCACTGCATTGGGAGGGAGATCAGGAGGAAGGTGGCCGGCCTCAGTCAGTTGTTGAATGGCGCCCCGAACGCCATATAGGATCATACCACCTGTGCGCTCTGCCACTTGGTCGAGGAAAGGATCTGATTGGATGTAGGCCAGGCGGGCTGCTTCGATCCGAGCTGACTCGCCTGACCGATAGTCCTCAAGCTCCTTCTTTAGCCGGGCATTTTCCGAGTCCTTGCCTTGTAGTGCAGCGTCCCGCGTCGCCAGTAGTCGCCTGGCCTCTGCCAGTTGAGACTCCAGGGTCTGAGAGGTCTCTTGCAAGGCAGCCAGCTCGGCCTCTTTGTTCTTCAACGCCAACTGGGTCTGATTGTGAGCTACGGCCGACTCCTTCAGTTGCCTCCGAAGACCTGTCGCCTCAACAACTTTCTTGTCTAAGTCAGAGCGGGTTCGAGCATTGCGAGTCTCCAGGATTTTCTTCTCGCCTTCTAAGTGCCCCACCCGATGGGTCAGGCGTTCCCCTTCTACGGCGGCCTGAGCCATGGCACGCTGTTCCTCCTCGGAGCGAGCTTCCAAGTCGGATAACTGAAGCCTCAAGGCGGTTATCTCCGAGCGTAATTGATCTCGACCTTCATCACCCGGAGGAACAACACAGGAGGCCAGCTTATCCTCCAACTCCTTCACTTTCCATTCAGCCGCGCGGCGTTCCCTGATGTTGGTGATTAACGCCCGACTGACCGCTTGGCTAGCCGACCAATGCTGCAAGATGGAATTAATATCATAGGCATTTACATAAATGGCCAAGCAGAGGAAGGATGTACCTGAGTCGAGTCTACGAAGAAACTATCGGCCAGACTCATGGGATTCGTCACGGTGGCTATAGCTTGACCCTGATCCCAACTGGATGCCAGATGGCCGTGCAAATTAAGAGGCTGAGGTTGAACTATCCGAGTCAGTACGGTCGCTGACGGGACGTCGATGTCCAAGGTCGCTCGGGGAGGTGAACGCATCGACAAGAGAGCCTCCACCGCAGTGACGCTAGCAGGGCCCGTTGAAGGCACCGGTCGAGATGGTGCGGTGCCCGAGGTGGAGGCCCCGGAAGGGAGTACTGTGGAAGGAGGAGCCGTGGCTCCCGAGCGAGGGGTAGGTGGAATTGACCCCTGGGTACCGAATGAGGGTTGAGTCGAGGCAGTCGCTGATACCCGAGTACCGGGCGCGGCTGGTTCCGGCTGAATGGTCGGCGTGGAGGTGGGGGACGCATCCGGGGAAATACGCAGCCGGCGCCGTTTCCTGACTAAGCCCTCGGGCTCCGGCTGCTCTACCTCGGCCTCTCCTGCTGGTTCTGCAGATCCCTCGTCTACGACTTGGGGGGTATCATCTGAATCGCCGGAGGGTAGATCTTCCTCCCGAGCCTCTTCCCCGACTGCCGGTCGCTCAGGAGCGGGGACAACATCCACAGGAATTACGGCCCGCTCTGCCGCTAGCCGGGCAGCCAAAGCCTCCATGGCCGCTTCCTCCCGAGCCATTACATCGCCAACCCGAGCCCTAAACATTGTCTCAGCTGCAATAAGGAGAGAGTTTTAGTTAGCATTAACCTGCCGACCAACCAAGTAGAGACTTACCAAGGGTGCCAGGCAGCTCTGCATAAACTTGGCTCAACTTGAACAAATACAACACGCCGTCAATCAGCAACTGGCCCGCGTGATATCGGATCCCACCGAGTCGTGAGAAGACCAGCTGATAGCCCGGATCAGAGCGGAGGTTTTTGGGCAATCGGGGTGGGTTCGGAAGGTCTTCTACCCACGCGGTGGGCCAGGTCGGGGGAGGATTCGTCTGGATATAAAAAAAGTGGGATTTCCAACCTTTGTTGGAAGAAGGGACTTTTTCTAAAAAAGCTGAGTTGATACGGGCTTGGAAATAGAAGTTCCCGGGTTCTTGCTTCTTAAGATAGTAGAAGTAATTAAATACCTGGGGTGTGAGGGGAATTTCATGGGCAGTAAAGACAATTACTGTGCCGCACAAGATCCTGATTGAGTTGGGGGCTAATTGGGACAAGGACACCTGGAAATATCGACAGACCTCCTGAAAGAACGGATGAAGTGGGAAACGTAAGCCGGCTAACAGCTGGTCGGAGAAGACGGTGAAGTAATTCATAGGGGGTCCGTGCGGCCGACCCCGACGGTCGGGTAGGGCCATGGGATGGTCTTCGGGAATGCCATAGTCTATGCGTAAAGTTTCCAACTGGCCCAAGGTCAGTGAAGAGCGAGTCGTTACGTACCACGGCTCAGGGGATGTGGACGACTCAGCCATCAAGACAAGGTCGGGAAATATGAAACAAAGACTCGGGAGGGAGAAAGAGTACCTAGGGACGAGGTTCACCGGAAACACTGTTCGCCGGAAATCGAGGATGTTGACGGCAGAGGTCGGACAAGAAGGGAATAAAGAGACAGGAGGCGAGGACGGAGGGGACGAAAATGAAGAGGTGGGACTATTTATACCGGGACCACAACAACAAGGGCCGTTGGATAATGATGGGGGGAAAAGGCGGGATGCAATCCGGGTCGTCCATCCCTTGCTCCTTCCCAAGGCTACGAAACTCGGCTCTGACGACACTCCCGCCATGCCGATGACGCCTCGATGCTGGAAAGTCCAGTCGGGAGGCGACGCGTGCCCTTGCATTAATGTATGATTGGACAAAAGATACGGCATTTAAGAAGGAGATTAGGAGTACGGAGCGATGCCCTAGAACGCGAAACGGAGCTCGACCGACCGGGCCAAGAGTCTAGTCAGTCGGGCCATGAGCCTCCTTCGACTAGACCTGAAGGGGAGGCTTGTGATCCGGTCAGGTGGTTTTTTTGGAGTTCGGTCGGAGGCCCGGTCGGGTTCCAGGGGAAATAAATCGGCCCAGGCGAGATTTCTCGGGCTCCGTCACCCGGGGTCGGCCACTCGGGGTCAGCCACCCGAGGTCGTTCACTCGGGGTCAGCCGCTCGAGGTCAGCCACTCGGGATCGGCCACTCGGGGTCAGCCGCCCGAGGTCGGCCACTCGGGGTCAGTCACCCGAGGTCGGCCACTCGGGGTCAGCCGCCCGAGGTCGGCCGCTCGGGGTCAGTCACCCGAGGTCGGCCACTCGGGGTCAGCCGCCCGAGGTCGGCCGCTCGGGTCAGTCACCCGAGGTCGGCCACTCGGGGTCAGCCGCCCGAGGTCGGCCGCTCGGGGTCAGCCGCCCGAGGTCGGCCACTCGGGGTCAGTCACCCGAGGTCGGCCACTCGGGGTCAGCCGCCCGAGGTCGGCCGCTCGGGGTCAGTCACCCGAGGTCGGCCACTCGGGGTCAGCCGCCCGAGGTCGGCCGCTCGGGGTCAGCCGCCCCGGGGTCGCCACTCGGGGCCAGTTGCCCAAAGTAGATCCCTCAGCTCAATTGTCCTCAGCCGAGCGCCTCAAGTTAGTCCTACGCTAGGAGATTTATGACCCGAGCTCACCCGACCGATCCAGGGTGACAGGGAGACATACCCCGGAGCGACCGACCCAGAGCCAGTGAAGGGTCCGGCAGCAGTAAAGATCAGCCGAATTGCCCCACTGTCCGAAAAAGATTTCTGACATAATCATGACCTGACATAGCCGCCAGCATTAATGAAGGTCCGAAGGGACAACCTGAACAGACTGTCAGGCGGCTGTGTCAGCCTCATAAAACAACCAGACCCACCGGCTACACAGTCTGACAACTGACTCATCCTTAATGAGATGGAACGTCTCTGACATGGCAGAGGGTTTTCCTTCCCCTATATAAACCCCCCTTCGGGCTCCAAAGAAGGGATCGCTGCCAATTTGCAACCACTCCACCACATTGAGAGCTCTATTTCGGTCCGAGCCGAGTGATTTCAGTCTCTACCCTCGTCTAAGCCCGACTCCTATTCAGCCCGAGTCCGACCCCCCGAGTCATAGCAGACCGGGTCGTCTTGGTCAGACCGAGTCATCCGAGTTAGAACCGGTCTTCGCTTGTCGACAGGATCATCATTATTTATTGAATTATTAAATTTTCTACTTTGGTCATGATCAAGAATTAATAGAAAAGTCATCCACGCATGTACTTGTGCTACAATTCATTGATGGATGCAGTTGTGTTGCTACTTTGATCATAATCAAGAATTAATAGAAAAGTCATCCACGCATTGTGCTACAGTTCATTGATGGATGTAGCTGTGAATCAATTTTCAACAGGTACATTTATTTTAAAAACAATTCTTTTCATCTTTTAATTATTTAATGATTGATTATAAATTAATCTTGTAATTTGGTTCTCTTTACATAAGTTTGGAATAAATTATGAGTAAATCTATTATATTCTTTTAAATGTGTAATCATCTAATTTATCATATCCATCAAAAATAGATCAATAAATGGTTAATAACCTTTTCGTAGATGTGGTGCATTGTAAAAGTTAGGATTGAATTTTAAATGGGAGGAATATCTTAAAGATCGACTTTCTGAGAGTGCTGTGTCTTGATTTATTTGGTAGGTGAACTTGCAAAGAGTTACCTTCAAAATTATATTCCGATGAAACTCAAACTCCAACATCATAAGAAAAATAATAATTAATTATTTTTCAAGTTAGAGAAATTATATGAATATTTTAATTTTGTAGATAAATTTAAGCTTCAATTCTACTTCGCCATGAATAATGTCATAGTAATTATCAAAAACATCGGAGGTTTGATTGCATAACTAGCTCAAACTAAAAACAGATGTATGTTTAGGTGAGTAGTCTTATCTCATTCGAGCATCATAAATTCATACCGCCCTGGATCAGATGTCTTGCTCAGTTGCTCTTGTCAAAATTAAAATTTTTTAATAAAGATATTTAAAAAACTGAAACTTAGGGTCGTTAACAAATCTAGCTAATTCAATTTTTATAATCTTCAGACTAATTTATTAAGATAATCGAGTCAAATAAGTAATCGAAATAATTATTCAAATTTAGTTTTGTTTCTTTTTGTTAAGTTTGAATTTGATTTAAATTTGAATTTGATTTGTTTATAAGTTAATGCACTCTCGATTAAAAATTTTATATTTTAAGTTTATTTGGTGGGTTTTTGAATTTAATAAAATAAATTTATTTATTTATTTTGTAAATATACTTATTTATTTAGTATGTTAAATTTTATTGATGAAAATAATTCTTGAATAATATTCATGAATAAAATTAACATATATATTCAAACTTGTTCATTTAATTGAATGAGTTATTTAAATTTGTTCATTTAATTAATATTGTGTGTATTAAATGAAGATAAATAAAAGATATTATATAATATGATAAAAGGTTATATGTTAACATTAGGAGGTTTCATGTTCATTTATAGAAAAATAAATTATAAAAATTATAAATTATCCTGGGGAGTACAATAAATCTTTGGGACACTCGTGAAGATATTATTTGAAGAATATTTAAGTTTATTGATTGTATTTAAATAAAAAATTTATTTATATTTAATAAAAATAAACAAAATGAATTAAGTTATTTTTTTAATTAAAAAAACTACTAAATTAGCCGGTACACAACCCGATCTAAAAGCCCCCTAGAAATTACACTCCTCGTGGACCGCTGGGCGGCGTCTCCCGTGGCAAGAACTACACACGAAATTTGCATAGCCACCGCGGTTGACTTTCATAATCAATTAATGCCATACAAACACGCCATGTGTAGCTGTCCACAGCTTGATGTTGATCAAATTCTTATTAAATAAATCATTAACTAAATCACAATTTAGTTTTTTTTTTGGTAATGTAAAAAATCTAAATCCACATCTACATAAAGTAAATTTATAATTATCATCATTGATCATGTCGACAAGCGGAGAAGATTCTCGCTCAGATGACTGGGTCGGATCAAGATGACTCGAGTTACGGCAGCGTATGAGTCGGGGTCGAACTCAAAGGCTAGTAGGGCAAGGTTGAGTCGAGGTCGGACCAAAACAGGAACACAAGAGGTGGAGAAGGAAAATTCCAATAGCAGGAACCCCTTCTTTGAAGCACCAAGGGGCTTTATATAGGGGAGGAGGAAGCCCTTGTCTTGTCAAGTTTGTCTTATCTCATTAAAAACTGACCAGCTGACAGACTGATCTTTTGACAACCTTATTACCCTGTGAGTCTGTCACATCCACCTAGATGTCAATCCAAGGTGTCATTTCGATCCTCATTAATGTCTGATCCCCTGCCAAGTCATGATTATGGCAGATGTCTTTTCCTTATAATGAGAAGATTTAGGAGATCTTATTGCTATTGGGATCCTGATAAAAGCTAACCAATCGGGGTCATGTGTTCGCTCGATCACTCGGGCTTGACTTGTCGGGCAGCTATGGGCCTACCCAAGCCTGACCGACCGAGTGAAGAAGGTCGGTCAGGTAAGCTAGGCCTCTCGACCATCCCTGGTATATATCGATCCAACCCATTGACTAGGGCAGGTCCGACTAGCCGAGCCCGACCGGACAGCCGAACTGTGTAAGTCGCTTCTTAGAACGGGATGAATGATTCCGTTAACAAGGCGATTAAGTCGCCTGGCCGGGGAGTTCCCGACCGGACGTGCCCGACCAGGCATTCCCGACCGGGGGGCCCGACCAGGCATCCACAACCGGGAGTGCCCGACCGGGAGCACCACTACATATTTGGCACCTCTCCTTTTCGAGGGAGCCTGGCACGTGCTTTTACCCCCGCCCGACTGAACTTTTCCCGACCGGCGACGCCCGACCGAATACTGCCAAGCGGCCTCAACCTAAGGAACCTTGCACTCTGAGCCTTCAGGTTAGGTTGACACCTAGCAAGCCCGACCGTCTTTGTCCGACCGAGTCATAACCTGACCGGCCGAGTAAGCGACTCATATAACCTACCCGATCGGATCACAAGCCTCCCCTTC
The DNA here is from genome assembly GCA_024364735.1 of Boesenbergia rotunda. Classification (NCBI taxonomy): domain Eukaryota; kingdom Viridiplantae; phylum Streptophyta; class Magnoliopsida; order Zingiberales; family Zingiberaceae; genus Boesenbergia; species Boesenbergia rotunda. The sequence continues at coordinate 495,967 of JAGFNQ010000852.1, forward strand.
AAGTCTAGTCAAAGGAGGCGACGAGTCCGACTGACTAGGCTATTCGCCCGGTCGGACATCCATGACGTCATAGCCCTGGCTCTCATTATAGTCTACGAATCTCAACCATTATGGGTCGAATCCCGAGTCAAATCAGCATTTAATACGTTACCACGTGTCCTCCCCCGACTAGAGATCCCTGGCAACGAGGCGTCATCTGTCAAACTCGTGCGGTGGCAGGGTAAGTGGTCTCGAAGCATCGGGAATGAGCGGGAAATCGACGTCAGGATCTAATCCCGCCTTTTTTCCCCTACGCATCCGACGGCTCTAATGAATCCCTCTGTACTATAAATAGTTTCACCCCTCTCATTTTAACCTTCTTCGCTTTACCCTCTGGTTTTTCTTCTTCTTCTATCCGATCTCCGCTGCCCGACCACTGTGAGCTCCGGTGATCTATTATTTCCGGCAAACCCGACTGTCTTTCACTCCCTCTCAAGGTTCCCGACCTCTAGGTATATTTTTCCCTCAACTAGTTTTATATTAGTGTCTAACCCCGACTGAATGGCTGAGTCATCCTCCTCCTCAGTTAGTTTATGGTATACTACCACCGTGTCGACCCTGACCCTAGGCCATTTAGAAACCATCCAGTTGGACTTCCAAATTCCGGAAGACCACCTTTTGGCCCTCCCCAATTGCCGTGACCGACCCCACCAAGCCCCATTAGGCTACTTTACCATCTTCAAGGATCATTTCCTGGCCGGGCTAAGATTCCCCCTTCACCCCTTCATCATAGAAGTTTGTAGATATTTTCAAATACCTCTTTCTCAGTTAGCCCCCAATTCCATCCGAATCCTCTGTGGTACCATAGTTGTCTTCTCCACCTACCAGATTCCCCTCGACCCTCGAGTATTTCACTTCTTCTACTACCCCAAAAAATAAGAGCCGGGCAATTTTTACTTCCAGGCCCGAGCCAAATCAGCCTTCCTAGATAAAGCCCCTTCCTCCAATAAGGGTTGGAAACCCCATTTCTTCTACATGCGTTCGACCCCACCTCCAACCTGGCCAACCGAGTGGGTGGAAGATCTACCCAACCAGCCTCCAATGCCCAAGAGCTATCGCTCGGAGTCGGGCTTTCAACTGGCCTTCTCCAAAATCAGAGGACTCCGTTTCCACGCTGGCCGGCTGCTGAGCGAAGCTGTCCTATACATTTTCCAGCTAAGCCATATCCCTACGGCTCTGCCTGGCACCTTCGGTAAGTTCTCATTCTGTCCCTGAACCTTGTAGTGCTAACTAAAGCTTTCTCTATGTTGCAGCCGAAGCTATGTTTAACGCCCTCCTCGCTGACGAACTGGGTCTGGACGAGGTGGACCTGAATGCCCGAGCAGCAGAGCTGTTGGCGAACCGGGAGGTGCCCCTGGTAAGTATTGTCCCGGCCTCGGAACAACTAGAGGATGTCAGGGACGACTCGGGAGTTGATCCACTTGCGGGAGATTCCGAGATGGAGCCCCAAGTGGTAGACTTAGAGACGGAGACACGGGCGAAAGAGGAAGAGGCAGAGCAGCCAGCCTCGGATGCATTAACAAAAAAGCGCCGCCGCGTGACCATCTCCTCGAGCGTACCTTTAGGTCGGGAGCTTACCCAAGAGGCCCACAACCTAACGACTCCTTGTCCTGGCCACACTCCGTCCAACGCCAGAGCTTCGGCGCCCAGCTCGGTGCCACCCCGTTCGAGGGTATCGACCTCCAGCTCAGTGTCGCCTTACTCGAGGGCCTCGACCTCTAGCTCGGCACCACCACGTTCGGCAGCCCTGGCTGATTCCTCCGAAGCTGAAGCCGTGGCCGCCCTTCTGACGATGCAGTCTCCTCCTCGACTTCTGGTGGATCTGCAACTCCCTTTAGCAACCAGCCTGACCCAGATCGTCCAACCCCAGCCGATCAACCTGCACGGTCGGCTGGTTGCGAGTTGGGATCAAGGGCTGACAAACAGCCAAGAGAGGAGTCCGCTGAGCCTGGCTGACAATTTTTTCTGGACGTCACTCAAGTATATCTCTTCTTTTCTTTGTCACTTAGGATTTCGTTTATAATATTTGTTTTTGTACAGTTCTGGGTCGCCTGCCGATCGGTTGCCTAGTCCCTTGTTAGCAACACCAGGGAACGCCGGGCGGGGGAGCTGAAGATAAGAAAACTACAGACTCAGCTGAGTCATTACACTACTCCCCCTGGCGAGGAGGGTCTAGGGCTCCTCCGCTCTGAAATAACTGCATTGAAGGCGCAATTGGCGGAGGTTGAAGCTCGGTCGGAGGAGGAGCATGCCTTATTGGCAACTACCTATCGGGAAATAGATCAACTGAGCATCTGACTAGAAGGCACGGAGGCTCAGAAGAAAACAGCTCTCACCCGACAGGCCTGAGCCCGCTCCGATCTGGACAAGAAGACCGCCGAAGCCAAGGCCCTGCAGGAACAGTTGAAAGAGTCGGCGGTCGCCCACAATCAGACCCAGCTGGCCCTAACAAACAAAGAAATAGAGCTGGCGGCTAGGGAAGAGGCCTTAGAGGCTCAGCTGGAGGCCTAGGATGCAGAGGTGGCATGGCGGGATGCAGAGATTGCCCAACTGAAGAAAGAAATGGAGGCCTATAAGTCAGGAGAGTCGGCTCAGATGGAAGAAAGTCGACTAGCCTATATCCAGTCGGAGCCCTTCCACTAACAGGTAGCTCGCCGCATGGCCAATATGCTTAAGTACGGTATGGACGGCACTCTGCAGTAGCTCAAGGAGGTTGGGCACATTCCGACGAATCTACCTCCAAATGCTATGAAGCCCACTCAACTCCAGGTGCTCATCCCAGAAGACGCTTTCCCACCCTTTACCTAAAATGTACTTAAGTTTTCTTTTTGACTCGGCCGTTTAGGGCCTGTAACTGTTTTGATGCCCTCAGGATCTAATTCAATATAAAGTTCTGTTTTCAATTTTATTGTCTTAATGTATTTTTGCTATGCTGCCTTGTTATTTCCTTAGATGGACCCTAGTGTTATTCCTTTTAGTCGAACTCAGACTTACCAACATTCCCTCGGGCTCGGGCTAGCCATAAACAAGTTCCAAATTAATATAAGTCTTTTGGACGGTCAGCCCCAGGTGTTGGGCCTCCCGGTCAACTTCATCAACTAGTTGGCCTTGGTATTCAGAGGCCCTCGCTCGGCTCGTCCACGAACAAAACCTTCGGAGTCTGACCCTTCCACAATTAAGGCCTGACCATTACTGTAAACAAAGACCACTTGTGCCTCCAGGACACGAATTCACTCGGGATCGATCATTTAGGCTAGCTAAGATTATTTACTCGGGATCGATCACTCGGTCGAGCCAAGACCCCTACTCGGGGTCGATCGTTTAGGCTAGCTAAGATTATTTACTCAGGATCGATCGCTCGGTCAAGCCAAGACCCTTACTCGGGATCGATCGTTTAGGCTAGCTAAGATTATTTACTCAGGACCGATCGGCGGTCGAGCCAAGACCCCTACTCGGGATCGATCGTTTAGGCTAGCTAAGATTTGGTTCAATTATTGGATTCTCATTAGTCTTTTTCGCAATCCAGTGGGTCGGGTCCCCCTGTCCTTTGATTGCCTTGATTGGGCAGAGATGTTCATGCTTGACCAATTCCGAGGTCGGCGAATACGTGGGAGAAAGCCCACTTATATCTCGGGTGACCAAGGGTCTGGACACCACTTGGCTTACCCGACCAAGCGTGGTCAGCCATGTCCGACCGGCACTAAGGTCGGCGGATGCGTGGGAGCATGCCCACTTATAACTCGCCTGAGCGAGAGTCTGGACACCGCCTGACTTACCTGACCGAGCGTGGACAACCACGCCCGACCGCCACCGAGGTCAGTGGGTACGTGTGAGCGTACCTACTTATAACTCGGGTGACCGAGAGTCTGGACACCGCCTGACTTACCCGACCGAGCGTGGACAGCCACGTCCGACCGTCGCGAGGTTGGTGGGTGCATGGAGCATGCCCACTTATAACTCGCTTGAGCAAAGTCTAGACACCGCCCTGACTTACCCGACCGAGCATGGACAGCCACGCCCGACCGTTGCCGAGGTCGGTGGGTTCGTGGGAGAATGCCCACTTATAACTCGCCTGAGCGAGAGTCTGGACACTGCCTGACTTACCCGACTGAGCGTGGACAGTCACGCCCGACTGTCGCCGAGGTCGGTGGGTGCATGGGAGCATGCCCACTAATAACTCGGGTGACGAGAGTCTGGACACCGCCTGACTTACCCCGACCGCGCATGGACAACCACGTTCCGACCGTCGCCGAGGTCGGTGGGTGCATGGGAACATGCCCACTTATAACTCGCCTGAGCTAGAGTCTTGACACCGCCTGACTTACTTGACCCGAGCGTGGATAGCCACGCCCCGACCGTCTCCGAGGTCGGTGGGTGCGTGGGAGCATGCCCACTTATAACTCTCCTGAGCGAGAGTCTGGACACCGCCTGACTTACCCGACCAAGCGTGGACAGCCATGCCTGACCGTCGCCGAGGTCGGTGGGTGCGTGGGAGCATGCCCACTTATAACTCGCCTGAGCGAGAGTCTGGACACCACCTAACTTACCCGATCGAGCGTGGACAGCCACGCCTGATCGTCGCCGAGGTCGATGGGTGCGTGGGAGCATGCCCACTTATAACTCGCTTGAGCGAGAGTCTGGACACCGCCTGACTTACCCGACCGAGCGTGGACAGCCACGCCCGACCGTGCTGAGATCGGTGGGTGTGGGAGCATGCCCACTTATAACTCGCCTGAGCGAGAG
>JAGFNQ010000852.1:501037-567813 GCA_024364735.1 Boesenbergia rotunda
GAGCTACATTACACCAATGTCAAAATATTGTGTGGTAATGTAAGCACAATCAATTTAACTAAAAATCCGGTTCACCATTCTAGAACAAAACACATTGAAGTGAAACATCACTTCATTAGAGACCATGTGGCAAGGGGAGACATAGAATTATACTATGTTGAATCAAAGTCGAACCTAGCCGACATTTTTATCAAGCCTCTTCCCGAATCGGAGTTTACATCCTTAAGAAGAGGCCTTGGAATGTGTTTTGTGGAAGTATAGGATGAACTTGGAGACATTAACCTTGAAAAAGGGTGCTTGATCCATTAGGGTGATACATTTGGCTCACTTGTGCTTGTGGCACATTGTTGAACCATTAAAAGTATCAAAATATCAAAACTAGACCAACTATGGGGGAGGCAAGTGTTTAATCAATAGACACCTTGCTAAAATTCATAGTTGGACATTTTAAAACTTTGAAAAACATTTTATGTTCTACATACTTTGCCATGTCTTTCAAAGTCATATATTTGCAAAATTAGTTTCAAAGTTTGATACAAAATGTAGTTGTTTTCAAAACTTTTGGATTTTTATCAAAAGTCATGCATGTTTAAAATTTTATATGGTTTAATATTTTTCCCTAATAGAGTATAACATTTCAAACATGTATGCAAAATTTTATAATTTTTGGAATTTTTTGGAATTTTCTGGGAGTTTCTGAAATTCGACAGAAAAGCTAAAATTTCAGACTGATAGCGTACAGTCGACTGCCCTATGGGCAGTCGACTGGTACAGCTATTTTCAGCTGCTGTGAGAAAATTCAGAAATAAATTATTCTCAAATATGATGTCATAGGTTTGGGTTGCTCGAGGCAATCTTTTTGATGGTGTCAAAGGGGGAGAATGGGTGGTTTAAGTTAGAATTTTGACTTAAAATGGATGATTTTAGGTATTTTGTCTAACTTAGATCTTGAAAGGTTAAAATTTGGAGAGAAGACATGGATTAAGGGGGAGTTACCTCTTAGGTTAAGATATGTCTTATATTTTAAACATCGCTGTTGTTAAGTGGAAACTTAACTTGGATTTAGATTAGAATTGAAAATGGGGAGAAGACATAGATTAAGGGGGAGGTTGCCTCTTAGGGTTACTATGTCTTATACTTTTTCAATTGTTATCTATTGTTGTTGCTTTTGCTACTGCTATTTATCTCTAACTTAAACATATTGCCACGCATCAAAAAGGGGGAGATTGTTGAGGAAATCGACCCTTAAATGATTGGAAGATCATGGTTTTGATGTGTGGGCGAATAGGTTTAAAGTTAGAGTGTTATGTTGTATTTGATTTGTGTGATTGAGTTTGTAGGACTTGGAGAATCACACTTGGTGGACCTATCCGAGAGCCGAGGGAGGAGAGCTCCAAGGGCAAGCCGGGAAGTGGACTTCAAAGGGCACACATGAAGGGTGGCATGGAGGCAAGCCAAGGAAAGGCTTGCGTGCGTATCCGAGGGACGATAGCCAGAGGAAGAGGACTTCAAGGGGCGAGCCAAGGGAGCAGACCTGAAGGCACACGCGAAGGAGAAGGTTTGGAGTGGCTGGAGCTGAGCTGGGAAGCAGGGCAGTCACTGGCCCGGAGGCAGTCGACTGTCAAAACCCACAAAAAGTTCGCAGCTTCGGACCAGTCGACTGGCCTTGGGGAAGTCGACTGGCATACCCCAAAACTAGCCGTTGGCTAGCTGTTTGCTAGCCGTTGGCCAGCATTTATTGCTGGGCCAGTCGACTGCCCTAGGGGCAGTCGACTGGTGCGAGACTGGACAGACTACAAATCTGTCCTTTTCACCTATAAAAGGAGCTCCTCGTTACACGTGTATGCACAGTTCCGTACAGTAACGAAGTGCTGCCCAATTGTACAGTGATCTTTGGTTCCTCCATCATATTTCTGCATCTGTAAAGAAGAAGATTTTGCTGTAAAGGTTTCTCCACCTCAAGGAGACTTTTCGATAGTGAAAAGTGGTTCTCGTAGCGTGGATCCTTGGATTAGTCACCCATCTGGGTGGATACCAAGTAAAAGAACTTTGTTAGCATTGTTATTTCTTTTGCATATTATTTCCGCTGCGCTAACATCTTTGTAGAGATCAAAACGATCAAACAAAGTGCATTCACCCCCCCTCTGCACGCCTACATCGATCCTTCATTCCCGGTCAGTCTTTGTACTTCCTTCAGGCTCCTTGGTGGCGGCATGTCCAGCAAGGCTTTTACTTTGTCAGGGTTAGATTCAATACCCCGTTCGGTTAAGATATACCCCAAGAATTTTCCACTCCTTGCTCTAAACAAACACTTGGCTGGGTTTAATTTCAAACCATACCTCCTCAGGGTGCAACAAGTCTCTTCTACATATGCTATTATGTCTGCCGCCCGGAGGGATTTGATGAGGATGTCGCCCACGTATACCTTGATGTTTTTCCCCAGCTGCTCCTTGAACACCTTGTTCATCAACCTTTGGTATGTAGCTCCTGCATTCTTGAGTCCGAAAGGCATTACTGTATAACAGTAGGTGCCCTCGGATGTGATGAAGATGACCTTCGCTTGATCACTAGGAGACAGTGGCACCTGATGATATCCTTGGTAGGCATCCAACATGCCAATGAGTTCACATCCTGCAATGGAGTTTACCATTTGGACAATCCGGGGGAGTGGGTAACAATCTTTGGGGTAGGCTTTGTTGAGGTCCCTGAAATCTATACAGACCCTCCACTTGTTCTCTGGCTTAGACACTAAAACCACATTTGCTAGCCAGGCCGGGAACTGTACCTCCCGGATGTGTCCTGCCTCCAAGAGTCTTTCTACTTCGGCCTGAATTATTTTGTTCTAATCGGGACTGAAGTCCCTCTTCCGCTGCTTCACGGGTCTGGCATTTGGATAAACATGTAACTTGTTCTCCATGACTTCTGGCTGAACACCTTTCAGATCTCGGGCCGACCATGCGAACACGTCTTGGTTCTCAGCCAAGCACTTTATCAACTGCTTCTTGAGGCCAGGCTCTAGCTCGGGCGCTATCTTCACCTTCATTTCCTCCCGGTCGGGAAGAAGCTGGATTTCCTCCTTTTGTTCTCTCAGTTCAGCCCAAGGAGATGGCTACACCATGTTACAACTAGCTGGGGGAGCTCGGAAGGCCTTCCGTACTTCTGTCCGGACATCGTCGGCATAGCACCGACGTGCCACCTTCTGGTCACCTATGACTTCTCCCACTTGATCACCAACTGGGAATTTCACCTTTAAGTAGAAAGTAGATACTACCGCTCTGAACTCATTGAGTGTGGGTCTGCCCAAGATGACATTGTAATCAGAGGGTGCATCCACTATCAAGAAGGTCGACCATCGGGTCCTCTTTAGGGGCACTTACCTGAGTGAAATGACCAATTTGATCTGGCCTATTGGTTGGACCTCGTTCCCTGTGAACCCAAAGAGGGGTGTGGCCACGGGCTGCAGCTCATTGGCTTCGATTTGCAATTGATCGAATGCCTTCTTTTATAAAATATTCACTGAACTACCAGTGCCCACAATGGTTCGACGGACCTGTAGTTTGCTATGACCGCAGTGATGACTAGTGCGTCATCATGGGGGACTTCCACGCCTTGTAGGTCGTGAGGACCAAAACTGATCTGGGGTCCTCTGGCCTGAGAGGAGCTAGACCCCACCTGGTGAATATCCAGGCATCTAACTTGGGACTTCCAGGCTCGGTTGGAGTCTCCATAAGTGGGCCCGCCCGAGATGATGTTGACTGTGCCATGCACTACATTCTATTGATTCTCTTGCTCTTCATTCGCTTCTCCTTGCCCGGGAGAGCTGGGGGTCGGGAATAGTTGTCGTGCTGCGGGAGTAGCCACCTGGGTGTTGGCATCTCTTCTATCAGGTTGCGCCCTTCCTCGACCTCGAGCTCCTCCCTGATGAGCTCCTCGGTTGGGGCGAGCTTGCCCTCACCCAGCTTGCCAGCAATCTTGAGTATCATGCGTATGACTATGGTGAAAAGAACAATAAGGCTACCACATGTTGGGGAGGCATCCTTGGGCCACCTGTTGAATTATGCCTCGCTCAGCTCCAGGTCGGTGTCCCATGGCCTGGGGACTAGTGAGGGGTCCCCCAGGAGGTGTTGTTTTCTGACTATGGGGAGCTACAGGTGAGGGCCCGACTTCTCTTCGTCGAGCGACTTGTGCTTCTTCTACGTCCACATACTTAGCGGCTTTGTCCAGGACGCTTTCAAAATCCTTTGGGGGTTTCTGAATAAATGATCTGAAGAACTCTCCCTCTTGCATGCCCTGAGCAAAGACACTGATCAGTACCTCCGAGGTAGCAGTGGGTACATCCAATGTGACCTGGTTGAAGCTTTTGATATAAGCCCGCAAGGATTCCTTGGGACTCTGCTTCCGGGCGAAGAGGTTGAGACTTGTTTTGTGATGTCTCTTGCTACGTGCAAAATGTTGGAGGAAGAGTCTCTTGAAGTCAGCAAAATCTCGCACAGACCCCTCCGGGAGTCTGTCGAACCAACGCTGAGCGGGCCCTGCCAGGGTGGTCAGGAACGATCGGCACTTGATGTCATCCGAGTATTGATGCAGCAAGACTGCATTCTCTGTTGGGTATGGCTTGGTGGATTTCCTAAGCGAATACTTGGTCGTTCCGAGAGACCTCTCCATGTCTACGGATTAAAAATTAATCCGAATGGAGACTCGTCTCCCAACAACCATCTCGTGCCGTATCAAATGATCCAAATTACAACCAGCCAATCACAAAGATCGGACCTTGTAATTTTCTTGACCGTTCGACCTCGGAAAAGGCGACGAGTGGATCGTCGACTTTTGTGTTTATGGTCAAGGTCTAGTTAATTAATTATTGGCTATGATTCGCAATCAAAATAATTAAATAACCCATATGAAATGATGAGGCAAATGAATAAGGCACAAATAAGAACGAAGGAGCCAAGAGAAGAATTATACCTTCCATTACCTTACGATCTTCTACCGTATGACCCTCCCCTCTTGGACGTCGTGTGGCCGACGATCTACCAAGACACGTGGTCACCAAGTCGATCCCTTCTCCTTGCGCCAACCAATACCTATCCAAAAAGATGACGTCGGCCACTACAAGGAAAATAATCCAAACACAAAACCTTACTACTCCTCTCCTTCATCGTCGCCGCCCAAGTCGCAAGTATCCTGGAGTTCCTGTGTTCTGAGCCACTCCATGTCGCGTGAGCAACTTGTGTTTTGAGCAACTCCATAACGCCAACTTACGTTCTCAAGCTACAAATAAGTTGCACCGGCCGACAAGTTGCCGTGAGCAACAATTTTCTCCCACCGTTCTCCAGCCAAACCGTTGCCGTGAGCAACAATTTTTCTCCAACCGCTTGAAGCATGCAACAGCAAGTCCATGACTTGCTTGGAGAAGCCACGAACGACTTCACTGCCCATGCATGATGAATCCCGTTTGCATGTACAACCCATGCATGCTCCCGTTCCGTTGCAATCAAGCATGGAGAAGAAAAAAAAACAGCTTCACGCGTGGCTGTTTTCACGCGTGGACTGATCTGCGTAGAGAACAACTGCATGCACAGCCCAGAGAAAAACCATTGCATGCAGAGCTCGGAGAAGAACAGTCGTGTTGTTTGGTGCCTCCCTGCGTGGAGAACAACTCCCTCTCTTGGTCGGTGCCGCACACCGAGAGGGAGAGTGAGAGGGAGAGAGGAGGAGAGGAGATAAATTAAGGTTTTCTTTGTGTTTCCTTAGATTAATTTTTTCAAAAGAAAAATCAACTTGGTTTCATGACGCATGGGATATATATAGGGCTACGATAGGGACCATGAGGAGTTGGATCTTGGCCTGCTAATGAATCCAAACCCAATCCATTAATGAAGATCCATTCCACTAAAGAATCCTCATTGAATTACCTCACCAACCCCATATTTACATATGGGCTCCACTTATTACGAGTCGTCCATGCCCCCGAATTTAAGATATCGAATGTCTGTTAATTAATTTAAATTACTAACAATTCAAATTAATTAACCTCTGGATCTTGGACTAGTACCACTCGACCTTATCATCAAGCCGGATTAAATCCACCTGCAGGGTTTAGCATGATAAACCTTTCGAGCTCATCAAAGGGCATCATCAACCTGACTCACCAGGACACGGATTATGTCAATAATCAACAGCACATCATATTATTAAAATTATCTCCCAACTTACCGGGCCTATCGATCTAACAGAATAGATCTCGCCCATTGGTAAATCAAAGAGACAATAATTAATAATATATGCCCGTTATTATATCGGGATTAAGGGATCGTACTCCATAATAAAATCTTGAGGTCCTATCCAATTATCGAGTCAGTATAAATTGGATAACCTCTTGTTTTGGTCCTACTCAATGTACTCAAAGGACACTAGTGTAATTCTATGGTCAAGACCAACAATACCTAATTACACTACAACCATTCCGATGGTTTGTCCAATTCCATCTCGGTTGTGAGCCTCTACTTATACTAGGCAAGGAACTGATAACATGATCTTCCGTGTAACACCATACACCATGTTATCTACAATGCGTAGTAAAAGACTTTATGCATGTACTAATATAAACAGGCACCTAGTGTAGTTGTGATTCTCTTTTCAAAATGAAGATGTTCATATAAAGAAATCATGTCTTTCAGTATACACATCTAACATTCTCAAACTTCATCAGGTGTTCTTCTGGGTCTGTGACTCCTCCATATTCTGGAATGGACAGGAGTCGGAAATGCTTGGGGACTGGCTCTTGCAGAACATGGCTAGAGAAGGGGAATCTGGTGCGCACGGATGGAGCTTGGGCAACCGGAGCCTTCCCTTTGTTGATTCTTGCTTGGTTGGAAGAGACTTCCAGCGGATCGGACTGTCCGACACCTTCTGTTGGGCCGAAGAACACACAGGGGAAGTAGGGGCTATCACCCGGGCGAACTTCGCCTTCTGTGCCAGCACGAGCAGCCGCCCTGGAGGGACCTTCCTGGGTCGGGCGGTCGGCAGTCTGTTGTTCAGCGGCTAACTTTTGAGCTTTCGCGGCTACCAGCAAATTGAAGTCTTCTTGTGAAAGAGTAACTATCACCCTGTTGGAGTCACCCATCTTCGTCTTTCGATCAGGCAGAGTTTCCCATAGACGACGCAAAATTTGATCCTGTCAACAAGCGGAGAGGGCTCTTACTTGGATGACTTGATCAGACCAAGACGACTCGAGTTGCTATGGCATGTGAGTCGGGGTCGGGCTAAATGGAGGCACAAGAAATGGGGGAGAAGATTTCAGCAGCAGCAATCAGAACCCCTTTTTAGAAGCACCAAGAAGGCTTTATATAGGTGAGGAGGAGGCTCCCTGTCTTGTCAAGGCTGTCTTGTCTCATTAAAAACTGAGCAGCTGACAGACTGACTTTTTGGCAGCCTTAGTCACTCTGTGGGTCTGACACGGCCGCCTAGGTGTCCATTCAGTATATCAATTCTATCCCCATTAATGCCTGATGTCCTAACAAGCCCTGATTATAGCAGATGTCTTTTCCTTATAATGGGAAGATTTGGGAGATCTCATCGCTGTCAAAGACTTGATAATAACTAACCAATTTGGGCGATGTGACCATTAGATCACTCAGGCTCATCCTATCAAGCAACTGTGAGTCCACCAAAGTCTGGCTGACCGAGTGGAGATGGTAGGTTAGATTAGCGAGGCTTCTCGACAATCTATGTTTTTGGAACGAACCCATCACCAAGGAGATCCATCCATCTCTGGTGGGTATTGCTCCGATCTGATGACTGGGCAGGTCAGATCAGTCGAGCCCAAGCGGACAGCCGACCTATGCAAGTCGTTACTAAGAGAGGGGTGAAGGATTCCACGGGCAGGGTGCTTTAGTTATCTGGTCGGGGAGTTCCCGACCGAAAATTCCCGACCGGGAGTTCCAGACCAGCCGTGCCCGACCGGGAATTCCTGATCAACCATACCAGACCGGGCATTCCCGGCCTGGAGGACCCGACCGGGAGTGTCGTTATATATCTAGTACTCCCCCTTTTCATGGGAGCCTGGCCCATGCTTTCACTTCCGCTCGACTGAACTTCCCCGACCGGAAACGCCTGACCGGATACCGCTAATCAGATCCATGCTCGAGCAACGTTGAACTCTGATCTTTCAGGCTACGTTGACACCTGAGGTGCCCGACTGTCTCTGCCTGATCAAATCTTAACCCGACCGGGCTCTCCATCAGATCAGAAACCTACCCGACCGGATCACTCATCATTGTCTTATTGTTTTCTTATGCTTCTTAACTTTGTAACAATGCATTGTGGCAATGTGCGAGGGAAGTTATATTTAGGAATGTGACGTAAGAAATAATCAACATGAGAGATAATTTAAATTATAGACTTAACAATTGCATCGCATCAATACGAATATAACTAATGTTGTTATCGCAGTGTGTCTCTTCATATAATGAATACAATTATCATAATGAATATGATAATTTATTATTTATGTAAGGATAGATTAGTCTTTTAATTTATTATTATTTATCTATTTATATCTATTATTTACTTTATAAACCCTTGATTTTCTTTTTTTCTCCTTCTCTTTGTATTGTCTTTTGTATTATATTTGTATAATTCTCATGATATCATAGCATGATCCTATCGAGCTGAAAGTTTGGATTTGGAATGATTTCAACGTCGTCGTCGAGATTTGTGATTTGAAAGTTTAGATTTGGAAGGATTACAACATCGTCATCGAGATTTGTGATTTGAAGGTGTCTGAAGGCTAATCATTGTGAGGCTTTTTCGGTGATTCGTCGTGGTTGGTTTACTGAGAAAATTAATCCACTATAACTGTAGAAGAATTGCATTTTCTTGAGTTTTAACCGTTGGATTGCCTTGAAATTTTAAAGAAACATTCCTCACGTCCAAAGCTACATTTTGAACAATGGAGATCGAATTTTGAGTCTTTAAGCTCACTTGACAACTGAAAAATGTGACTACATTGAATATGTCATCTCTTTGGAAATTCGGTAGTCTACAACAATAATTCCTTAAACCTGGAGCATCCAGCATGGCAGCAGTAGTTCCTCCTATAGACTTTGGACTGACTCAATCATCCAATGCCGCAATCGTTGTTCTTATCGAACAGTTTCAAAAGTTCCTTACATCTTATCCACATGTCATGTCGGCCTTTTCTCATAAAGATTTGCCCTCTAGTGGTATCTCAGGTATATCTTCCCATATTTGGATCCTTGATTCTGGAGCTTCGCATCATATGTTGCCTAATATTAAATTTTTGTATCTATAAATTCTTCTCCTTCTATGTTAGTCATGATCGCTGATGGTTCTCTCATGCCATTAGCTAGTGTTGGCTCTATTTGTATGTCTAATTTGTCTCTGTCTGATGTATATCATATTCCTAATCATACTTTGACTCTTGTCTCGGTCAATCAATTAAGTGATTTTGATTTCTCAGTTTCTTTTACTTCATCTTCTTGTTATGTGTAGGATCTGCGACTCAGAAGCAGATTGGGATAGGTCGTAGGCAAGGGGTTATATGTATTATAACAGCTGAAAGTTCCAGATGTTGTAGCTTCTAGTATTGATTTGTCATCCTTTCGGTTAAGCTCTACTTCTTTTGATTTTTATTAGTGGCATTCTCATCTTGGACATGTTTATTCTTCTCATTCGAAATACTTAGCTTCTAAAAAAAATTTGAAAAATTACAAAATCATGATATTTCTAATTGTTGTGGTTGCAAATTGGCATAATTCTCTGCTTTACCTTTCTATAGAAGTGTCTTTGTTTCTCTTGCACCATATAAGTTGGTTCATTTTGATGTGTGGGACCCATCTTCATTCGTACACCTTGTGGATCCCGTTACTACGTTTCCTATGGTTATACTCGTTATACTTGGGATTATCTTATGAAACATCATTCAGATTTCCTTGGTATCTATCATATGTTTCACGCCATGGTAAAACCTCAACATAATGTTGTTATTAAATGCTTTCGATCTGATTTTGGTGGTGAATATATATCAAATCTTTTTTTCTGAACTACTTGCGTCAGATGGTACATCAAAGTTCTTATACTGACACTCTTGAATAAAACGGTATTGTCGAAGGAAAACATAGACATATTGTTGAAACTGCACATTCTATCTTATTATCTGCATATACTCCAAGCGAGTTTTGAGGGAAGTTATTCTTGTTGAAGTCCATTCTATTAATAGAAATCCATCTTCTATTACATCCAGTTTGTCTCCTTTCGAAAAACTATATGGTTATGATCCTAATTATTCTATCTTAAGAGTTTTTGGATCCACATATTTTGTCCTCCATCCTCATGTTGAACGTTGTAAGCATAGTTCTCGATTCGTTCTTTATGTTTTTCTTGGCTACGGCGAGGGTCAAAAGGGATATAGATGTTACGATCTAGTTAGTCAAAAATTCTATGTCTCACGTCATATTTTTCTTGAACACATTCTATTCTATTTTATTCCCTCTGACACTCCTAATCTTCGAAAATCTAATCTCACTTGTATTAATCCCTTTTGTAGTGGCTCCGATGATATATCGTCTCATGTTTCCCCATAATTAGACTTCCCTAGCACCTCTTTTTTTAATGATGCTACTTGTACGATTGACACTCATATATATTCTGGTCATCAGCTTCGTGATGATCTCTCTACTCGTACTGTTTCCTATGATGCTCCTGTGATAGTGGTTCCTCCTCCTCATTACCCACAATGATCTCAAAATTCCACTCAATTACCTGATTTTGTGTATTATACTATTCTAATTTTGTTTCTTCTTTTTTGGCTTCTATTCACCAATTGTCTAAGCCCTCCTCTTATAGAGAGATTGCTCTTGATCCTCTTTGGCAATAGGTAATAGCGGAAGAATTTTCTGTTTTGTATCAAACATGTGCTTGGTATCTTGTTCCTTATCATTTAGGAAAGCGTGTGATTGGTTCTCGATGGATGTATAAGATCAAAACTAAATCTGATGGGTTAGTTTAATGGTATAAAGCTTGTTTGGTTATTAAAGATTTTCCCAACAATATAATATGGATTATGAAGAAACATTTGCTCCAGTTTCAAACTTGTTACTATCCGTACTCTCATTGTAGTTGTATCAATTCGTCAGTGGTCTATTTCCCATATAGATGATAAAAATGTCTTCTTCAAGAAGAAGTTTACATGGTGTCTCCACCAGGTGTCACACACAACCCTGGTGAAGTTTGCAGAGGAAAAAAAAGCTCTTTATGTCGTTAAACAAACTCCTTGAGCTTGGTTTAACAAGCATGTTCTCCATTGTTATTGGATCTCTTGGCTTTTTTCCTCGCTAACATGACTCAACTCTTTTTGTTCATTGTATTTCGTCAGGCCACATATTACACTCTCTTTATGCAGATGACATGATTATTATAGGCGATGATATAAGTGGAATAGAAGAGTTGAAACTATATTTGGCTCGTGAGTTTGAGATGAAAGATTTGGGTTCTCTGCGTTATTTTTTGGGACTTAAAGTAGCTTATTCTCCGTTATTTTTTGGGACTTAAAGTAGCTTATTCTCCTCATGACTATCTTCTCTGGCAATCCAAATATATTTGTGATAATCTAGAGTAAGTTCATCTATCTAATACTCGCATTGTTGATACTCCACTTGAGATTAATGATGGATACTCTTTTTCTGATGGTGTTCCCTTGCCAGATCCTTTTTTATATCGCACTCTAGATGGTAGTATAGTGTATCTTACTATCACTAGACTTAACATTGCTTGTGTTGTACACATTGTCAGCCAGTTTATTGCTTCTCCCACTTCAATACATTGGGAGTTGTGGTATACATCCTTCAATATCTACGAGGAATCCAGTTTCATAGTCTTCTTTCTCCTTCCACTTTTACCTTAGAGTTACGTGACTATTCAAATATAAATTGGGGTGGTGATTCTATAAATCGTAAGTCTACCACATGATTTTATATTTTCTTGAGAAATTCGCTTATATCTTGGAAGAGTAAAAAGTAAAATGTTGTCTCTCGTTCTTCTACCGAAGCAGAATATCGTGTTATGACCCCTACTACTACTGAAATTGTTTGGTTGTATTGGTTAATTATTGATATGGGAGTTTTTCCTCTCAGACCCTTTTCTTATGCATTGTGACAACTCCAGAGCAATTTAAATTGCTCACAATTCTATCTTTCCTGAGCGCATCAAAAATATCGTGATCAATTGTCATCTTACTCACCATTACTATCAGAATGACACTATCACTTTATCATTTATCTCATCTTCCATGCAAATTACAGACTTGCTCACCAAAGCGCATTCCACCATACATTTTCAATTTCTGATTAACAAACTCTCGATGCTTTCTATTAATGCATCGTGAGTTTGAGGGAATGTTAGTATATGATAATTTATTATTTATATAAGAGTAGATTAGTGTTTAACTTGTTATTACTCATCTATTTATATCTTCTTTTTCTTGATAAATTCTAAATTTAGTGAATATAATTATTTAATTATCGTAGACTCTTTTTTTTTCTCTCATCTCTGTTTTTTTCTTTGCATTATTTTTTGTAGTATATGTACATTGTTCACAATATTTAGGAACGTGACCTTATAAGAAATAATCAACGTGAGAGATTATTTAAATTATACACTTAACAAATGCATCGCATCAATATGGCTATAACTAATGTCGTTATTGCATTGTGTTTCTTTATATAATTGTTATTTTGGTTGTTAGTTCGTTGGCCCTCTAATACATTAGAGGAAAAGGTTTGAAAGTTTTTTTTTTATTCTTTTCATTTTTTTAAGGAAAAACAAGATAAATATGAAAAAAAAATGACAAACTTATTTTATGGGCAGATTTTTTCTTTTCTTTTCAAATTATAGTTTTGTTAAGTGCACATCTAAATATATTTGAATATATATACTTGTGCGTCAGGTGGAAGTTTCTTTGTACGCGTCGACTTGCTGGTAGTGAATTCATTTGTTTGTGTTTTCTTTTCCCTTTTTACGCGACAACATGGTAGGCGGTTACATCCTCACTTGAAAGAGGTAAGAAAAAATTAATGAATGCAGTAGATAAATTGAATTTAGAGTGATCGGTCTGATTTCATGGAAATTTTCCATCGGTCATCAGGGTAAATCGGGAAGTGCTCGCGGTGGCCAGTCTAGAAGCCCAGCGTCCCAGGATTCGCGTCCCATTTGAAAGAAAAATTTCTATAAAATGCATCGTAATTAAGGATCGAACTGTGAATATCTGAATTAATAACTAATGACCTTACTGCTACAGCATAACCTGGGGCAGTTAAGAGAGGCAAGAGGAGCGTACTTTGTGCGCACACAGCTAAGATTATTGATTTCGTAGATTTAATATAAATATGAGAAATAATCTTTTAACCTTGTTAATTCAGTAAAATATTAAAAAAAAAGAATCGAATTCATCATTTGAAAAAAAATGACGTGGCTAAAAATCAAAACGACAAGGTAAAAAATTATTATTGATTAAAAACTATCCGACATTAATAAATAATAATTTAAATAGTCTAAAAAATTTAGCGATCTAAAAATGAAAATAATCTTAAAAAAATTAAAATTCTTTAGAGTTCCGAAAAAAGAGTTTAAATGATATTTCTTGGAGATAGAATTGGATCATCACGGGTTTCATCTATTAATCAATTGTAAATTTCTGAACGAGATTTGATGGTGAAATGTCGTCGAGTAATAAAAGGTATCGAAGCCACAGGGATTGAAAATTGGCAAGTACAAGGGAGATCACAAGAATTTAATCCGAATGAAGACTCGTATCTAGACCCGACCACGGTTCGGAATCGCCGGTTCGACGGTTCGGAACCGCCGGTTCGACGGTTCGGAACCGCCGGTTCGACGGTTCTTGGGAGGTCGACCCTTAACCTTAACCGCCCAAGCCGGTTACGGTTCACGGTTCGGTTTACGGTTCGCCACGGTTCAAGATTATTATATTAAAAAAATTTAAAATTAAATTTAAAAAAATAGATTTTATTAAAAAAAGGGCTTGCACTTATATAAGTTGCTTACATATCCCCTTAGGGTGTAGGGGAATCAAAGCTCACGTAGTTCTTTTATATTTTTACCCTTTTATATTCTTTACATTTTTACCCTTTCTCACTCACTTCCATTTTCTCCTGTTCCCGTTGTATTTGTTCCTTCGGTATCAAATTCTTCAACTTCGTCTTCTGAAAGTTGCATTCCTTGGATTCGCTTCTCGGCTCTGGTCTAATCATCAAGTAATGCTTGAGCTTCCAATAAGTCAGGAGACATAGTTGATCGTCGTTCATCTAATATGTTGTCGCCGGCACTGAACGTCTACTCCACAGCAACAGTTGGCACTGGAGAAACTAAAATTTCTTTTGCGATCACGGAGAAAATGGGAAAACTTTGAGCCTCCTGTGACTACCATTTCAAGATATCGAAGTCTTCGTTATCTGCTTCATTAAAATCAAAAGAAGTCATAAAATAATTCTCAAGTTCCTGTGTGGAACATGAGGATACTAATAAAAGTTGTGCTTTTGTAAGTTTTAAATTAGTAGTAGCAGGTTGTTGTGTTTCAGAAATATTAGTTTGTGTTCCATATTTAACATAATATTGATTATAAAGATCATATAAATAATTTCTAATATTATATATAATATTAGCGGGATCCGGAGAGATAGAATCTTAAATAGGAATTAAAGCGTCATAATATAAAGTTAACATTTCTTGTAAAACTTCTAATTTAAATCTAGGATCTAAAGCAAATACAATTAAATAAATTTCAGGAATAAAATAAAAATATTTTTCCCATTTAGTTTTCATAGCTAATATACATAAAGTTAAAGCTTCATTATTTACATGTTCATTTAATATTAATACTATACTATAAAAATTCACTAAAATTAAATGAGCAGTGGGATAATAAACACCGGAAAGTTGTTCAGTTGCATCGTTAAAAACTTTTAAAATTTCACAAATAGTACTACAAATATTCCATTGTTGTAAAAATAAATATATATTAGTATTACTATTTTATGAAAAAAATAAACATAATAAATCTTTATATTAAAAAGAATCTTGTAATAATTGATATGTTGAATTTCAACATGTTTGAACATCACATGAAAATTTTTTAGGTCGCATTCCATTAGTTTTACAAAATCTACCCCATTGTTTCATCATAGATGGATGAGATCATAAGTATGAAATTGCGGTTCTAATTGGTTGAATATAATTTTGTAAAAGTTTTATTCCATCTTGAACACATAAATTTAAAATATGGCATACACAACGAATATGAAAAAATAAACCACCAATAATAGGTTGACAAATAAATTTTAGTTCATCTATAGAAGCAGTATTAGAACTAGCATTATCTAATGATATTGAAAATATTTGATGAGTCAATCCATATTCATCTAAAATTAAGTGTAATAATTGTGCAATGTTATGAGCAGTATGTGATTCATTAAAAACTCTATAAGCTAACAATCTTTTTTGGAGGATCCAAGAGTTATCAATACAATGGCATGTTACACCCATATAAGAATGAGTTTGCCAATGATCACTCCAAATATCAGAACATAAAGAAACTTTATTATTTAATTTACTAAATTCTTCAATTAAATTCTTTTTTTCCTTGTTTTAGTAATCTTTTAATTATACAAGTAAGTGTAGTCCTAGGTACACGTTTAGCAGCAGGATTAAGAGATTCTTTATAAAAACTTCAAATGTGCATTTAGATCCAGAACTAAAAGAAAGATGTTCTACGGAAACAAATTTAGCTAATGATTCTCTTAATTTATTATCCGAATATAAAAATAAACCAGAATCAGCACTACTATCACTAGAAAATCTAGATAATTGTGTTTGAGAGTGGTCAAGCTCATATTTCGTCGGGTGCTTCGTTTCTACATGTCGTTTCAACAACCCATAGCCGCCGCTGGCTTGAAATTTGTATAAAGCATTGCAATGCTTGCATTTTGCACGCAATTCTCCCGACGGAAGTGTGACCTTCTCAAAATGTTTAGTTAAAATAGATGATTTTAAAGGAGGATTTTCCCGAACCTTAGAAGTAATTGCATCGGTACATCCTTGCGTTTCGGGGATCGGAGGGCGTTGGGGCTGAGCCTCGGTTTCATCATCGGTTGATTGAATTTGAAGGTTCGGATCCTCGTACACTATTTCTTTTCCCCTCTGAGATCGAGATGATGAAGCTCCATGACCTCCTTCCATTATCGTCGAAAAATGAAGAACGCAGAGAGAAGATGAGATTTGAGATTTGAGAATGAGAGATTAAGAGAAGAGAAGTTGTATTGTGTGTAAAAATGATGAAATGAGCTCCCTATTTATAGAGTTTGGATCATAACGGTCACTAAATCATAGTCATTGATCAAAAAATGGTCAAATGATCTCAACCGTCGAAAAAAATTACAAAACAACCCAATGGCAGGTTCGCGGTTTTTGGCTGTGGGAACCGTAACCGGCCCGGCTTCCTGCCGGGCCGGTTCTAGTTCAGCCTGGCGAATCGGGTCAACGGGCCACACGACCCGTTGACCCGAGCCGATTTCGGGCCGGGTCCGGGCTGGACCCGGCCCGAGGTCGGGTTTGCCTGTATCTCAAACGACCATCTCGTCATCGTATCGATCGGTTCAAATTAAAACTTGGTCAATCTCAAAGATTGAGCCTTGTAATTTTCCTAACCGTTCGATCGCGGAAAAGACGACGAGTGGATCGTCGATTTTTATATTTATTATCGGGGTCCAATTAATTAATTATTAACCATGATTATTAAATAACCAAAACAATAATAATTAATTAACATCCACATGAAATGACAAGAATAACAAGGAGCCAAGGAAGAAAATTATACCTTCCTTTACCTCGTAGCCTTCTACCTTATGTCCCTTCCCTCCCGGACGTCATGTGGGCGACGAGCTACCGAGAACCGGAATCACCAAGGGCTCCAAATATCACCTCATCACGCCAAGCAATAACCCTAACCCTAGGGTTTGCTACCGCCGGCAATACCACCTCCAACCCTTGCGCCGCCAGCCTCCTTCGGCTACCAACCCCGCTAGCCACAAGGGAAGCTCCGAGGGGAAGATGAAGAAGAAGAAGAAGAAAGGAAGAAAGAGACTCCTTTCTCACCCAAAATCGGTCGGAAACTTCTACACCTCCAAGCTTGCGGCGTCGCCGCTGCAACTCCCTTGCGCCGCCTCCCACCGGCCGCCGGCCACTCCTCCCTTGCCGCCGAGCCCCACAAAAGGAAGAGGAAGACTCCTCCTTGTCTATGTGAATCTCACCCAAGTGTTGGTGAAGAAGGGAGGAAGAAAAGAGAACGAGAACATCCTCTTGCTTTGCGCTGGCCGAATACCCTAGGAGAGAGAAGGGAGAGAGGAGAGGAGAGAAGCCTTGGTTTGTGAACAATTAGATTAAGCCTTGGTTTCTTGATCTCAAGGGGTATATATAGGGCTAAGGTAGGGACCATGAGGAGGAGTTGGGTCTTGGCCCACTAATGGATCTAAAACCAATCCATTAATGAAGATCCATTCCATTAAAGGATCTCCATTGAACTTCCTCACCAACTCCCATATTTTTAATATGGGCTTCACCTATTATGAGTACATCCATCCCCCCGTGTTTAAGATATCGAATGCTCATCGATTAATTTAAATTACTGACAATTTTAATTAATCAACTTCTAATTCCTTGACTAGTACCACTCAACCTTATCATCATGTTGGATCAAATCCACCTGTAGAGTTTAACATGATGAACCTTATGAGCTCATCAAGGGGGCATCATCATCCTGACTCATCAGGACATGGATTCCGTCAATAATCAACGGCACACCATATAATTAATATTATTTTCCAACTTACCGGGCCTAACGATTTAGCAGAATAAATCTCGCACATTATATTGGTAAATTAAAGAAATAAAATATTAATTATACATGCCCATTATTATATCAAGATTTACGGATTGTACTCCATAATAATCGGAGGTCCAATCCAATTATTAAGTCAGTACAAATTGGATGACCTCTAGTTTTGATCCTACTCAATGCACACAAAGCACACAAGTGTAATTCTATAGTCAAGACCAACCACACCTAATTACACTACAACCATCCCGATGGTTTGTCTGACTCCATCTCGATTATGAGCCTCTACTTATACAATGCAAGGGACTGATAATATGATCTTCTGTGTGTCACCACACATCATGTTATCTACAAAGTAAAGTATTAGACTTTTATGCATATACTAATACGCATCTGTGTTGTTGTGATTCTCTTTTCAAAATGCAGATGATCATATATATAAAAAGACAAGTCTTTTAGTATACACATCTAACATTCTCTCACTTATACTCAAAAACTCTGCTGTTCTCTTACTGCCATACATCTAACCCCCATATCTTCCACATGTCGATCAAAAGCTCTCGGCGGATGCCTTAGTGAAAGGATCCGCCAGGTTATCCTCCGATGCAATCTTGGCGACAGCTACTTCTCCTTGGTTTACGATTTCTCGTATCAGGTGGTACTTGCGCTCTATGTGTTTACTCGCCTTATGGGCTCATGGTTCCTTCGAGTTTGGAACTGCACCACTGTTATCACAATAGATTGTGATAGATCAGGGCAATCCAGGAATCACATCCAAGTCCATCATGAAGTTCCTGAGCCATACCGCTTCCTTGGCTGCCTCTGAGGCTGCCACATACTCAGCTTTCATGGTGGAGTCCGCCACGCATTTCTGCTTGACACTCCTCCAAACTATGGGTCCACCTCCTAATGTAAACACAAACCCTAAGGTAAACTTATGCTTGTCCCTATCTGACTGAAAATCTGAATCCGTATAACCCACAAGGACTAATTGATCTGCCCGGTAAACCAGCATATAATCCCTAGTCCATCTCAAGTATTTCAATATATGCTTTACCGCAGTCCAATGTCCCTGTCCAGGGTAACTCTGATATCTGCAGACCATGCCCATGGAAAAGCAGATATCTGGTCTCGTGCACAACATAGCATACATGAGGCTTCCTATTGTAGAAGCATAAGGAACCGCCTTCATTTCCCCTATCTCCATTGATGTTTTCGGACACATCTCCTTGGATAGAGGAACTCCATGCCTGAAGGGTAGGAAACCCTTCTTGGAGTTTTCCATGCTAAAACGAGCTAGGACAGTGTCTATGTATGAAGCTTGGGATAAGCACAACATCCTTTTCTGGCGATCCCTTATGACCTTGATCCCAAGGATCTGTCCCGCTTCTCCTAAGTCCTTCATATCAAACTGTTTGGACAACCATACCCTTACATCTAACAACACTTTGACATTGTTGCCAATTAACAAAATGTCGTCTACGTAGAGTACAAGAAACACCACTACGTTTCCGTCATATCTCTTATATACACATGATTCATCCGGACTTTGAATAAATCTATATGACTGGATTAGTTCATCAAAGGAGATGTTCCATGATCGCGAAGCTTGCTTCAATCTATAAATGGATCGATTAAGCTTGCACACTAGATGCTCTTTGCCCTTTGCAATCAACCCTTCTAGTTGCTTCATGTAGATAGTCTCCTCAAGACTTCCGTTAAGAAAAGCTGTCTTGACGTCCATCTGCCATACCTCATAGTCCATATGAGCGGCAATAGATAAAAGAATCCGAATAGACTTAAGTATAGCTACCGATGAAAAGGTCTCCTCATAATCGATACCCTCTTTCTAAGTATACCCTTTCGCAACAAGCCTAGCTTTGAAGGTCTCAATCTTGCCGTCTGATCCTCTCTTTCTCTTGTACATCCACTTGCATCCAATGGCTTTTACACCATTGGGTGATTCTACTAGCTCCCAAACATGATTAGAATCCATAGATTCTATCTCAAAATTTATTGCCCTTTGCCAAGAATCTGTTAGTGATATGAGAGAAGTGTCCTAAGACAATCGCCTTATGATTGTAATCATTTATTTTAATAAATGAATATTCACTATTTGAGTATACATGTTTGTGTATTTGGTTGAGATCTTAAACTCATTTACTGAATATCCGCAATACAATTCACAGCATGAGAGAATTTGTGATGAATTCACAACTAGTGATTATCTCTACATGTGCAATTGTGAAGTATTGAAATTGTCCCTAGTCGATGAATTGATAAATACGGACACTATCAATTCTGTTGAGACTAGCATGAGTTATTCTCTAATCAGCTGATTCTCACTGGCTGGTGACATTGAGATGTCCAGAGATAAACATGAATGCTAGTTAAGGGAACTAGTTCATTGGAGTGACTGGCTGTAAAACATCATATGGTAGTCTACATATAGATATGCCAGTGAAGTTCTTACTGCAGCTTAAGTGCGATGTTTCTTTGACTTGCGGTGTTCAAGTCATCTTGGTCATGGAGACTTATACTTTGACATCCACTACAAGAAAAATACTTTTCCGCAGCGCGTTATTAGCAGCGCACATTAAAAGCATGCTGTTAATAGTATTATTAACGACATGCATATTAATGTGCGCTGTTAATACCATACATTTTTTTAAAAGAAGAAGCATCAACAGCATACATAAAAAGCAAGCTGTTAATGCTATTATTAACAGCATATTAACGTACGCTGTGAATAAATAATAACAATGATAGCATACAAAAATTGGTACGCTGCTAATATATCTATTTATTATATGTGATATGCTACCAATAAAATTATAAATAATCATTATTTTATTTTTTATTATTTTTTATTTTCCTTATTTTCTTTTTTTTTCATATTTTTTTCTTATTTTTTCTTTTTCATTATTTCTGTTTTTTCCTTATTTATTCTTTTTCATTATTTTCTTATTTTATTTCTCTCCCAAATCTGTCGCGCCTCCCTCCTCACCCAAAGCCCTCGATCCCGCCTCAACTCATCGCCCTCCTCTCCTCTGCTCGACTCTCCGCCGTTTCTTTCCCAAAACCCTCATGATCGCGCCTTAACTCATCGCCCTCCTCATCGCTCGACTCTCCGCCTCCTCGCTGCCTCCTCAGCACCATCTTCTCCGCCTCCTCCTCACAGACGCCGCCTCTGTTTGCGCCATCTCCTCCGCTTCCTCCTCACAGACGCCGGCAGACTCCCGCCCTAGGGCTTCTTGAAACACTGCGCCATCTTCTCTGAAATACTCACGGTAGCTTATTCGGGTTGCGCTAGGGCTTCCAGGTTAGTTTTTGTTCTGAAAGCTTGATGTATATTTGTTGTTTGGGCTGCGCTAGGGCTTCTTGATTGGTATGCGTTCTGAAAGACTGATGTATATTTGTGAAAAAAATTTGTTGTTTTGCCCGAAGAACAAATTTGTGAAAAAAATTGGTATGTGTTCTGAAAGACTGATGTACAAAAATTGGTATGCGCCTCTATTCATGAATTTTAGTTGTTTTTTTTTCAAAATTTTCAAATATTTGTACCTTGAGTCACAATTATTTTCCCATATCATTATATCCCTGGTCTGGGTTCTTTAGACTAGTAAGTTTATATGTTCCTGGTTTATGTGCAATCATTCTCATTCTTCTCTGTATTTTCTTAGTTGTTATTTGTAGAGATTATCTTTCCTATTTATATATGATTCCTTATCTTCATTGGATGAATCCATTTGTATACGTAAGGCTTATGATCCAATGTTATTAAACTATACTGAGTATTAAATTATTTCACCTATCTCACCTGTAACATCTCTTACACTCCGTAAAAAGAAATATATCTGTTTGAAATAGCTCTCTCTTACATTGCTTTGCACATGCCTCATGTTGCATATCACATGCATGCACGTACCGTTGGGACTTAATTTGCTTGAGTTCTAAACAAATTCATTGTTTGCCATTAGTAGTTTGGATGCCAGAAGTGAGAGAATATTAAGGACTCAATTTGATATGAAGAATTGATGGTTATTTGATATTGGAGCATTTCTCTTGATAGGACTTTGCTGTACAGAAGGTTTATGTATGCAATCCCATGTCGAACCTTGGAATCACAACTATTTTTTTTGGTGTTTCTTGCAAATGATTCTTAATTATCAAACAAATCCTTCACATGTCTTTGATATGTATTTCTTATTAGTTTTTGGTTTAGTGTTTCTTATCTACATTGTTCTTTGCTCTCTCGGGCATATTCATATCTGATCTCTAATTTAGCATTTGCTTGGCCCTTTGTTTGTCAAGTTGTTGATTTACAATGTTTGTTAGTCGTTCCAATGGAAAAAATGGATAATGTTTTCTTCTTCAGAGTATTGATCAAGGATGGTATGATGGAGGGAGCATTGTCTTTGCTGTTATTATTGTCATACTTGTAACAGGTCTGTGATCTTTCATCTTTTTTCTTACTAGCTCATCATAGTCCCACACATCGTAATGGGGAAAATGTCCAGTTTGTCATTGCTTTTCCATGATTAGATCCTACTATTTGGCCTCCATGTGAGATTGATTTGATATTACCAACTAAAGGATGTTGGGAATCTGAGACATACTATAAATTCGAAAAATTTGCCATTTTACATCATAAGTTGCACAGGCACATCTATTCCTGTGTTTTGAGACTAAATATTGCTTCTGATCTGCTAATTCACGCATTGATTCTTTTCCATGATCAACGTGATTTGTGTCCCAGTAAATTTGTAATGGTTTCTGCATTTTATGCTAGCTTTCAGTGATTATAGACAGTCTCTACAATTCCAAAATTTGAATGAGGAGAAGCGGAACATACATTTGGAGGTGGGTTCATAGCATTTTAATGTACTTTTATTTTTCAACTTTATTATCTTTTCATCTACTTTGTGCTGTCCAGGTAATTAGAGGTAGCAGGAGAATTAAAGTTTCAATTTTTGATCTTGTAGTCGGTGATGTTCCCCTCAAGATCGGTGATCTGGTAGGCATTTGACATTTTATCATTGCTGCCAAAATGTTCATGTAAATTCCTCTGAAACTGTTATGTTGAACTAATTCTAGGTTCCTGCTGATGGGATTGTTATCACTGACCATTCTCTTGGAATAGATGAGTCTAGCATGACTCAGCAATACTTTGTTCCTTTTCCTCTGCAGTCATCATTACCAGAAAATCCAAGTCAATTCGACGAGGGACTTGGTCTATCTATGGTAGGTAATTTGTTTTGTCATGCTATAATTCCTTGTGATTAAATAGTTGTTTTGAATAGTCACAATCATAATACAAACATCTTCCAATTTTCTGATCTCTATGCAGGTTTGTCCTACTCATCCTTGTGTTGATCAGTTTTATGGCTTATATTCAGCATATGGTGTTCAAATAATGGTTTGTTTCCCATTTTCTTTCTTGTTCTAAAGACAACAAGATTTCATTTTGCTTAGTTCCCATAACGAATAACATAAGAGTGAACAAATACATAACTTAGTATTTTTGGTTTTTTTAGAATTATTTAGTTGAAAGATTGGTTTATTTTGGATGGATAGGTCCGTCTCAGTTGGAAGAGTTACTGAGAAAGCAGATAGTTAAGGGGCAGCCTGGCACTGGCAAACCATGGAAGAAGATAATGGTCATTGTGGAAGGAATATACAGTATGGAAGGAGAGTTCTCTAAGTTGTTTGAGATAGTAGTTATCTGCAAGAAGTACAAGGTTTGTCAAAGTCCCATGTTGAGATTCTACTCTAGTACATATTCACCATTTTCTATCCCCTTAACCACATTTATTTAGCAAATAAATTTGATGCTTTTCCTACATGTATGGAGTTTCTCTTCGTGCAGTAACAGCTATTGTCTGTCTGGGTCAGGCATACATATATTTGGACGAGGCACACAGCATAGTCGCTGTTGGAAAATCTGGCAGAGGTGTATGTGAGCTGCTAGGGGTAGATCCAGCTGATGTTGATATCATGATGGGAACTTTTACCAAGTCATTTGGGTCCTGCGGAGGCTATATTGCAGCTTCAGAGGTTTAATTAAGCTTTCGATTTTGTAGGGTATTATGTTTAATTAAGTTATCACTAAACCGAGAAAAATCTGATTATCATTGTAAAATAGAATTCGATACTAACTGAGCATGTGCTACATGATGTATCAAAACTTGCTCTGTACATGTGAGAATTTGTGTATGCAAATTAAACAATAGGAATTGTCTTTCTTTGCTTTATTATACAATATGTTCGATATAACTGAGCATGTGATTTTTTTTTATTTTCTATGGTAACTATCCACAGCGCGCATTCGCGCGCTGCAGAAAACCTCTTCCGCAGCGCGCATTCGTGCGCTGCGGAAAAGGCCTTCCGCAGCACGCATCCGCGCGCTGTGGAAAAGGTCTTTCGCAGCGCGCGAATGTGCGCTGCGGATAACTTATGACTTTCAACAGCTTTGAACTTCGCAGCATACAATGCGCGCTGCGGATAGCATAAATGTGCGCTGCGAAAAGTCAAATTTGTTGTAGTGATCATTGTTGGGACCGGGTGCATGTTGACATGGATGCGGGTTCGTAATTTTAAAATTAACTACGTGCAGCGGAAGGTTTAGCATAAATAATTTCTTTAATTATATAACCACACATCTAAGCATGCAATTTTATCTTGTGTAGACATGATCATATATTTAAAATTTTGCAGAAACATAAACTAATTTACGTATTACCTCGCATAACTCAAAGGAAGGGATGAGATCCAACCGTAAGCGTCCCTTGGAAGCTCCGCCTCTATTCGCGTCCACGCCGAGTATCTTCGGGATGACTCCGCAAAGCCACGAGTTTCGTGTTCTCGAGAACTACTAGATTCTCCGAGAATGCGACGAGAAAAACCAAGAGAGAAGTGGGAAGACTAACCACAAAAGGATAGCCGGCTAGTGCTCCTTCTTGGGGCTGGTTGGCGCACGGCAAGAAAGGGAGAAGAGAAGGAGAGAAAGAGAGGGAGAGAGCCTATGCCTTCGTCTCTATGATTCACACCCAAGCCTTGCCTTGGGTCCTTTATATAGTGGCCTCTCAACCATCAAACCTCTCAAATGTGGAATAACTTATTCCATCATGCCAAGTTTGATTTTATATCATGGTTAAAATCATACTTTAATTCATGATAAAAATCAATCAAGTCTCTTCTCTCTTATGGAATAAATTTTCTTATTATGGTAAATCAATCCATGATTGATTTTATAAAATAAACCAATCTATGGTTCATTTTAATTTCCATGAAAAATAAACCAAACCTTGGTTTATTATATAAAAATTTATATCATCCATAATTTTATAAAACAAACCACACTTGGTTTATTTTATAAATTGAACCAAAAACTTGGTTCTCTCCCTTTGTTGTGGCTGGCCAAGCAAAGAGGATGGATGCCCTCTTTGGCCAGCCCATCCAAGCCAAGCCCCAATGAATTAAACTTATTTAATAAATCTATTAAGTCTTCAAAAGACTTAGCCATTTTACGCTTCCGATGCGTCTCTGAAAAATTCAGATTCGACTTATCGTTTGGCTCAACCAAACTTAATCTCTCTTGATTGGAAAATCCAATTTTCAACTCGTTTTAAATCCCTCAGATTACTCATAGTGCGTGTGACTAAATAGGCTTTCGATTTATGTTGGCTGTCTATAATTAATCAATTATAGAACGATCATGAGTGGCATCTAGTAGTACATCATGATCCCCAATTAATCGAAAGATCAACGGTTGACCTCAGAAATAATTCTAAAACCCTTCAGCAGCTATAATGAATCGTGCCCCATTCCCTTCACCATCTTATACCCACTTGGTTCAGGACATGGTCTATATGTGTCAGTCCCCACTAGGTTGACTACGTCACACCTAGCCCAAGTAACGTTTTCTCGTCCTATGGATTCTAATTACTCTCATGTATTTAAGAGATTCATACTCTGAACATGTCATGCTCTGGCCAGAGGCTTCGAGTAACAATCCGACGATAGGCCTCGGGTATACATCTCATCGCAAGGAGTGGTGAATCCTTTGTAGGCTGTTCAAACATCTTCGGGCACTTCGGCTTATACC
Source organism: Boesenbergia rotunda (assembly GCA_024364735.1). Lineage (NCBI taxonomy): Eukaryota > Viridiplantae > Streptophyta > Magnoliopsida > Zingiberales > Zingiberaceae > Boesenbergia > Boesenbergia rotunda. The sequence continues at coordinate 527,071 of JAGFNQ010000852.1, forward strand.
CAATCATCCTGGGTCCACACCTCCTTGGAGACGCTTGCTTAAGAAGTCAAAGTATAAGTCTCCATGACCAAGATGACTTGAACACCGCAAGTCAAAGGAACATCGCACTTAAGCTGCAGTAAGAACTTCATTGACATATCTATATGTAGACTACCATATGAAGTTTTACAGCCAATCACTCCAATGAAACTAGTTCCCTTAACTAGCATTCATGTTTATCTCCGTACATCTCAATGTCACCAGCCAGTGAGAATCAGCTGATTAGAGAATAACCCATGCTAGTCTCAACAGAATTGATAGTGTCCGTATTTATCAATTCATCGACTAGGGACAATTTCAATACTTCACAATTGCACATGTAGAGATAATCACTAGTTGTGAATTCATCACAAATTCTCTCATGCTGTGAATTGTATTGCGGACATTTAGTAAATGAGTTTAAGTTCTCAATCAAATACACAAACATGTATACCCACGTATTACCATATCACTTTCTCCATATATTAGGAACACATCCTTAGTGTTTCTTAAGTACTTGAGGATTGTCTTTATAGCCGCCCAATGATCCATTCCTGGATCAGACTGGGATCTGCTTGTGATGCTCAGAGCATATGATACATCGGGCCAAGTACATAACATAGCATACATGATAGATCCTATCGCGGATGCATAAGGAATATTATTCATGCAAATCCTCTCGTCTTCTGTGCGCGGACACATAGACTTTGAAAGGTTGATCCCATGCCTGATGGGAAGGTAACCTTTCTTGGATTCCGACATGCTAAACCTTTCTAGCACTCGGTCTATATATGTAGACTGCGAAAGATCAAGCAACCGTTTTGATCTATCTCTATAGATTCTAATCCCAAGGATATAGGTTGCTTCTCCCAGGTCTTTCATGGAGAAAGTTTTGGACAACCAAATTTTAACTGACTGTAAGACTGATATATCGTTTCCTATAAGTAATATGTCATCGACATATAACACTAGGAATACGACTGCACTCCCACTAACCTTCTTGTACACACAAGCTTCGTCAGGATTTATGAGAAATCAAACTCTTTGATTGTCTCATCAAAACGGATGTTCCAGCTCCTGGATGCTTGCTTTAGTCCATATATGGATCGTTGAAGCTTGCATACTTTGGTTTTATTAACCGATGTGAAACCTTCAGGTTGTATCATGTATACATCCTCAAGCAGGTTTCCATTAAGGAAAGTTATTTTCACATCCATTTGCCATATCTCATAATCATAATGAGCTGCTATGGCCAGGAGCATCCGAATGGATTTAAGCATAGCTACTGGCGAATAGGTTTTGTCATAATCAATTCCTTGTTTCTGACAATATCCTTTTGCTATTAATCTAGCCTTAAAGGTAACAACATTACCTTCCATGTCGGTTTTCTTCTTGAAAACCCACTTGCACCCTATGGGCTTAATCCCTTCAGGTGGGTTAACCAAGTCCCATACTTGATTTTTGTATATAGAATTCATTTCCGACTTCATGGCTTCAAGCCATTTATCCCTTTTTGAATTTTTCAGAACATCTTCATAACTGATAGGTTCGTCATCGTTAATGAGTAACACGTCGTTCGATTCACTTATGAGAAATCCGTATCTCTCTGGAATATAGCGTGTCCTATCAGACCTACGAAGAAGTGGTGTTGTTTTAGGTTCAACTGATAGCTCATCATTATGAGTTATTGGTTGTGGGTCTAGACTAGGTGTCTCTGTAATATCTATTAGAGTTTCTTGAACTTCTTCAAGTTCAATGCTACTCCCACTGTTTTCTTGTAAAAGAAATTCTTTTTCTAGAAATACAGCATGCCTTGAAACAAACACCTTTTGTTCCAAGGGATGATAGAATTGGTAACCTTTCGTTTCCTTAGGGTATCCAATAAATAGACATTTATCAGACTTAGCATCCAATTTGTCTGATACAGTCTGCTTTACATAAGCAGGACAACCCCATATCTTTAGGTGAGATAAATGAGGTTTCTTACTATTCCACGTCTCATATGGAGTAGTAGAGACTACCTTGGTCGGGACTCTGTTTAGTAAGTAAACAACTGTTTTAAGCGCATAGCCCCAAAAGGATTTTGGAAGAGTTGCATGATTCATCATAGATCTAACCATGTCCATCAAGGTTCGGTTACGCCTCTCAGATACACCATTATGCTGTGGTGTATATGGCGGAGTCCATTGAGACAATATCCCATTGCGCCTAAAATAATCTTGAAACTCTTGACTTAAGTATTCACCACCCCGATCGTATCGAAGTATCTTAATACTTTTGCCAAGCTGTTTCTCTACTTTACTTTTGAACTCTTTGAATTTCTCAAAAGCTTCAGATTTATGTTTCATTAAGAACACATACCCGAATCGTGAGTGATCATCGATAAAGGTAATGAAGTAGCTATAGCCTCCTTGTGCAAGAGTTGACATTGGTCCACATACATCAGTATGTATTAGACCAAGCAATTCTCCCACTGGTTTACCTTTTCTGGAAAAGGGTAATTTGGTCATCTTGCCTTTTAAGCATGATTCGCATGTATCAAATAAATCGGTTTCAAATGATTTCATAATTCCACATCGGTGTAATTTGGTCATGCGTTTCTTACTTACATGGCCAAGACGACAATGCCACATATAGGAGTCTATTTGATTATCTATTCGAGCACGTTTGTTGCTAACTTCGATATTGAAAATGCCACTGGATAAATCTAACGTGTAAATATCATTGCATAAAGTTCTTGTCACGACCCCAGAGGTACATGCTTACTCGAAAATCGGGCAGCATCTCCCCTGTACGGCGGACAATATGGGGCAAATATACATACTATCTCACATATATAGTTTAGCCACATGCGGCTAGCATCACAACAATATATAAAAGACACACAACCACGCAGTTTATAATAATTTAACGGGTGGCTCAGCCACCTTAAAATATAAAAGAAACAACAATCCAAAGAGAATTCGAATGTCTCTGATAATAACAAAATCGGTCCGAATACACGAAAACAAATAAAAAGCTAAACTCACCAAGTGCTGAAAACAAAATACCTGAGTCAAAACGGAAACAACTCAACACTGGGGACTGACAACTGGATCCTCTCCTGGCTCCAAGAGATACGTTTACTTGCTATCTGAAACAATAGAAAGGAAAGCAGGGGTGGTGAGTCCGGGCGGACTCTGCGGGTATATGAGTAGACAAATAAGCATGACATAATAAAAGGTAAAATAAGTAGAGAACTAAAAGGGTACAGTCCATAAGGAATATAAGATTTCCTAAACATGCATAACATATATAAATCAACGAGATATAAAACCGAATAACAACTGATATAAAACAGAATATAACAATAGACCAAGAAATACATGCATGTCAATCAAGTGCAACAACCATAGCTCATATAAATGCATCAAACACAAGCAAATGCATAAAAGAAATACGTATGCACATGATGCAATGACATGTGTCACCCCTGACGCCTATCAAGCCGTCGACACATCCCATCTGTGTGACCGAGTGGGTAGGGCTGTGACAACTGTACCACTCCAACAACAAAATACCACATAGGGCGTGGTTGAGTGGACAGGATGCTGGGGAGTCTACACTCCAACCCCGATATATAGGGGAGCTATACAGCTGCAATATCCCTCTAAAAACAACGGTGAGGGTGAGCCACCAACAACTCATCCCTCTAAAAACAACGGTGAGGGTGAGCCACCAACAACTCATCCCTCTAAAAACAACAGTGCGGGTGTCACTGTTTGGCATAACAGGACAGATGCTCGCACTCTAATAACTACCACGATAACAAGTGGTTGAGTGAATCAAGCAACAATATGACTAACGATGGCTTAACCAAATGTATGCCTAATAGTCGTTAGTATGCAACGTGCAAGTATGGTGCATGCTATACGATGCACGAACAACCGGAGAAACAACGATGCAATAAAATCCAACGAGTAAAACATGCATCGATACAACCAACCGGAAATCGAAAACCAACGGTTATGCCCCTACACTACTAGGTAGGATATTTCTAATGCCAAATAAACCTATCTGTGTTTAATGGACCTCTAAGTGCTTGCGTACAAGCGGCACTTTACAGAACGGAAAACCAATAGAGGACTGTACAGATACGAATTTGGGAACACTCGAAGATCAACGAAGAATAAGTCTCAACGGCGATGTTTTAAATAACGACAAAGAACAAGGTCAAGCAACCTATCAGACATAATATAGCCATGCTTTTAAGGTAAAGAAAACTACTCGAGTACAAAGGAGAAGTACCCGCCTTTATTTATAGAATTTCGTAAACGAGGACCTTCCACGATCAACCGCACGAGTCCAAATTCAAGGTCCTGAGTCAATACATAAGTTTAACTAATTATAAAAAATTAAATAAATTAGTTAAACTATATTTAAACAAAAATTAAGGCCGACTCTCCAAGATCAACTACAAATTCATAATCTCATTATACCAAGCTAACACAAGATTTCTCTTTCCAAATTTTAAATCCCCAAACCCTCCATGTGATTCACGGCAAGGGAAAACAACCACATAAAGGATTAGATTTAAACTACCAATTAGCCTCCATCTCAAAATGAAGCAATTTCCTACAAAACAACTAAAGGAAAACAAACCAAACAACTTAAGCTCAGACACTCAGATCTGATCCAACAAAACCAAATCAAACCTATAGCAACTTACATCACCCGTGTTCCTATCACCAAAAACCCAATCAGTTAAGTTTCAAGTTTCATAATCCTGCTTTCTCATTAACCAATTTAGCAACATATAATAACAAATTACCCCTTACTAATTTCACGTTTATGTAATGAGATCACCCTGAGATAACTCCTACTGCATTGTTCCAGATTCACTCCTCCATGCAAACATTAAATTCCAAAACCAACCTTTACAGCAGGATCATGACTATGAAAACCAAATTCGAACAAAACAACAATCCTACTCAATTGCAACTCACGAAAAACTCACAGAGAATTGAAGGCTCGGCGCCTGCTCAACCGTGTGGAGAAGACAAAGAGGAAGCACCGCGGAGGAGGGTCGCGAGATGGTGATGCCGCCTGCCACAATCGCGTGAAGAGGAACTTGCACGACTAGCTAGGGTTCGCGGCAAAGAGGAATCGCACCAACTTGTTGTGCGCGGATGAGTAGGAAGGAGAAGAATTAGGGCTCAGCGTCGGCGTCGGGGGAGAGGCGACAGCGGCGATGGCGTCCGTCAAGAAGTGACGGCGACGACGGCGTCAGGCGAGAAGCGACAGCAGTCGGCTAGGGCTCGATGGCGTCGGGCTAAACCGAAAGGAATCGGGAGAAGCGATAGCGGTCGGCTAGGGCTAGATGGCGTCGGGCTAAACCGAAAGGAATCGGGAGAAAAACTGCTTGCGGGGAGAGTTTTAGGGCTTTTATAACTATTTTGGCATTTTGCAAATAAACCCTCTAAGTTCAGTAAATTCCAACTAGGTCCCTACTTTCGAAAACTTACCTTTTCGACCCTTTAAAAATCCGGTATTTAAGATTCTCCCCCACTAATAAAAATTTAGTCCCTAAATTTAGCCAGTAATCACAACAAACACTAGTTACCCCAACAGGTACTAGTCAACAATAACAGGTATCAACACCTGTATCAACAACGCAGGTATAATATAAATACTGAACAAAACCCAACTATACGCACCTCAAGTAAATAGATGAGGGTAGCGAGCTCTGATCGTATCCTCGAGCTCCTAAGTAGCTTCCTCATCATAATGGTGCTGCCAACCAACTTTGACAAACCGAACTATCTTGTTCCTCAACCGATGCTCCTTGCGGTCCAGAATCCACATAGACACCTCCTCATAAGTTGCTTCTGGCTGAAGTGTGACCGACACCTTCGATAACATATGTGTAGGACCTAGTACATATTTTCTCAGCATGGAAACATGAAACACATTGTGAATTCCAGCCAAAGACAGTGGTAACGCCAAACGATAAGCGACTGCTCCAATCCGCTCCAAAATCTGAAAAGGTCCAATGTGGCGGGGAGCTTCCTCGCAACCCAAATCACTTCACCCCTTTCGTGAATGATACTCATAAGAATACGTGATCGCTCATGGAGAACTCTATGGGTTCGCGTCTCTCATGGTCAACCTCAACCCTGATTGCAAGTCAACTGCGTTATCTACCCTATTGGAAAATGTCCAATATCTCTCTAACAGTAACTACCCAATTACAAGCAGTGACGTACACGTAGATACCCTATAGCTCTTTAATATCTCGGAAACTCGATTCGACCTGCTATGCCTTCTCTCTGGTGAGAGTGTAAACCCAGTTCATCTCTGGAACTGATGGTGGCATCGTCTGAATAGGCAGTGGCTGAATCATCTGAATTGTTACTGGCTGCATAGTCTGAGGTGTTGGTGCTCCCATCGTCTGCTGAGTCTGACAACTTGTAGCTTCGATCATCTACTGAGGCTAGTAAACTGAAGACTAATATTCTAGGCACAACTGATCTACTGATCTAATCATATTTCGGTCCATTCCTAAACTCAAAATATAGCTACCCCTGGTTCCAAATAGTCATTTCGACAGACCTAAGTAATACTGCTACATGCAGGCTAAAGTGGAAAGTATATACACAACAATTACATCAACCTCCTAGAGCAATTCAGCTTGACCGATGTTTACTGAACATATAGTATGGTACATAACCCTTATGTGTAGGGTAGCCTTTGTCCCCTGAAGCATAATCACAAGTGTCTCTATAACAAATTCTAGAATTGCACTACTCAATATACCCAATCTATACTATTATCGGTACGATTGATCAGGATATGAACCCCAAACTAGAAATAGTTCTGGAAAATAGTAAACAGAAAATGCTGTCCTGGAGTCACTGGGAAATATTCAGGAAAAAGGATAATGTTTTGAAACAGAAGATAATTGAGGGAGATCAGTCTAGTCTAGCAAGTAGCAAGATAATAACCCAGTAGTCACACCTACTAATAGCCCACATGGTGAAACCAAGACATGCAGTTTCTGAAATTGAAGGACAAGAGCATAAGAGTAACAGCATCTTCAAGGGCACAACGGCAACCAAAGATGAAGGGAGATCAAAGAGATCTGCAGTAAAACTAAGCAAACATAAAGTGGATGATGCAACTTCCGTAGCAAAAGTTAGGCAGGGAGGGTATGAAGAGGATGTAAAGCAACCAAAAGAACATCTAAAGAGCAACAAACAAGAGATGCAAAATGTAGTGAATAGAGTATCTCACTACAGGAAATTAAATAGAACTAGAACTCATGAGAACTCAGATATTATGAACTCCTTACACTGCCAACACACTGCCAACAGCGATAAAAGCTAGTAACTGAAAGAGAGATCACTGCCAGTAGCAAAGAAGGTAGACGCAGCAAATGTGAAAGTTTACAGAGATAAAAGCCACAGAGTCTTAGGAGACAATTTTGTAGATATTGAAATGCAGCCAAGTAAGAAAATTCAATCATCTTTCTTAAATGATCTGGAGAAGAGATGGAAAGAACCAGTAAAAATCAAGTACAAACAGTTAGCTTGCAAGAAACAGATACGAAGCAACATCATAAGCAGGAACCACCAAGTAGATTCTGGTGGAGACAAAAACATACTACAGGATATATTAGTTGAAGAGCAACATGTAAGTTATCCTTTCCTTTACCCAATTAATATACGGAATTAAGTTGATCTGCATCAAAGATGACTGACAATACATAATTGTTTTTTTCTGCTAGCTCTCATATCTTTTTCACAGGTTAATGATATGATCAAAGAAGATTTTGTGGCATCACAGAATCAAAAAGTTTCACTCAGTTTAGACAGAGCCACGACTATCTAATTTAGAAGAAGAGCAAAAAGAGGGTAATAATTGCAACTACACAAAGTGGCAGAAGCAGGAAATATGTGAAGCAAGTGGACTAGGTTTGCCAGAATGAGGAAAATAGGGTGCTTTTAGACTGTGGCTACGAGTTATTAAGGAGGAAAAGGGAGAAGAGAGAACGTTCAAGCCATGGAGACGCTTTATTCACCATGAAACATGAAGGAGCTGAATAACAACTTTGAGTGTCTTAAATTTTCAAACGAAAGTACAATTAGTGATGACAACGTGGAATTTCTGTATATGCTCCTTGAGAGAGACATTAAGAACCGAAAGCCAGATATCATCTGCATGTGGAACATTGCTTGGAGCAGCATCATGAAACATGAAGTAAAACATCATGTTTCATGAAGCATGAGACAACATCATAGCCGCGTCACTCCAGAAAGATGAAATTACAAGGGATTTAGAGAAGCATGTACTGAGGGGACTTATTAGTGAGCTAGCTAGAGAGTTAATTAGTACAACCACCAAGGTTAAGTAGGTACAAGTCTGTATGCTTTGTAAAATGTGGGGGCAAGTTTCATAAATAAGTAGGTATATCGAAAACACATACATATTTTCAATATAATATTTACTACTGCTATACATCAACCATCAAATGGTAGTCAATTAGAAATATGAAGCAGTAACAAAAGGCAGCCATGATGATAGATTCGTGAGAAGTCAAAAGGGTCATCATTTCTCAGACCAAGCATCAGACATAAACCATTTTGGTTCCAAGGGTTGCACTCGGTTTTCTTCATTCACTTAATTTTTCCTCCTTTTCTTCATGAAGGGACATACTTAAACACGTGATGCCAAAAATATACTAATAATGAAGATATGCCTACATGTATTTAGCATGAAGTTTGAATTACGTACCTAAAACCAAGACAAAACAGTAGTAATGAGAGACTTAATTTTTCTATAAGAAATCTTATTGGCAGATGGAGTAGTGGGTATTTCTATGTTAAGCAGACAATTGTTTGGAAAAGTGCCTTTATCAATGTCACTGACGACATATCTTTGTTAAATGTATCACGAGCAATAAATGGTTATAAGAGGCTATGTATTGCCAACGGTGATGAGATCATCACATGACTTATCAACTGCAACCTGAAGTTCTTATCTATCTCAAAACTATGTTTCATGCCACAAACCAGGCAATTGTCTTAAAGGATGACAAAATCAGGAATAATGGATTGGCTAAGGGATTTTGTAAATATTAAGCCGCTGGCTTCACCTGCTTCACATTATTATGGGTTGTATATCCAAATATACCTTCAAGATTTTTTTCTAACCAGATATGAACAGTCCATAGGTCGGAATCTCCCATGGAACAGAGTACACTGATCCTCTATTGACCGGGACACTAAATAGCTAATACTATCCAATTAAGCTAGCAAAATCTAACCAAAGTTATAAAAAGGTAGTGAATATAAAGACAAGATAATCACTAGAGATATACCTTACTTCCTTGTTGCCGGGAGAAGTCCGTCGCTGCCAAGTCCCAAATCACAACTATACCAGATTATGTCAAGAAAATGACTCCAGAAAAATAAATCCGAAAAATACAGCTAGACCTCGTAAAACAAAACAACTTCGTCAACTCTCAATAAAATAACTCCGCAAAAATTAACAAATCTGTAACATACAGATTAACCTCGTAAAACAACTCCATGAACCCATAAACACCAAAATATCGCAAAAAAAAACCTCAACAAACTGTCGCTTTAATAATCCACCAGAAACAACATCATAAAAATCCACAGATCCCAATGGAACTCGAAAACTTGGCTCTGATACCAAAAATTGTCACGACCCCAGAGGTACATGCTTACTCAAAAATCGGGCAGCATCTCCCCTGTACGGCGGATAATATTGGGCAAATATACATACTATCTCACATATATAGCTTAGCCACATGCGGCTAGCATCACAACAATATATAAAAGACACACAACCACGCAGTTTATAATAATTTAACGGGTGGCTCAGCCACCTTAAAATATAAAAGAAACAATGTCTCTGATAACAACAAAACCGGTCCGAATACACGAAAACAAATAAAAGGCTAAACTCACCAAGTGCCGAAAAAAAACACCCGAGCCAAAACGGAAACAACTCAACACTGGGGACTGACAACTGGATCCTCTCCTGGCTCCAAGAGATACGTCTACCTGCTATCTGAATCAATAGAAAGGAAAGCAGGGGTGGTGAGTCCGGGCGGACTCTGCGGGTATATGAGTAGACAAATAAGCATGACATAATAAAAGGTAAAATAAGTAGAGAACTAAAAGGGTACAATCCATAAGGAATATAAGATTTCCTAAACATGCATAACATATATAAATCAACAAGATATAAAACCGAATAACAACTGATATAAAACAGAATATAACAATAGAACCAAGAAATACATGCATGTCAATCAAGTGCAACAACCATAGCTCATATAAATGCATCAAACACAAGCAAATGCATAAAAGAAATACGTATGCACATGATGCAATGACATATGTCACCCCTGACGCCAGTCAAGCCGTCGACACATCCCATCTGTGTGACCGAGTGGGTAGGGCTGTGACAACTGTACCTTCTAATGGGATCCGGTGCACTAGTGCTGGTATGATCGCACCCCTTGTGCACTCACGCGTGAGAGAGAGTCTCTCCGTATACATTGACTCTAATAACTACATGGAGGAGTGAATCCGGATCAATGCAGTGGGAGTTTTCTTAGGGTGATCTCATTACATAAACGTGAAATTAGTAAGGGGTAATTTGTTATTATATGTTGCTAAATTGGTTAATGAGAAAGCAGGATTATGAAACTTGAAACTTAACTGATTGGGTTTTTGGTGACAGGAACACGGGTGATGTAAGTTGCTATAGGTTTGATTTGGTTTTGTTGGATCAGATCTGAGTGTCTGAGCTTAAGTTGTTTGGTTTGTTTTCCTTTAGTTGTTTTGTAGGAAATTGCTTCATTTTGAGATGGAGGCTAATTGGTAGTTTAAATCTAATCCTTTATATGGTTGTTTTCCCTTGCCGTGAGTCACATGGAGGGTTTGGGGATTTAAAATTTGGAAAGAGAAATCTTGTGTTAGCTTGGTATAATGAGATTATGAATTTGTAGTTGATCTTGGAGAGTCGGCCTTAATTTTTGTTTAAATATAGTTTAACTAATTTATTTAATTTTTTATAATTAGTTAAACATATGTATTGACTTAGGACCTTGAATTTGGACTCGTGCGGTTGATCGTGGAAGGTCCTCGTTTACGAAATTCTACAAATAAAGGCGGGTACTTCTCCTTTGTACTCGAGTAGTTTTCTTTACCTTAAAAGCATGGCTATATTATGTCTGATAGGTTGCTTGACCTTGTTTTTTGTCGTTATTTAAAACATCGCCGTTAAGACTTATTCTTCGTTGATCTTCGAGTGTTCTTTGTCGTTATTTAAAACATCGCCTCATGTATGCTATGTTGTGCACGAGACCTGATATCAGAGTAATCCTGGTCAGGGACATTGGACTGCGATAAAGCATATATTGAAATACCTGAGACGGACTAGGGATTATATGCTGGTTTACCGGGCAGACCAATTAGTCCCTGTGGGTTATACGAACTCAGATTTCCAGTCAGATAGGGACAAAAGTAAGTCTACCTCGGGGTTTGTGTTTACTTTAGGAGGTGGAGCCATTGTTTGGAGGAGTGTCAAGCAGAAATGCGTGGCGGACTCTACCATGAAAGCAGAATATGTGGTAGCCTCAGAGGAAACCAAGGAAGTTATATGGCTCAGAAACTTCATCATGGACTTGGATGTGATTCCTGGTTTTTCCAGATCTATCACAATCTTTTGTGATAACAGTGGTGCAGTTGCAAAGTTGAAGGAACCACTAGCCCATAAGGCGAGTAAACACATAGAGCGTAAGTACCACCTGATACGAGAAATCGTAAAGCGAGGAGAAGTGGTTTTCGCCAAGATTGCATCAGAGGACAACCTGGTAGATCCTTTCACTAAAGCTCTTCCAGCAAGAGCTTTTGATAGACATGTGGAGGTTATGGGAGTCAGATGTATGGCAGTGAGAGAGCAGCAATGTCTTTAAGTATAAGTGGGAGATTGTAAGATGTGTATACTGAAAAATATGAATTTCTTTATATGAACATCTTAGTTATGAAAAGAGAATCACAACTACACTAGGTGCTTGTTTACATTAGTACATGCATGAAGTCCAATTACTTTGCGTTGTAGATAACATGGTGTGTGGTGTCACACGGAAGATCATGTTATTAGTTCCTTGCTTAGTATAAATAAGAGGCTCACAACCGAGATGGAATTGGATAACCCATCAGAATGGTTGTAGTATAATTAGGTATGGTTGGTCTTGAACATAGAATTACACTAGTGTGCTTTGAGTACATTGAGTAGGACCAAAACCCAAGGTTATCCAATTTGTACTGACTCGATAATTGGATAGGACCTCAAGTTTATATTATGGAGTACGATCCCTTAACCCTGATATAATAACGGGCATATATTTTTAATTATTATTGCTTTGATTCACCAATGGGAGAGATCTATTCTGTTAGATCGATAGTCCCAGTGAGTTGGGAGATAATATTAATAATATGATGTGTTGTTGATTATTGACGGAATTCGTGTCCTAGTGAGTCGGGTTGATGATGCCCCCTTGATGAGCTCGAAAGGTTCATCATGCTAAACCCTGCAGGTGGATTTGATCCGGCATGATGATAAGGTCGAGTGGTACTAGTCAAGGACTCAGAGGTTAATTAATTTGAATTGTCAGTAATTTAAATTAATTACCAGGCATTCAAGATCATAAACACGGGGGGGGGGGGGGGGTGGATGACTCATAATATGTGGAGCCCATATGAAAATATGGGGGTTGGTGAGGTAGTTCAATTAAGATCCTTTAGTGGAATGGATCTTAATTAATGGATCGGGTTTAGATCCATTAGTGGGCCAAGATCCAACTCCTCCTCTTGGTCCCTACCTTAGCCCTATAAATACCCTAGGAGATCATGAAACCAAGGTTGGATCCAAGAGATTACTCCCTAGGTCTCTCTCTCACTCTCTCCCCTCTCCTCCTTAGGATTTCGGTTGCCGCAAAGAAGGAGAAGGGATTTGTTCCCTTTGGTCCTTCCACCTCCCTTCACCAAGCTCAGGCTGCGGATCACATATACAAGGCAGAGAAGTCCTCTACCTTTTGTGGTGATCAGCGAGGGTGAAGGAGGCACCGGCGGCAAGAAGGAGGCGGCGCAACCACCCCTTGGAGGCGGCGCAAGGCTAAGGGAAAGGGTTGTGAGAGGGCTGTTTGGGTAAGGAAGATCTCCTTCTTCATTTCTTCTCCATCCACTCAAAGAGAGTTGCTAGTCCGGAGGCTCCTTGGCAGCTCCAGCGGTTGGCGCCGCAAAGGGTAGAGGAAGAAGGCGTCGGCGCTAGGTAAACCCTAGGCTAGGGTTTCCTATTTCTGCCAAGGTGAGAAGAAGAGCTCTTTTAGAGGTCTTGATGATCTCGGTTCATGGTAGATCATCGCCCACACGATGTCCGCGGAGGGTGGTACATAAGGTAGAAGGCCGCGAGGTGATCGAGAAGGTATATCTCTTCCCATACTCCTTTGATTAACCTTATGTCAATTTTGTGCTATGTTTACTAACCTCGTCATTTCATGTGTGAAAGTTAATTATTTTGATTAGTTATCATAGTTAATAATTAACTAACTGGACCCCGACCATAAACACAAAAGTCGGTGATCCACTCGTCGCCTTTTTCGCGGTCGAACGGTCAAGCAAATTACAAGGCCGATTTTGGTAATTTGCCGAGTTGTAATTTGGATCATTCAATACGGCACGAGATGGTCGTAGGGAGATGGGTCTCCATTTGGATTAATTTTTTAATCAGTAGATATGGAGAGGTCTCTCGGATCGACTGAGGATTCGCTTAGGAAGCCCGCCAAGCCATACCCAACATTAGTAACCAAGGCCTGCGAGCTCTGACGAAATAGACCCTCTGCCACCTGGTGTTCTCCTAGCAGTTCCCCCAACGTATACACATGTTTTTCATGTTATAGTTGAGCCAGAACTGCTTAAAACTCCTAGGCAGAGACTAGAGTTTAATATCGACCTGGGTTTCCTCGTCGATTTGTGCTCCCAGTACCTCAATCGCATTGAGGTGAGTCATCATTTTCAGGACATGATCCCTAATGGGCGTCCCTTCGACCATAGTATTCGTCATCAGGTTCTTCATCGCAACCTGCCTAGCTGCCCGACCCTGGTGCCCGAAGAGCTCCTTGAGGTTTAGCATCATTGCATAAGCAGTGGGCATGACCTGATACTGATGTTGCAATACATTCGACATAGATGCCAGAATGTAGCACCGCGTCATCTCATCTGCCTTGACCCACTTCTTAAAGCGCTCCCTTTACTCTTCACTAGAGTTCTCACTAGGCCTTTCAGGACAGTCCTCAAAGAGCACATATTTATACTCTTCAGCTGTAACACCCCACTAAAATTCCCTTCAATATTATCCCTAATATTGAGTATAATTGCATGAATAATAGCTATATTGAGTATGATTCATGAATAATAGTTAGAGTAATGGGAATTTTAATGTAACTGTTAATGGGCCTTATATGGGCTCTAAATGGTGGAAATTCCTAATGGGTCTTAAATAGCACCTCGTTAGTTATCCTAATGGGCCCCATGAGGATAAAAGAAATAACACATTATGTAATGGGCCTTACTTTAGATGGGCTTGCAAAAAAATTTAAAAAAAATGAAATGATGTAGGTGCCAAGGATTTAACCTTGGACCTTAGAGATGTTGTAAGCCTTAAGAATGCATATGTAACCAATTCACCTAGCAAGGGAGTGCTATTGGGAGGATAGAGGAAATTGTAGATAGGTGTAAGGTAGATGAAGAGTCACCATGAAAGATGAAGAGTTACCATGGAAGGTAAAGGGGTCACCATGGAAGGTGAAGAGGCATACCTTTTCATTTACTATAAGAAGATGAGGGGAAAAAATGCCACAAGGCATCTCCTCATTCTTCTCATTGCCGAAAACACCAAGGCCCTCTCTCCATCAAAAAAATTCTCTCCAAGAATATCTAGTGAAGGCTTTGTGTTTGTGAAGCAAAGGAAGAGCCAAGGAGCAAGAAGTTCTTTCTTTCTCCATCTAGGTGATATATATTGTTAGGATATCTTTAGCACAAGACTAAGACTCCCCTCACCTGCAACATAATAGCTTATATATGTTTTTGTTCATGTTCTTGTATGTTCTTGCGATATATTGCAAAAAAATCATGAAGTTTTCCCTATAAGCAAGTTTCGGCCAAGCATGGGTTTTAGGGCCTATGTTTTTGTTTGATGCTATCTAATGACTCCAATGTTCATTTGATAACAAGTTATGAGTTATGATGCAAAAAAAAAATGGAACAAGTTCCTTAGGTGTATTATCCTTAGTTTTAAATTGAACCTTATGTGTTTTATGAATCATGAATGATAAGTTGGCATGTTATGAATTTTCTTACCATGAAATTATGTTTTCTCCATGCCATGTTCATGCTTAGGATGGGTTAAGGTCACTACCTCACTTGATGATGTCTCTTTGTAATAGGATATTCAATGAATGCATGTTGTATGAGTTGTGTGATGTTGTGTTGTGTTTTATGCCATGATAACCCTATCTAAAATGTTTTGACCAGTAGAGTATATGTTGAATTATGGTTGAATTAAATATCCATGTTTCATTATTCCATGATAGATGAAAAAAATGGAACAAATTCCTTAGGTGTATTATCCTTAGTTTTAAATTGAACCTTATGTGTTTTATGAATCATGAATGATAAGTTGGCATGTTATGAATTTTCTTACCATGAAATTATGTTTTCTCCATGCCATGTTCATGCTTAGGATGGGTTAAGGTCACTACCTCACTTGATGATGTCTCTTTGTAATAGGATATTCAATGAATGCATGTTGTATGAGTTGTGTGATGTTCTGTTGTGTTTTATGCCATGATGACCCCATCTAAAATGTTTTGACCAGTAGAGTATATGCTGAATTATAATTGAATTAAAGGTATCCATGTTTCATTATGCCATGATAGATGAAAAAAAATGGAACAAGTTCCCTAGGTGTATTATCCTTAGTTTTAAATTGAACATTGTGTTTTATGAATCATGAATGATAAGTTGGCATGTTATGAATTTTCTTACCATGAAATTATGTTTTCTCCATGTCATGTTCATGGTTGAAAGTTATGATGATATTTATGCTTTGAATGTATGCCCATGACATGTATGACATTATGAATAAAAGAATATCTAAAGAGCAATTTCTAAGAAAAGAAAAGAAAATGACGAACGCTATGCTAAAGAGCAATTGCTATGGAAAGAAAAGGAATCATGTATGCTATTTTACTTTATGTATTGGCTTGTACCGGATCTTAAAAAAGGTCCAAGGGATGGGCTCCTAAGCAAGGCCCCGGTTCTGAACTACCGTAGCTGTCCCTAGGCCCAAGGTTGCCTAGTACCCTAGTAGGTCGGGATTAGCTACCTCGCACTCTACGAAGGGATGCGCGCAAATGATGAATGGGTACAAGCCAGGGATCCCAATGATGATGATAAGTTAATGTTCAAGATATATTATATATATTTTTCTAAGAACATCCTTAATGTTTATGCACATGTTTATGTTTAATGATATTGCATATGCTATGTTTAATGTTTATGCACATGTTTATATTTAATGATATTGCATATGCTATGTTTAATGTTTATGCACATGTTTATGTTTAATGATATTGCATATGCTATGTCTAATGTTTATGCACATGATTATGTTTTAAAGACTATGCGAATGTTAGGTGCTTTAAGTACTTACTCATGCCATATGTCCTTAATAACGACACACATATTCATGTTTTAAGTGTTTATGCTTATGTACTTTAGATGTTTTAAGTATTTATTCATGTTATATGTTTATGTCAAATGATGTAGATTTCTACTTATATGTGATGTACGGATTTTGTGAGTAAGCAAGGAGCTTACTAAGCATTTTATGCTTATAGTCTACCTTCTTATGTAGCAGATCAAACTAAAGGGGAAGCAGCATGAGGGCATGTGTGTGTGTGGCAGTGATTTGGCAGAACGATCCTACTGTTGTCTTTACTCTTACTTATGGACTTATTTCTCATGGACTTAATGTTGCTACTTATAAACTGCATGTGTTAGTTCTTATGTTTACGCTTACTACTTGTTGGAGTTGAAGTTCTTTATGATATACATGCTTTATGTAGAACTATATACTCTCTTGTTAAATATGCTATGCTATGATTCACATGCTTAAAGTAGTTTAGTTAGAAAGAAATTTATCCAATTGCATATGTTCATGATTTAGTATTATTTCCGCTGCTATATTTACGCTTCATATGCAATAATGTACGAAAGAGAAAAAAAAAAGTAACACGTCGCTCACATAAGGGGCGGGCATTACATCAGCAGTAAGGACAATGTCTAGGTTTCATTTCCAGTCAATGTAATTGGGTCCAGTAAGTTTGTTCTCCTTAAGTATGGTTGCTATGGGATTAAAGGTTATTTTGAAAATCCTGAGAATCACAACATACACTACTTTAGAATTCAAAAATAAACTGATTCCTGAAACAATAAATTTTTGAAATCAACCAACACCTCTAAACATTGAGAAATTCGCATGCCATGATGGTGTGGATGTATACGAATTTCTACATTCGTAAGAGGAGGTTTTACACATTAATCTTACTATCTTGTCAACCTAACTTTTTGACAAATAAGATTAATAGTTGGTTCACTTCGGGCCTACAAATAATAGTAGTGACTCCGATGGGGAGGATACTATTATTCGCATCTATGTGTTTACCATTACAGGACACTAAGAAAATTATTTTCGATTAAGTGTCTTCCGATGGGGAAGTACACACGTTCTTCAATAATTTTCTATAGTCTTTTCTGACCCAGTGATCCACAGAACAAGGCCATCCGATGGGGAGGAAGGCACTCAGAGCCGACTCGCAGACTTGTTCGCATCACTTATCTGATTGTAATGGAGGCCATGGAACCCTTAGGGTCCCTCACCCACTTAGTTATTGATTTTGAAGAATTTTAACAAGCACACACACGACAAGCACATAAATAATATAATGAAAAAGAAAATCCTAGATTTTCCAACTTTTCATGGCCTTGGTCTCCAATGCACCTCCAGTCGTGTCGTCACCTCATCCGCTCCCCACTACACCATGCGCAAGCCACCTTGAGAGATCTCCGAGCCTAGATGACTAGCTAATTATTTAGATCATCGATCCTATACTCCACGAAGAAGTGTACATGAAATCTAGATCGAAAAGTAAACAAAAAGCTCGGCTAAACATGTGCCATATTTAATTACAAAAATTAAATACTACCTAGCCTCGTCAACCCCGAGGATTTAATTAATTACAAAACATTGCACAATCATTCACACATATCAAATATTTGGCCATGATAAGTTGGAATCTTGTGCCTGCAACACAAAGTTAGCCTACGCACATCCACATATCGTCCAGCAAAATAAAATGTATGAATAAATGCAAAAATTAACCAATCCTAAACACACAAAACCGGAAACCTCAGCTTTGATACCAATTGTTGGAACCGGCATGGCGGGTTTCCCTAGCGAATACTTGGTCATCCTTGAGAGACCTCTCCATGTCTACCGATTAAAAAATTTAATCCGAATGGAGACTCATCTCGCAACGACCATCTCGGCATCATATCGTCCGGTACGAATTACAACTTGGCCAATCACAAAGATCGAGCCTTGTAATTCTCCTAACCAAACGACCGCGGAAAAGACGACGAGTAGATCGCCAATTTTTGTGTTTATTATCAGGGTTCATTATTTAATTATCTACCATTAATTTGTTGGGACCGGGTGCATGCCGACGCGGACACGTATTGTAATTGTTACATAATTACATGCAGCAGAAATAAAAGCATGAATAATTTCCTAAATTATTCTAACACATATCCTAAGCATGCAATGTGTTCACATAATCGTAATATAAAATTTTTGCAGAAAAGGAAATTACTCTACGAATTACCTTGCGTAACTTGGAAGAAGGGATGACATCCAACCGTTAGCGTCCCTTGAAAGCTCCGCCTTTATTCGTATCCACGCCGAGTATCGTCGGGATGACTTCGCTAAGCCACGAGTTTCGTGTTCACGAGAACTACTAGATTCTCCGTGAACACGACGAAAACCGAGAGAGTAATCAAATTGAAAGACTCACCACCAAGGTTGGCCGAAGAGGAAGATCGTCGCAAGGAAGAACTTCGTCGCCTTGATGCTTCTCCTTGTGCTCACGGCAAGAAGAAAGAAGGAAGGCCTATGGCCGGCCAAGAGAGAGGGAGAGAAGAAGAGGAGAGAGCCCAAGCAATTCTTGGATGGATCATCTTCCATGGCACCCTTTGGGTCCTTTATATAGGGAGAGGTTTCTTAATTCCCAAGCAAACCTCTCCTTGATTATGGAATAATTTCTCAATCAATCCATAATCAAGGCTCTCATGATCAAGCTTCTTCTTCTTGATTATGGAATAATTTCTCAATCAATCCATAATCAAGGCTCTCATGATCAAGCTTCTTCTTCTTGATTATGGAATAATTTCTCAATCAATCCATAATCAAGGCTCTCTTTCTTTTGGCATGATTATATAAAATTTATAAAACAAACCAACCATTGGTTCATTATATAAAATTTTATAAAACAAACCAACCATTGGTTCATTATATAAATTTTATTAAACAAACCAACTCATGGTTCATTATATAAAAATTTATATAAAATTTATATAACCTTTTATAAAATAAACCAACCTTTGGTCTATTTTATAAAACCAACCAAAATAGCCTTATCCTCTTATGGTGGTGGTGGCCGGCCATGATAAGAAGAGAGGAGGCCCCTTCCTTGGCCGGCCCATCTAACCCCAATTGGATCAAATCCCTTAATGAATTAAACTTATTTAATTCACCCATTAAGTTTTTAAAAGACTTAGCCATTCTATGCTTCCGATGCGTCTGAAATAAATTCAGTTTTGACTATTGTTTGGACTTACCAAAAATAGTCTATCTCGATTGGAGAATCCAATTCTCAACTCATTTTAAATCTTTCGAATTACTCGTTATGCGTGTGACCAAATAGGCTTTCATTTATGTTGGTCGTCCATAATTAACTAATTAATTATAGAACGATCATGAGTGGCACCTAGTAGTACATCATGATCCCCAATTAATTGAAAGATCAACGATTGACCTCAGAAATGATTCTGAAACCCTTCAGCAGCTATAATGAATCGTGCCCCATTCCCTTCACCATCTTATACCCACTTGGTTCAGGACATGGTCTATGTGTGTCAGTCCCCACTAGGCTGACTACGTCACACCTAGCCCAAGTAACGTTTCCTCGTCCTATGGATTCTAATTACTCTTATTTATTTAAGAGATTCATACTCTGAACATGTCATGCTCTGGCCAGAGGCTTCGAGTAACAATCCGACGATAGGCCTCGGGTATACATCTCCTGGCAAGGAGTGGTGAATCCTTTTTAGGCTGTTCAAACATCTTCGGGCACTTCGGCTTACCCAATCATCCTAGGTCCACACCTCCTTGGAGATGCTTGCTTAAGATGTCAAAGTATAAGTCTCTATGACCAAGATGACTTGAACACCGCAAGTCAAAGGAACATCGCACTTAAGCTGCAGTAAGAACTTCACTGACATATCTATATGTAGACTACCATATGAAGTTTTACAGCCAGTCACTCCAATGAACTAGTTCCCTTAACTAGCATTCTAGTTTATCTCCGGACATCTCAATGTCACCAGCTAGTGAGAATCAGCTGATTAGAGAATAACTCATGCTAGTCTCAACAGAATTGATAGTATCTGTATTTATCAATTCATCGACTAGGGAGAATTTCAATACCTCACAATTGCACATGTAGAGATAATCACTAGTTGTGAATTCATCACAAATTCTCTCATGCTGTGAATTGTATTACGGGCATTCAGTAAATGAGCTTAAGATCTTAATCAAATAATCATATATACTCAAATAGTGAATATTCATTTATTAAAATAAATGATTACAATCATAAGGCGATTGCCTTAGGACACTTCTCTCATATCACTAACATAATTAACAAATAATTAAACAAGATAATTAAATAAACATGCCACATAAAATGATGAGACTAAATGAAACAAGAGCCGAGAGAGAAATATGTGGGATCGTTTAGAATCGATAGAGGGGGGTGAATATCGATAGACAATTTTTCAAAAAAATGAGAGCAATTGCGCAGCGGAAAAATTCTATGCTAACACTTCGATTTTTTACTTGGTTCGGAGTCGCGATCGGCTCCTACTCCAAGGCCCACGGTCCTTGACTGTTTACGTTGGGAAATTCTATTTTCAAAGAAAATATTACAACTTTGAATTTGAACTCAAAATTTTAACGAAAATACAACAATAAGAAAATTCTATACCGACGATCGGAGAAGATTGAAAATCAGAGCCGCGGGTCGTCATTGGCGCTTGAGTCTCGAGCACGAAGTGTTTGGAGCAGAGCGCTTGAAAGAAATCATAGAAAGAAGTTATTGTTCTGAAGCAAGGGGGTGAACCCCTTTATATACTAGTCGCTGGGGCGCCTGTGTTGAAGGGGGCGCCTGACACGTTTCCCATTCTGCGCGAACCTCAATCCGCAGACTTGGCCAGCGCTTATCCCTTCAACTGGGGTGCCTGAGCTGACTGGGGTGCATGTATGAACGCTAGCACCTCATATACTGACGTGGAGGCTTTCTTCGAGTGGCTTTGGAAAGACACCTGTCTAGGGCGCCTGTATCAACACAGGCACCTATTCAAACAGGCGCTTGACTCCATTCAGGCGCCTGGGAGCAGAAACATCTATCCCTTTGTTCCTGCAAACAGGGTTAGTTCCAAAACAAAAATAACACATAAATGATATAAGTTTAAGCATGATTAACAGCCTGAGCTATCTTGGTTCTGACTTTGGGCTTCCTAAATGGAACCCTAGGTCGAACCAACGCCTAATATTCCCTCCTACGGGGAATGCGTCTTCACCTACTCCTCTCAGGAGAGTTTACCTGTTTGCCAACCGGCTCCTCCGGTTGGACTTTTGCCCAATCCCCCGGATCAGGTCTTCGTACCCAGTCCGCGACCAGGACTTATTACCCAACTTCACTCACTAGGTCTTCGGTGCCCAGTCCATGACCAGGACTTTTTGCCCAGCTTCACTCACCAGGTCTTCGGTGCCCAGTCCACGACCAAGACTTCTTGCCCAACCTTATGTCAGGACTTCGTGCCTAGTTGACCTAGGACTTTTCTGCACACTTGAGTAACGTCATTAGATCACAACAAACTCTTAAATTATGAACCCTTTGCCATTATCAAAACACGAGTTTGATCTTGGTGCTTCCGGCACCAATAATCTCCCCCTTTTTTATTTATGGCTACCAGGTTCAAAAAGTTAAGTGTAATCATTTAAAGCATATGTATAACAATCATGTTCATACGAAAGATTACTTAAAAAAATATTTACTAAGCTTCCCCTGAAATGGACATTCTCCCCCTGAAGCTTTCAATGATATGCAGTTTTCAAATAGTCTAAGTATATGAATTTTGACTAAGTGTTTTTTGAAACAAAGCAAGGCATTTTCACATTTACAATGATTTTTCACTTAAAAAATTATTGTGCAAAGTTTTCACTTAGAAAAAATTTGTGCAAAATTTTCACTTAGAAAAATTTAGAGAAAAAACAAAATTTTACTTGAAAAGACTTTGCACTTAAACAAAATGCAAACAATTTTGTGCATTTCGAAAAATTTTGCTTTGAAAATTTCTTAAGAAATTTTTGTTTAGAGAAATTTTTGCTTAGAAATTTTCCTCTCTTTTCTTTTCTTTACTTAAAAGATTTGGTGCACTTAAAAAAGTATTGCTTAAAAACTTGTGCATTTTGAAAAATTTTGCTTAGAAACATGCACTTAGAAAAATTTGCTTAGAATCATGCACTTAGGAAATTAAAGCAAAAAAATGCACTTAGAAAAAAAAATTTCTAAGAAAAATACACTTAGTAAAATTTTCTTAGAAACATGCACTTAGGAAATTAATGTAAAAAAAATGCACTTAGAAAAAAAATTTGCTAAAAAATGCACTTAGTAAAAATTTTGTTTAGAAAAATTTTGTGCACAAGCAAAATTACTTAGCAAAAAATTTGGAGAATGTTTTTACTTAGAAAAAAAATTGTACACTTGAAAAACTATTTGCTCAGAAAAAATTGTGCACTTTAGAAAAACATTTTCGAAAGAATCAGAGCTTTAATTTTAAATTTAATTTGAAAATTTAATGCACTAAGCTTTAACTTTTTGAGAAAATAAAAATTTGTAAAAAAAATTCCTCTCTTTTCTTTTCTCTCTCCCCCTTTGCCATATATCAAAAAAATGATAGAAACTAATTGCAGATCAGATCAATTTTGAATCAGAGTTAAAAAAAATTTGAGTCTGTATTGAACCAACTCTAGTGAATTCAAGCAATAAAAGGACCAAACCAATTAAACTAGACTTGTTCGAGTCCTGTCTAACCCAGTTAGCTACTTACTAACTGTTATATAACAGTAGCTTTCACTAGGGTTCGTCAAGTTAAATGATCTGATCAAGTTAGATTGTCTAAGCTTGAGCACTTAACTTAATTGTTGTTCAATTGTATTTATTGCCTCAACTACTGTAGATGCACTGACTTAAAGCATCTTGAGTCAAGGCATAGACCTAAGCATCTCAACCCAGTCTAGGTTATCAATCAAAAGTACCCTAAGGTGCTTGTGAGATGCTGGCTTCTAGATCTATAGGTGCATGCAATTCTAGGGTTAAAGCCTAGGCTAAGTCCATTTGCGCAAAAACCCTAGTTTTAAAGGGGGTAATTTTTGAAAAATCTAAGTTGGAAAATCATTTGAATTTTCAAGACTTAATAAAAGATGATTTTTCAAAAGATATTAAATGCTAATTTTTGTAAAAGATTTTTGAAAGGGAAAAGGAAATATAACAGTCCTATTCTACTAAGCACAACCAAAAAAATGATTCAAATATGAAGTAGATAAATCAGCAGATAAATAGCCAAGTATGAAATAGGTAAATAAGTAGCAGTAGTGAAAGTCAACCGGTCAACACTGTTGGATCGGGTTGGTCCGGCTAGAGGGGGTGAATAGACGGCTAATAAAATAAAAGTGGTGGAAACTCGTCTATTAAAAAAAACTTGGTTGCAACTTGGTCGTTGCTTCCAAAACGGTTAAAGCTAAAAAAAAATCTCCTTGTGGCGGAGAAGCCTTACAACTGAAGATCGCTAGACTTTAGAGAGAATTACTAGAAATGAATTGAATTAATTTCTAAGGCAAACCTCTAAGTCTATTTATAGCCTAAGAGAATAAATCTGGATTATTGATTGTTGATCACTTTTCTCTTGGCCGTTGATCCATGGATGTAATCTGGATGGTTGATCATGGATGGGATTAAACTGCATCCATTGGATTTGATTAAAGGATAATGTAACATTATCCTTTAAGTTTTAATTGTTTTAATTAAAACTTTATCTTCCCTTGCTCGAGATGGCTGTTGTAATATCCATATCGCTATTGTAATCTATAAGTAGCAATATCGGCAACACTTTATTGCCATCGCCCTTCATCCCAATTGGTAAGTGGGTTAGTGAGTTTTCTTGAGGACTTGGGTTCGATCCTTCTTGGCACCAAATACCTTTTTCGTTTCTTTTGGGCGCTTGGACTAGTCTTTTTTTTTTATTCTTCGTCTTCTGGGTGATTTCCGACCAATCGAAGTTAGGCTCACCCGAACCCGACTCCGGCCATTCGCCCCTCGAGCGTCCTTCCTCCTGGCTTCTCGTCCCTCGGACACCGTGCACGTCCTTCTCACTCCACCGGTGTACTCTTCCGCAGCTTCCGTGTCCCTCGGATTGTACTGAGCCCGTCGGCTCACTTCCCCGCGCAATCCTTTTCGTCTACTGCGTCTTACGCTTGACTTCCTCCGTACCTAAGTTCCTGCACACTTAGCAGAGGGATTAAAACCAATAGGACCTAACCTAACTTGGTTGATCGCATCAAAACCAACCGGGGCACCAATAATCTCCCCCTTATTGATGTGCATCAACCCAAGTTTAGTTAGGGATAAACAACAAATAATAATAATATTGTAATAGAATTAAGCAAAAAAAAATTTGTAATCATGTACATAACTTCCCCCGAACATAAACTACTCTCCCCCTTAACTTAATACTATTCCTCCCCCTTTGATCACATCAAAAAAAATCGGGAAATATAATTAGGGAAGAAGAAAAATTTTAAGTGTGATAACAAATATTCTAAGTAAAAAGAATCGCATTACCACAAATTTTTTTTTTAAAATGGCATATTTTTTCCGAAGTTAATTACAATTTTTTGTTTTATATTGAAAAAAATAGATTTCAATAAACGATTCATAAAAAATCGAACATTTATAAAAAAAACTCTGAATATTTTTGTCAATGTCGAAGATGAAGATATGAGTTTAGACAAAAAATTTTAGTTTTAAATTTGTTTATCAAGTCTAAAAATAACAGATACGAGTTTTTGAAAAAAAAATTTTTTAATCGAAAAATACTTCGAATTTTTTTTAAATTATAATGAGTTTGTCCACTATATCTGAGTCATGAAAAATTAGATCAATAAAAATAAATTATTTATCTATTTTTTTTAAATTTTAATTTCAAATTTTGATCGAATATATTTGAAAAATATTAATATAACTTTTGTAAAAGAATTCTGCACAAAAAACTT
The DNA here is from genome assembly GCA_024364735.1 of Boesenbergia rotunda. Lineage (NCBI taxonomy): Eukaryota > Viridiplantae > Streptophyta > Magnoliopsida > Zingiberales > Zingiberaceae > Boesenbergia > Boesenbergia rotunda. The sequence continues at coordinate 552,901 of JAGFNQ010000852.1, forward strand.
ATCAGTTTAAAATAAATTTTGGAACCCAAAATAAATTTTCATCTACAGGGTTAATCAAAAACTTTGGAGGAATATAATTTCTAGGAATTTTCCTAATCTGGCCCTTATGATTTTTAACATACCAATTCAGATTTTCAGGATAAAAATTCTTTTTAATTCTTAAACATGCAATATCATTTTCTAATTTCTCCACTAGATTCTTCAAATTTTCATTTTCTATTTTTAGTTGGTCGAATAGAATTGATGAACATACAGTGTCAAATCTTTCTTTTAACTCAGAGTTTTCTGTCTCCAATTTATTCATCGACTTAAGCATAGATTTTATTACCGAGTAGATTCGAGCAGGTGGAAGTAGACATACCTCACTTACCGGGTCGGTTTCGAAGTTAGGATCTTTCTCTTCATTGCTGCTTTCTCCTGAGGTGCTTTCTTCATCTTCGTCCTGCTGGCTTGCCATCAATGCAAGTCCGACGAACTCTCCAGCTTCTGATTCATCTGACGAGGTCTCGTCCCAAGTGGCTTTTAGTGCCTTTTTCTTCTTTGGCTGGTTCTTGAGTTTAGGGCACTGATCTTTTAGGTGTCCCTCCTCATTGCAGTTGTAGCATCGGATCGTTCATTTTTTCTTTCTCTGCACCCTTTTTGAGCGGTTAGTATTAATGAATTTACATAATTTTCATACCGCTAGTGCTGTTTCTTGATCATCCGCTGAAGATTCTTCGTTAAGTTGGATCTTCCTTGTGTTTAGCGCAATGTTGTCAGCTTTCCTGTTCTTTTCTACAAAGTGAGATTCGTGAAGTTCCAAAGTAGAAAATAACTGTTCTAAAGTACTTATTTCTAGATTTTTTGAAATATAATAGGCATCGATTATCGAGGTCCATTTCGGGGTTCTCGGAAACGCGTTTAGACCGTACCTTTGAGCATCGCGGTTAGTTACCTTTTCTCCGAGATTTTCGAGGCTTGTGATTAGTTCTTTTACCTTTGCATGTAATCTCGCAACAGATTCTCCGTCTTCCATCCGTAGATTGGTCAGTCGGCTTCAAAGAACATCTCGTCACGCAAGTTTTGCTTCCGAGGTTCCTTCGTGCAGTTCCAAGAACTTTTCCCAAAGTTTCTTCGCCGATTCGTACTTACCGATCCGGTTCACATCTTGCTCTGGGAGGACGGTCAGCAGATGAAATTCAGCCTTTCCGATTGCTATAGCATCAACTTGTTCCTTCTTGTTCCAAGAATCAGGATCCTTGATCTTTCCTTCATTGTCTTTGGGAGCTGCATAGTCATTTTTCATAGTAATTAATAATTCATAATCCGTAGTAAAAAATACCTGCATCTTCCGTTTCCATGCCGCAAACTCCCCCTCAAACTTAGGCGGGTATATCGCTGGTCCAACCATCTTAAAATTTACTGCTGTTGGCAGTTAGTCCTTCTGCGGCGGCCTCGCTCTGATACCACTTGTTGGATCGGGTTGGTTCGGCTAGAGGGGGGTGAATAGATGGCTAATAAAATAAAAGTGGTGGAAACTCGTATATTAAAAAAAATTTGGTTGCAACTTGGTCGTTGCTTCCAAGATGGTTAAAGCTCAAAAAAAATCTCCTTGTGGCGGAGAAGCCTTACAACTGAAGATTGCTAGACTTTAGAGAGAATTACTAGAAATGAATTGAATTAATTTCTAAAGCAAACCTCTAAGTCTATTTATAGCCTAAGAGAATAAATCTGGATTGTTGATTGTTGATCACTTTTCTCTTGGTCGTTGATCCATGGATGTAATCTGGATGGTTAATCTTGGATGGGATTAAACTACATCCATTGGATTTGATTAAAGGATAATGTAACATTATCCTTTAAGTTTTAATTGTTTTAATTAAAACTTTATCTTCCCTTGCTCGAGATGGCTGTTGTAATATCCATATCGCTGTTGTAATCTATAAGTAGCAATATCGGCAACACTTTATTGACATCGTCCTTCATCCCAATTGGTAAGTGGGTTAGTGGGTTTTCTTGAGGACTCGGGTTCGATCCTTCTTGGCACCAAATACCTTTTTCATTTCTTTTGGGCGCTTGGACTAGTCTTTTTTTTATTCTTCGTCTTCTGGGTGTTTTCCGACCAACCGAAGTTAGGCTCACCCGAACCTGACTCTGGCCTTTCGCCCCTCGAGCGTCCTTCCTCCCGGCTTCTTGTCCCTCGGACACCGCGCACTTCCTTCTCGCTCCACCGGTGTACTCTTCCGCAGCTTCCACGTCCCTCGGATTGTACTGAGTCCGTCGGCTCACTTCCCCGCGCAATCCTTCTCGTCCACTGCGTCTTACGCTTGACTTCCTCCGTACCTATGTTCCTACACACTTAGCAGAGGGATTAAAACCAACAGGACCTAACCTAACTTGGTTGATCGCATCAAAACCAACCGGGGCACCAACAAACACAAGAACAAACCAAGTCAACAACAAGTCTACCCTACCAAGTAGGGAAAGTCAAGTAATCAGAAATACAGTCAGGTAATCAGGAAAATCACTCATGTCTAGGAAGTTAGGCCAGGAGGCCAGAATGGATTGGGGTTCCACGACCGGAACATTGACATCATCTCATCATGACGGGCCTGGTTTGCATGGCATTCGGCCCGAAGGGCGTCCATGTACTCGACGTGATAGGCCTGGTTTGCATCATGTTCAACCTGAAGGCATCCATGAACTCGACGTGGTGGGCCTCCATCTCCTCTCGGAGACTGTAGACATCCGTCTAAAATAGTGTCAAGCGCTGGTCAGTAGTCGGTGGTGGAGGTTCTCGTAGGTGATCCTCGATCTCGGCGGCGAGATCAGCTACATCGACATCTACCTCATCGTCCAAATTGACCTGCTGTCAAGCCCCTCGTCGTCTCCACGACAGAGCCCCAGTGGCCGAGATATCTATGGCTGCTAATGAAAAGTTACTAGCCCCTATTTCATCAAATTCAGTCATAGTGATGACCTCCCCAGTAGTGATGTCGCGACCATGGTGATGAAGGAGGGAAGTGAGAATGTGACAATAGGGCATGCGTACTCGGGAGTGGGTGGACACACTGGGCGCAAAATGATCGTCTGGAATATATGTAGACCAATGTCTATGTCCAGATGATGGATCATCGTGTAAACAAGGAAAGTGTGGAAAGGTCGCATCGCTGCAACATCTCGAGTGGTCAATGGAAGAATGCAGCGGACTAGGACTCTATAGAGGGCGTAATCCTGAATGTGTAGATCGACGGACTGAAATCTCTGTACCGTCGGATCTCGCGCATCTCCAAAAAAATAGGAATAGAGAGTTGTTGAGGCAATCTGTGGTCTGGAGTGACCAAGTGTTTTGATGTTTGGGCAAAGGATTTAAGTTAGGTTTACCCTTGTATTCTTATATGTGTATGTTCAGTGTGCAGGTTGTACAAGTTACACATATGGACTTGACTGGACGGCCTCGGTACGGTGAAGGGTGGCATGGAGACAAGCTAGAGGCTTGTGTGCACCCAAGGGACTTTGGAGAGAAGGGACGATGAGCTGATAGGCGCGGACTTCGAGGCATACGTGAAGGATGGCATGGAGGCAAGCTGGAGGCTTGCATGCATCTGTGGGACAGGAGCCGAAGATGAAGAGGGCGCGAAGGAAATAGTCAAGGCTGCGGATGAGGAGTCAGTTGAGTCGTGAGGGTACGAGTGTTGTGTGATTGTACTCGAGAAATCCTAGGGTTCGAGTGCGGAGTGGAATGTACTTGAGAAGTGTAACCTTAGGTGGGTGAGTAGACCAGTCGACTAGCTTGGGGGTAGTCGACTGATGAAACTCACAGAAGGGTTGTGGTTGGGGACTAGTCAACTGCTCTGGGAGCAGTCGACTGGTAGATGGCTGGTGAGTTGGCTGAAAATTCGAATGTTGGGGTTGCAACGGTCGATTTTCTATTTAAAGAGGACTTCGTGGTGGCTGAGATTCTTGACGAATCTTGTCTTGGTTAAAGGCAAGATAGTAGTCTTTGTGCTCAGGTCGTGTCAAGGTGATTGTGGCGAGGTTTCTCCACCCACAAGGAGCCACAAGGGCTAGTCGGAGGTTATTCGGGGAGTGATCCACCGACGGATTCTTGGATTAGTCACCCATAGGGGAGGATACCAAGTAAGATCGTTGTGTTAGCATTGCTTTCTTATTATCTACTGTGTTGTTTGTATTTCCACTCCGCAACTAACAACGTAGGAAGAAGAAAGAATCGAATAAACGCTATTCACCCCCCTCTAGCGTACGGAATCGATCCAACAATTGGTATCAGAGCGAAGGACCACTCTCATCGGACTAACCGCCGAGAGAGCACATGCTAGAGGAAGAGAAACAATGGAAGACAAATTTGGGGAAGACATCTACACTCCGCCGCCCTACGATCATGAAGACTTCGACTTTTGGAGGGCAAGGATCGAGACTTGGTTCGGAATGGAGTGGGAATGTAGAATTGCGCTTGAAGAGCCTTTCGAGATTCCAAAGGATAAGCACGGGGAGAAGCTTAGGCCTAGATATTGGAATCAAGAACAACAAGCACAATCAAAGGCCGATGAAAAGGTAATTAGTATTTTGATAAATATTTTGCCTAATAATATTTTGAGTTGTGTAGGTGAATATAAAGATGCATGTCAGTTGTGGAGAAAGATAGAAGAACATCATAAGAAATCTACACAAGCCAAAAGAGTGGAAGAGCCAATAGAAATGGATTCAATGGACCAAGAAAAAGAAAAAGAAACGAAAGTGTCAACATTCGAAGAGGAAGAAATGTCCACATCCTCAAGTAAAGGAGAAGAAGAGAGTGAGAGGGCATCCACCTCAAGAGAAGAAGAGGAAACATCAACTTCAAAGATTGAGGGGGAGGAGAGACCCTCATCCATACAAGAGCAAGAAGAAACCTCAACCTCCACCAAAGCCAAGAGAAAGGAACACATCACATGCTTTGGTTGCAACGAAAAAGGGCACTACAAGGACAAGTGCCCGAAAGGTAAAAAAGAGGTAAAATCTAAACCCTTTTCAATTCATTTAAATTCTAACAAGGGTTGTAGGAATGAGGAAGCTCAAATGAAAAGAAAGAAGATTTGATGATTTACGTGTGGTGAGCTAGGACACTACCACACCAAGTGCCCAAAGAGTGGAGAGCTTGATAAGTACCATTTTATTGATTATTTTAGTTGCTAAAATCCAAGTTTGACACATATTTTTCTTGCTTAATTGTGAATTTACCCTAGGCTCTAGAAATTATTGTTATTTTGGACTTAATTGCAAATTTGTATATATTTGGATTATTTGGCCATTGAATTTTTGATCTATTTTTGCAGGCTTGAAAAGATCATGGACCTAGGGCATACTGGGTCAAACTTGAGTCGGAAATGGACCCGGATCGAGTTATCAAGCTTCGGATTAATCTGGGCCGTCTGATTCAAAAGCGGCTAGATCTGAGCCTTCTGGGACCATCTAAAGCAATCCAAGCTAGGGTTAGGGCTGATCAAACACTCTGATCAAGATCTGAAGGTTTCAACCCAATCAGAGCTCATTCAACCGTTGGATCAAGATCAGAGGGCTCTAAACTGTCCATTCAAAGATTAGGTTGATCGGGACCATCCGTTGCAAATCTGGATGATCCGAGCTACCACGAGGCAGATCCTGACCCCTGATCATCATCATCAATATTTGGATTAAATCAGAGCAAGATCAGCCGTTGGATTTCCTCAAATCAATCTGGGCCGTTCATTCCTAATTACTTAATGAAAATTCCCTCAGTTTTCTTCCTCGTCGCGTCTTCGCCGCAACTATTCATCGTCTTCGTTCTTCTTCGTTTTGTTTGCAATTTCTTTAGTTTGAAGGCGTGACTACCTCAACTTCAACCCTAGATCAAGATTTGGATCATTGGAGATAGCTTTGGTGGAGAATTAAGCTCAGTTTTCATCCAGACAAAGGTGTTTGAGGGTTTCGACAGCTTTGTGGTCCGATCACTCGTTTCTCATCCACGATCCATTTGTGAGCATCTGAGCCATCTATAAGGGTTCTCAGGTGAGCTCAGATGATCCTCGAATCATCATCGCAATCCATTTAACTGAGATCGAGAAGTTTGGATTGGAATTTTCCCAGCTGATGCAGATTGAATAGAGTTGATAGATTGAAGTTGATTTCCACTGATTTGCTGAGCTTAGGGGTTCGAGGCCAGCCTTTGCGTGACGAACAAGGAGATTTTGAGCTCGGGAAGGGTTGAGGATTAGTTCCGTAGTTAATTTTCATTGTGTTTAGCTGTAATTTTATTTCTACACTCAATGTCAGTTATGAATTTTCTGTATCAGAACTTAGATTTCATTTCTTAATTGTTTCTGCTTAATTATGGTTAAATCCAACAAGGTAAGTAGTTAGGAAGCTTGTTAGGGACTGATCGAATTCAATTTCAGTTCACCTTTGTTTTCCTGCTTGCATGTCATTTCAATTTTTGCGTATCAGCCCTGTTCTGCAAATTTTAGTTTGGGTTCTAAATTTTTCAGCTTGTTTCCAATTTGATTTGTGTTCAGCTTAATTCCTGCAATTAGAGATCACAATTAGTGTGTGAATTTGGTTGATCCAAGTTTGTTTCATATCTAGATTCGTTTCTGAATTTTCTTTTGTTTAGCTTAGTATTTCTGCAGTTTCAGCTTGCGTATTCAGTTGGGATCTGTAATTTTCAATTTTGTGTTCTGAATTTGAGTCAAGTTACATTAGTTCTTCTTTGGTTTTGCGCATTCATTTCAGTTGTCTAGTTTACCTTGCGTTTGATTTGAAGCATCATTTCTGAAGTCATCATTTTCACAATTCTGAATTCCATTGCTGCATTTAGCTTCCAATTTTGACTCCCGGATTTAATTCTGCAACCCTCAGCTTTATTCTGATGAAGTTTGAATCAGTAAAGATCTGAGTTGGAGTTCTCTTGCATTCGAAAGTAGTTATTCAGTTTGATTTCTTGCATCTCATTTGCTGCTGCCTTCCATTTCTGCACACATCCTGTTTTTTTGCATTTCATGACTGAAATTTGCCCAATTCTGCACATCAGTTGGGGATCTGAGTTGTTGTTTAGCATCAAGTTGCTTTTGGAATTCAACTTTTGATTGCTTGCTTCAATTTCATTTCATTTACATCAGTTTACAGTGTAGCATTGCGCATAATTTTTAGCATGTTCAGTTTTTGTATGCGTGCCAAGTTGCTGAAGTTTGTATCAAGTTCAAGATTGTTCTGCTAAACCTTATCTGAGCCTTAGATCAGTGATCCGATTTCTGCTTGCAATTGTAGATTCAGCATTCAAATTGATACGGCATGCATGCATTTGATTATTAAGTCTTGCATTTCATTTTTGCATTGCATCTCATTTAATTTCTGCATTGCAATCTGAATTTGTGTCTTAATTCTGCACTCGTTATTCTGAATTCTGCATTCCATTTGTTGCTTCACAGCTGTTTGTGTTTTCGGCTTTAGGTGGGAATTACTGAAGTTCAAAACAATTCATACTTGGCTTTAGCATTTGAAATCAGATTTGCTTTTCTCATTTTAGTGAAGTTCCTTTCATTGAGTCGGTTTCTCTTTGATTGAGTTATCACTTGCTATTGCTCGTTTAATTCATTTGTTTAGTTTTCATTTATTTTTATCGTTATTCCATTTCATGCTTGCAACCCAAAAACCTAATTTTATTTGAAACCCAACATTCACAAACGATACATAAATACAAGCTCGAATCACACAATTTCAACTAGCCCTAGGAAAAATACGACATGTGGCCTCTTTACTACGTTTTCATACTTTGATTGCAAAAAGAGTTTTCAGTTTTCATACATCTAAATTTTGAGACCCACACATTCGTGACAGCCTATCCCGGGTCCATCAAAATTTTTGGCGCCGTTGCCGGGGAAGCAACTAGTTGATTTGTTTGATTTTTGCTTGTGCACTTATTTCACATCTTTCTTGATTTATTTTTGTGCTTATTTCTATATCTGGTGATCTGATTTTATTTGTTTCATCTTTTTATCTACTTTTACTACGATTTATTTTGGTTTTATGACCAGGTCTACAGGTGGTGATCTTGATGAATTTGACCCTGAGATTGAGAGGACTTTCAGAGCCAGGAGGAACCAAGGCATATTTTCAGAGACTACAGATATTCTTCCTATTCAGACTATCCCCACTCATTCAGGCAGTATCATGGCAGACCACCAGAAGACTATGAAGGAACTCGCAGCACCAGATGCTTCATTTCAGTACTCCAGCATTGCTTATCCAGAGCTGGCTAGAGATTTTGAGCTCAGATCTGGACTCATCCATTTGCTGCCCAAGTTTCAAGGATTATCTGGAGAGGATCCAAATAGACACCTGCACGAGTTCCATGTTGTATGCTCTACTATGAAGCCTCAGGGCATTTCTGAAGAAGATATCAAGCTGAGAGCTTTCCCCTTTACACTGACAGGAGCAGCAAAAGATTGGTTTTACTATCTACCCACTGGGCATGTGTCTAGTTGGATCTCTATGAAGAAAGCATTTTTGAAAAAATATTTCCTAGCCTCCAGAACAGCAATAATTAGAAAAAGCATTTGTGGCATTCAGCAAGTGGTGGGTGAGACGCTCTATGATAACTGGGAGAGATTCAATAAATTATGTTCAAGTTGCCCACAGCACCAGATCAGCGAGCAGCTTCTGATTCAGTATTTTTATGAGGGATTGCTGCAGATGGACAGGATTATGATAGATGCTGTAGCTGGAGGATCCCTAGTGAATAAAACGCCAGATCAAGCTAGGGAGCTCATTTCTAATATGGCTGAGAACTCACAACAATTTGGAAGCAGAGCATTAACGACCAGAGGAGTGGGTGAAGTTCAGGTAGTTCCTACTGATCAGAAGGAGGTTAAGAATGCATTGATAGAGCTCACATCGGCGGTTAAGCAAATTGAACTAAACATTGCAAGGCAAAATTCAACTCCTTCAGTACCTCCACAGTCAAGCCATGTGATGAGTGTGTGTGGCATTTGCGCTAGCCAAGAACACAATTCGGATTCATGTCCCAACCTCCAACAAGATGAGTCACTAGCGGCATTGGTTAGGGGACAATTTCAAGCAAGAAACAATCCTTTCTCCTCTACTTATAACCCTGGTTGGAGGGATCATCCAAATCTGAGGTACGGGAACTCGTTCTGCCAACAAAACCCTCAACAACAACCATTACAGCAGCCTCCACAGAATTTCCAGCAATCACAGCAACAATTCTAGCAGCCACAGCAGTTTCAGCCCCAATTTCAGCAATTCCAACCTCAATTCCAGCCATATCAGCAAGGGCAGCAAGGTTGTCAATCATTTCAAACATTTCCACCTCAAAACCAACCATTTTTCCAGCCCTCACAGCCCTATAATCAGAATTTCCAGCCTTACAATCAAGGGTTTCAGCCTATGCAAAATCAGTCCTCATCACCGAATTTTCCACTTCAAAATCAGAACTTTCAAGGCTACAACTCCCAGCAAGGATTCCAAGCATGTCAGCCCTCTAATCAGCCCTATCAACAGCAAATTCCACCCTCCTATCAGCCCCAACAACCATATTTTCAAGGATCTCAGCAAGTTCAACAATTTCAGCCTACAACTTCATCATTTCAAGGTCAGTCAAGGAACTATGCTAACCAAGGAGGCTATGGGAGCTCAAGTGGAGGAAATGCGCAGCAACAACAAATGATGGAGATTCTACAACAACTTCAACAACAACAACAAAACCTTGAGAGGCAAGTGGGACAATTGGCTAGTGGGATTAATCAAAGTCAAGCTCAAGGATCAAGTCAATTACCTTCCCAAACTGTTCCTAATCCTAAAGGAAACGTGAGTGCTATTTATTTGAGGAGTGGGAAAGTTACATCATCTCAAAATGGTACAAGAGCTGAAATTTCTGAAAACAGGGCAGCACTTCCATTTCCAGTTCAAAACAGCCCTGAAACGACCTCAAATTCAGTTGATTCCACCCCTAGTCCATGCCCAACTCCTTCCTCAAGTAATCCTCCAATTTTGGTGGAAAACGGAGGAGAAATCAGTGCCGAGACAGATATCACAGCAGCCACTTCGCATGGGATAGCAAACCAGAAATCAGCCTCTCCACTTCTGGCCAAAGAAAATGAATTTAGGGTTCCCTTACCCTTTCCACAGCGGAGAACACAAGCCAAAAGACAAGTGGAGGAGGAGAAAACCAAGGAGTACAATGAACTGGTAAAACTTTTTAGTAAAGTAGAGATTAATGTACCTTTGCTGACTATGATAAAACAGATTCCTAAGTATGCCAAATTTTTTAAAGATCTTTGTGTTCATAAGAAAAAGCTTAAGGAAAATGAGTTGGTCAGCCTGGGGAAGAATGTTTCATCGCTCATCCATGTCATACCTCAGAAATGCGTAGACCCTGGGATGTTTACTGTATCTTGTGAGATAGGGAGCACCACATTCCACGATGCCATGCTTGATTTAGGAGCTTCAATAAATGTGATGCCCAGGTCAGTCTTCCAGATGCTTGGCATAGGCCCTTTACAGCCCACTAGTGTGGTGATACAGCTAGCAAATAGGAGCCAGACCCACCCAGCAGGTATGATTGAAGATGTTTTGGTGAAGGTAAATGAGCTAATATTTTCTGCAGATTTTTATATCTTGGATATGGAGGGAGATTATCTTGCACACCGTTCTCCACTTATTTTAGGAAGACCATTTCTGAAGACTACTAGAACCAAGATTGATGTATATGCTGGTACACTTTCCATGGAGATCGGAGACACGGTGGTTCAGTTTAGCCTTTTCGATGCTATGAAGCACCCGAGGGAGGATCACTCCATTATGAGCATGGACATTCTTGAGGAGCTGGAGCAGACAGAGTTAGAGGCTGAGGGATTTCTAGATGATTTTTCTAGAGGAGCTATTTATTCAGAGGAGACTGAGAGAGTATTTACTGCTGAGACTGAGAATTTTTCAGAAGATATTTCAGATGCATTTCCAGCTGGAGAGGTTCTTCTAGGTGTAGGGGATTGCACAGAGCCCTAAGGATCACCTATTTCTATTGATTTTCATAGTGTAGGGGATTGCACAGAGCCCCAAGGATCACTTATTCCAGTTGAGTGCCTACTAGAACTTGAACCTGAGATGGAACCTGTACTTGACCAGGAGGAAGCTATGGATACATCTATTCTTGTAAAACCTCCAGGTATTTTTTAGCACGATCAGGTAAGTATTTCTTTTATTTTGTTGGAAACATCAATAGAGGTTCCAAAAGTTGATTTTATTGGCTGCGATACATTTCTTGATTTGTCATGTGTGCGAAATAATTGTGAAAATTCCATTGAAGTATCCAAAATAGATTTCATTGATTATGATAAGTTTCTTGATGCATCTTGGGTAGATATTCATTGTAAAAAATTCTTTGAGGTGCCAAAAATTGATTTTATTTGATGTGATGCATTTTTGGATACATTTTATGTAGAGATTGATGATATTACACTTCTGTCCTGCCCTATATGCATGAGAAAGGTTTTACATGGTTTTGCAGGGTCACAAAGACTTCTGGAGTGGGTGCTTCATCTGAACAGACTCAAACCTCCTGGAAGGTGTTCCAAAAAGAATAAAGAGGGAGGAGATAATTTTACTTTAATTCGAAACACTCTACCTCTTAAATGAGTCTTGTATCTAAATAACCTTCAGCCACCTGAACAGATTGCTGTTAAGTCCAAGTGTGGGGGAGTGATGCACCGTAAAGTTGAACAAATGAAAGAAGCTCTCTCACACACCCAGACTCCTCCACTACCACGATGGAGGCTATTTCTTGACAGACTCCGACCGCCAGAGATAAAAGGGAGTTTGCACTTTCTTGCCTTTTCCTTTATTGCATTTTTTCACTTTTCAAATGAGTTCTTGCCAATAAATGCGTGAGTAGAGTAGAATGATTAAATAGATATTATAAATACCATGTTATTTCTTTTGGTCACTTTTCTTGCATGACTAGGAATAAATGTATCCCTCTAGGTTATCTCCATAGCATTTTAGAGTCTTTTGAAAATAAATTAAATTTGGTTGTTAAAACTTAGGGTTTGAGCTCATGGATGAATTCTTGGATTCTTGAGTACTACTTTGCTTTAGATTCTTAATTGAGGACTTGAGATGAATTATTTTTGCCTAGTGAGAATTAGTCTTATATTTGTGACACACATATGTTATTGAACTCTAGAACTTGCTTAGGTTCTTTCAAAATCATATTTCAATGATTGGATCACATTTATAGAGATAAATCATTTTGCTTCTCATCTCATATCAATTTTCATAAATGTCCCTTGTATCACTTAATTTTTCTCACTTTCCCTACCTAATCTCACTTTTTCTATGGATTTGTTTGCTTGGGATGTTTTCTTGATGTTATTTTGCCCGAGACGGACAAAGATTTAAGTGTGGGGGAGTGACTAGTGTTTTGGTATCGAAGAGGCATTTTATGTCAAGAAAATTTTTTTTTTGTGCCAAGGTGAATTCGGCTGAAAGAAAAGAACAAACAATAACTGCTCTTTGTTTAGAAATCAGACACCTTTTGCTTAATGTTGAATTGTAGCTGGACAGATCTGAAATCAAAGAAGAAAAAACTGTGCCAAAGTCAAAAATGGCACACAAGAGCTGAAACTAGTGCATTTGTTACTGCCGAGTGAGAGCTGCTGAATGATACAAGCCAAATTCGAATGAAGCTGAGAAAAAGCTGTGAAATCTGAAGCTGGAAATTCTGAACTGCAGTGCATTTGTTGCTGCCGAGTGCTAAATCTGGAAGCTGAACAAGCTGAACAAAGCTGAAAATCTGAACTGCAGCAAGGGAGAGCTTGTAATCTGCCGAGGCTTGATTTGGAGCTGCTGAAATGAAACAAGATGAATGCAGAGTAGGCTATGAGATGCTGAAATTTGTTGAAGGGATGTTGTTGAACATGTATTGGAAAAATTCAAAATTGGAATACATGAAGGACTTAAATTGTGACACCACAAAATCAGTTTTGTACCAACTTGAAACTGAAATTGGTTTGCTTTGGCTATACATTCAGGACTTGAGTACATGAACATGCCAAAAAGTGTTGAGCACACCCATTACAGATCAGAAGGAGGTGGCTGATGGAATGCTCAAAGAAAAAAAAAACAGAATTGCAGTGAAGTGCCGAGACTAAGGAAGAATGGGGTGTATGAAGCACTTAAACTCTTTACTATGATTGATGATAATTGTTGTGAGAAATCAGAGTTTTGCAAGGTCTGAGATTGATGCCGTGATTCTGAAAAATGAATTGCCGTGGAGCTGGGATCTAGAAAAAGAAAAAAAAGAAAAGAAAAGTGAATGAGTGTGCCAACTAGAGAAAGTGAAGTGTATCAAGAGTGAGTTGCAAGGGTTGTTGAGTGAAAATTTTATGTTGAGTATCTATTTTACTTGATATCATATGTTCTCTGATACAAATCTGATCTGAAATGCTCCATTAGAAGACTTGAGAGAAAAAAAAGGAAGAAAAACAGTTCGAAAAAAAAAGAGAAGAAGAGAAGGAAGAAGCAAAATGGCACAAAAATTGGAATTTTGGCTCCATGATATCAGTGAAGGTAATAACATCCAAACCCAAGCCATGCTCCAATACATTCTGACCTTACAAGAATGAATGAAAGAAGAAAAAGAAGAATGAGAAAAGAAAAGCAAGCAAAGTTGGCACGTAAAAGAAATTGGCACCAAGGAACTAAAGAGGTCTTTTCATCGAATTTTTGAAGGGCAAGGCAAAATTTCACTCCATCATACTTTTGATATCACTAGAGGACTGTAAAGAGAGGGCAAAGCATATTGGAAACATTCTTGAGCAACCAAGTCTCCCACTTAATCAATTTTTCTATTTTCTTGGCTTTTACTCCATTTCTTACCATTTTTCATGTTTTTACTTGTTTTTGTAGATGTTGATCCTAATCATGAATAATGGTGGAGAGAAGTTAACAAGCAAGCCTATGGTAGTGCAAGAAGCATGTGTGTTTGAGTGAGCTCCACTTCCATCATTAACTTAGAACTTAAGGAGAGAGCCACCAAAATTTCCCTTGAAAGGCTAGTGATTTAAAATCATCTCAATGAATCATGATGGATTAAAAGGCTAAGTTGTTGATTTAAGGACGAGATACTAATCCATAGAGCTTAGATTTTTGAGAATTGACAACCTTAGGTAATTTCTTTTCATTTGCTTCTAATTATGCTTAAGAAAATCTAAGGGATACATACTTATTGTTTTCGCGAGACGCTCAAGCTTAAGTGTGGGGGAGTTGATAAGTACCATTTTATTGATTATTTTAGTTGCTAAAATCCAAGTTTGACACATATTTTTCTTGCTTAATTGTGAATTTACCCTAGGTTCTAGAAATTATTGCTATTTTGGACCTTAATTACAAATTTATACATATTTGGATTATTTGCCACTGAATTTTGATCTATTTTGCAGGCTGAAAAGATCATGGACCTAGGGCATACTGGTCAAACTTGAGTCGGAAATGGACCGGATAGAGTTATCAAGCTTCGGATTAATCTGGGTCGTTCGATTCAAAAGCGGCTAGATCTCAGCCATCTGGGACCATCTAAAGCAATCCAAGCTAGGGTTAGGGCTGATCAAACACTCTGATCAAGATCTGAAGGTTTCATCCCAATCAGAGCTCATTCAACCGTTGGATCAAGATCAGAGGGCTCTAAACTGTCCCATTCAAAGATTAGGTTGATCGGGACCATCCGTTGCAAATCTGGATGATCGAGCTACCACGAGGCAGATCCTGACCCTGATCATCATCATCAATATTTGGATTAAATCAGAGCAAGATCAGCGTTGGATTTTCCTCAAATCAATCTGGGCCGTTCATTCCTAATTACTTAATGAAAATTCCTCAGTTTTC
>JAGFNQ010000853.1:0-192130 GCA_024364735.1 Boesenbergia rotunda
CGTGCGCGTCGGGCGCCCCAGTCAAATACAATCTCGAAGATAACGAGATCAGCTTTGACTAGAGCATCGCCGGATCTGCAGCCACGTGGGGGGCGCCCCGAGCATGTCGGGCGCCCCCTGCCCTATATAAAGAGGGCCTCGACCCTCTTCAAAGAACAACGAATTCCTTCGACAATTCTACGCTCTTCTGCTTCCACGACACGCTCCAGAAAGCTGCCAACTCAAGCCGACGACGTCCCGCTGCTCCAGAACTTCAATCTTCACCGGACGTCGGTAACAAGAGTTGTATTTAAGTTTACGAGAATATTCTTATTATTATTTGTGTGTAAACTTTTGCGAACTTATAGAATTGCCCGCAGAAAACGGTCAACGACCGTGGGCCTTGGAGTAGGAGTCGACCCAGGCTCCGAACCAAGTAAACCTGCTGTGTTTGCGTTGTTGTGTTCTCTTTTATTTCCGCTGCGCACCCGCTCTTTTTAAATCCGAACGAATTGCGACATTCACCCCCCCCCCTCTCTCGCATTTCTCGATCCAACACCTAGGACTGGGTCAAGTTTAGGGGGAGGTCATATTAAAAGAGTTACTAAACATTTCAAAATAATATATTTTCATGCACTACATTTTCAAAATCCTGTTGAAAGTATAAGTAATTTATCTTTCAAAATACTATTTTTCAAAACTTTTGTGGCTTATAAAATTGTTTTGAAATACTCTTTATATTTACTTGAGTTTGGAGAATTTTCAGGACACTTAAGGAAATGTCCTTGTAGTTAACAAGGTTTCCTAGGATTGTGTCAGACTGAAAAAAAAATCAAGTCAAGTAAAGTATTATGTTTTCAAAATATCATTGTTCAAGAGTACTTATTAGTACTTATATTTGTCAAAAATGCATAACATCCTTCAAAAGTACTAATACTGTTTCAAAGCACTAATGTTTACAAAGTACGAATATTTTTTTAAAGTGCAATACTAAACATGTTTCAAAGAATAATTTTTTCAATCTTTTTCAAAGTGAAAATGTGTTTCAAATTTTCTTTTGCATAACATTTTTTTAAGTATTCTTCCAAATGTACTATTTGTTAAATAAAAATATTTTTATGAGAGCAATCTTTCGAAAAATCTTTTCTAAATGAAAGTTTTTCTAAGGTAATAGTGTTCTAAGTGCGTGAATTTTCTAAAGACTTGCTTACAAATACAAAATATCTTTAAATTCACAATACTTTTCAAAGTGGAGTTTTTCTTTGGTACAATTTAAACTGCTTGCTATACTTTCAGAATTATACTAAGTATTTTTATTTTCAAAACTCATAAACTCTGATACACACATTTCTTTCTTAAATCTTCTTTCAAAATGCTCCTTATTGATATATGGCCAAGGGGGAAAGAAATAGAAAAGAGAGAGAAATTTTTTTTTATCTCGTGTTCACAAAAAGCTAAGTATTTCAAAGTGCTTTAAAATTGGTCTAAGCATTTTTCAAAGTACTTCCTAAATTTCTAAAGAAGTTCAAAATTATCTAAGTGCATTTATTTTAAAAGTAGTTTTATTCCTAAGTAAAATTTTCCTTAGTAAACAATGTTTGTCTGAGCAAAACCTTTGGAAATTTTTGGGCAAATGTTTCTAAGTAAAGTTTTCTTAGTAAACAAATCTTTGTTTTGGCAAAAACTTGTCCATTTAAAGGTTTTTTTAAATAGTTTTAAATGCACAAAATATGGTCCAAGGAAATTTTTCTACGTGTGCCAAAGTTGAAATTTTTTAAAGAAAATTTGTTTTTAAAATGTTGGCTAAGTAAGCTACTGTTAAGTTTTTCTTGAAAATTATGTTGCAAGCTTTTGCAAGTTTTTTAAATATCCTAAAATATAAGGAGAAGAGTTGTCACATTAAGGGAGAGCTTCATGCATTTTCAAAACATCCATTACTTTGAACATCATTTTTTTAAAAAATTATGAAATCCATTACTTAAAGTTTTTCTTGACAACTATGTTTTTGAAAAATTATGAAATCCATTACTTAAAGTTTTTCTTGACAACTATGTTTTTGGAAAATTATGAAATCCATTACTTAAAGTTTTTCTTGACAACTATGTTTTTGGGAAATTGTGAAATCCATTACTTAAAGTTATTTTGGAAAAACTCAAAAATCCCTCTTAGATATTTTGTTCATCCATGAATATCTTTTTTGATAAATGTCAAAGGGGGAGGAAAGGTCAAAGTTAAGTGTTTTATAACACAATACTTCTGGGTTGCAGGGAAAAGGGAAAATAAATTTTTTTTACAGTTCAAACTACATTGGTTCTTTTACTCTGCTCAAATTCATTTGGTCTTAACTGTCTTGCTTAAACTGTTATAATTTTACTGTCTTGCTTAAACTGTTATAATTTTTACTTAACTTTGAATTGTGTTGCCATAAATCAAAAAGGGGGGATTGTTGGTGCAGGAAGCACCATATCGAACCTTGTTTTGATATTGGCAAAGGATTCAAAGTTAAGTATTATTTGTGATCTAACGATGTTACTCAAGTGTGCAGAATCTAAGACCTGGTGAAGGGCTACTAGGCACCTGGCGAAGGACTGCCAGGAAACAAAGACCTGGCGAAGGGTTGCTAGGCACCTGGCGAAGGACTGCCAGGAAACAAAGTCCTAGCGAAGGGCTGCTAGGCACCTGGCGAAGGATTGCCAGGAAACAAAGACTTGGCGAAGGGCTGATAGGCACCTGGCGAAGGACTGCCAGGAATTGAAGACCCGGTGAAGGGTTGCTAGGCAAAAGTCCAACCGAAGGAGCCGGTTGGCAAAAGGTAAAATCTCCTGAGAGGAGTAGGTGAGGACGCGTTCCCCGTCAAGGGAACAGTAGGCGTCGGTTCGACCTAGGGTTCTATTTGGAAGACCTGAAGTCAGAACCAAGACAGCTACGGCTGTAAAGAATTATCTAACACTCTTACCTTGTTGTTTTGGAACTAACCCTGCATGCAGAACCGAAGGAACGTGTTTCTGCAGCTCAGAACGCCCTAAAGGAGAGGCAGCAGCTGGGTAGGGCGTCCTGGAGGTCTCGGGCGCCCCCAAGATCAAAGCAAACAACCAAGCAAAGAGTCGCTTCGAAACTGCACTAGGCAGGGCGCCCTGGAGGTCCCGGGCGCCCTGAGTCCAAGCAAATAAATGAACCAAAGCAAAAATCAACCATGAAGCCTGTTGACCAAGTCAATAGGGTGCCCCCAGTGTCCCGGGCACCCCCGTCCGCTCCGAGCCCGATCTTGGAGGGATAAGGGCCGACCGAGTTCCGGATAGGGGTTTGCGGATCCAGAGGCACGTGGAGGGCGCCCCCTGTTGGAACTTGGATGGCTAGTGAGGGGAGGGTGAATATAGCCAGACACTTGCAGTTTTAGCGCTTTTGAAATTTCTGCAACTCAAAGGTTTAGTAGCACAGCGGAAGTAGTAAAACAAAGTATGCAGTAAACTAGACCCTAAGTTAGTCACAAGAATAAGAATGCTAACAAGAGGATTTACAAGGTTCAGGGATAACTTGCCCCTACTCTTTGGCGTGCCCGTAAGGTGGGCGATCCCTTGATCATCGGTAGATCAAGCCCCGGAATATCCGGATAGTAAGCAACCTCCTTCTCGGTGGAGTAACCTCTCCACAGCGTTTCAACAAAGATAGAGTTTTAAGCACAATGAAACACAAGAAAGATCTTACTTAGCACTTAGAACAGACAAGAACACAGCAAGCTTCTCCCGAGCTCCACCCAGCGCGGATCTCACGCAAGAACATCCTTCTTCGTGTCTTCTCGCTGATGGACTCAAGCTCCTTATTCCTTCTTTCAAGTGCTCAAGTAAGGGATGGTTGCTTCAAAGATTGCAGCTGCTTGCTCAAGAACGATGGAATAGCAGAGAACACAAGCACGCAGCGTTACTGATCAGAGTTGTCGAGACTTGTTCGCCACCAAGCGCTAGCTTAAGTCCTTCCACTATTGCCAGGTCACCACCTCACTGCAGCCTCCAGCTGCTCTCCTGCAACCACCAGCCACAACTAAGCTCTTCTGGACTCCCTGAGCCTCCCTCAGACCAGCCCCAGTCAGCAGCTCCAGCCAGCGCCAGCGTTCGTTGCAACCTGAGATGGAAAACGGACAAACCTGCTCCAAGGAAATGCCTCCATTGACTCTCCTTGAGTGTTTGAATCCTTCCCTATCACCTGCAGCTTAATCAGAGCATTAGCACAGCATATCAAGCAGAAAATCGAGTATCAGAGGTTAAGCGTAGAGAATCAGATACGTTCAGACGCGATCAAAGCGTCTGACAGTGCATTTTCAATTAAAGTGATCGGTTACGGACCGATCCACCGCTTTGCTGGGACTCCCAGCTTTCGCGGCGACACAGGCCTGATCGGTCACCAGACCGATTAGAGTGAAGCCTGATCGGTCACCAGACCGATCAGGATAGCCTCTGACCGATCAGGCTCAAGCCTGATCGGTCCACTTCTGAGTGAACAGTAATCGTGGATATCAGATCCTAAGTCGTGGATTGGTCACTAAACCGTTCAGGAGCTGATCAGCGGGGGAACTCAACTCAGTGAGTGCTCCCTGATCGGTCACCAGACCAATCAGGAGCAAAGCAGTGAGGAAGCTGCCTGCTCCCTGATCAATCACCGGACCGATCAGGAGCCAAGCAATGAGGCAACTGCCTACTCCCTGATCGGTCACCGGACCGATCAGGAGCCGGGCAGTAGGTTTCCAACCTCACTGTGTGCTCCCTGATCGGTCACCAGAGCGATCAGTCATCGCTGGATCGGTCACTAGACCGATCCACGAAGGAGCAGCGTGCCAACTTCCCTGATCGGTCACCAGACCGATCCAGAGACTCAAACCTAGCCCTCCAAGCAAGGATTTCATCCAACCTAGCCCTCCATGCTAGGACTTTTTCACCTAACCCTCCAAGTTGGGATTTTCACCTAACCCTCCAAGTTAGGACTTTTCACCTAGCCCTCCATGCTAGGACTTTTCACCCAACCCTTCCAAGTTAGGACTTTTCCAACCTAGCCCTCCAAGCTATGATTTTTCACCTAACCCTCCAAGTTGAGACTTTTCACCTAACCCTCCAAGTTAGGACTTTTCACCTAGCCCTCCAAGCTAAGACTTTTCACCCAACCCTTCCAAGTTAGGACTTTTCCACACACCTAGCCCTCCAAGCTAGGATTTTCCACACATAATCCTCCAGATTAGGATTTCTCCACACCTAGCTCTCTAAGCTAGGATTTTCCACACCTAACCCTCCAGGTTAGGATTTTCAACACCTAGACCTCCAGGCTAGGATTTTCCATACCATGCCTAATCCCCGATCAGAACTTAATCATAATCATAATCATCAACCTAAACTAAAATCGATGTCAACACCAAAACAACAATCAGGGTCAGACTGCATCAACAATCTCCCCCTTTTTGTTGTTTGACAACCCAATTTTAAGTTTAGGGATTCCCAATCAATTTTTTCAAATTTCAGGATCATAGGGGAATCAGGATCCTCCCCCTACAACATGATCATCCTAAACTTAACTAACCACACTCTCCCCCTTTGTTGAACATCGAAAAGGGTCTAGAGGGGCTGTTAAGTTTAACCATACTCCCCCTCAGGATCCTCCCCCTACAACATGATCATCCTAAACTTAACTAACCACACTCTCCCCCTTTGTTGAACATCGAAAAGGGTCTAGAGGGGCTGTTAAGTTTAACCATACTCCCCCTCAACCCTAGGGGTATCCCAAAACAACAAAGGTATGATTGATTTATTTTGATAAACATATGAACACATATGACAAAGATAAAGCATGGCAAAACAAGCATATGTATCATATGGACATGGAATCAAAAGCATAATCATAACAACGCAAACATGTAGATAGTAATCATGTGAACACACATATAAGCCAACAATCAAAACAAGGAAAATGTGAGATACATGGAAAATATCAGATGCATCATTAAGCATATAAATCAGAGGCACACAGCCATAGAGTCACACAATCCACATAGTCAAATAGCATCAACCCTCAGCGGGGTCATCGTCTGATGAATCAATACATATAATATCCCCTGATGGAGTGCCGCTGGAGGTCGCAGCACCAGGAAACGTATGATGGTACTACTCCTCATACCAGGTCTCCTGTAGTGAGCAAATCCCAGAAACGTCGGATGCTAGAGCATCTAGTCAGCGATCGAAGGACCGAAACTCTGAGCTGACCTCCTGTCGCCAGAGCTCGGAAATATGTAGCTCGCGCTGCATCGTCCGCTCTAACTCCACAACCTGCCAGCGTAGGTCAGGAGCCCACTTATCGTACTCCTCTGCAATAGTGGGCCGCTCCTGGTCATGGGCTGCTCCTGGTAACTCCCCCACACGTCTCCGATCCTTCCATCTTAGCCCTTGCGATCCGACAACAATACCAGACTGGGCCAACATGCGACGATTAAGTCTGCAGTCCTGTCGAACCATGGGTACAATGTGGCCCTGTGAAACATCGATTCCAATGGACTGCAACCAGGCAGAGATGATATGGCCAAATGGCATGTAGACAGTCTGGCCATACAACAGACTGTGGACGATGATGGAGAAATAGATGGACGGCACAATATCAAAGTCTAACTGCCGATGCATCCCGTAGAGCAACAAGCAGTGGAATGGATGAATCTCATCTAGGTGCTTTGTAGTAGTAGGGATAAGACAGTTAGTGATAATCTTAAACAAGACATAATCAATGGGAGAAAGGCAAAGGGCAGCAAATGTTGGGAAGACACTGGTAACCTCACGGAGATCCCTCGACCTGGGATGATCGAAAAAGTACTCATGGATAGAGTCAGGGGTGACTCCATGAAAGGGAAGCAGTAGAGGGTTTGGAAGGTAAGGGTAGAGAAAAAAGGCATTCTCAGACCGGCGACAACCAAGAAAAGTAGTGAAAGCAGAGAGGTTAAAATCAAGATCAACACTGGCGACACGGGTCCTCCACCCCGTGCCCTCTCCACTAACCATGTTATTATAAAATTCGGAGACCAAATCAACGTTGATTGGCCTCTCAAGGAAAAGAATAGATTGAAGTTTATAGTGTTCAATGATTTGCCGATCGTAGGATAGTATTCGTAAATGTAGGCTTGGTCCACCGTTCGACATGCCATGAGTTTGAACGTATGCCACTGAAAGTCTAGAGCATAGTGAATATTTTGAAATCTTGTATGTGGAGGTGGTAGAGGTCTTGAAGGGGGTGTAGATGATGAAGGGCCTTTGCCCTTTGAGCTTCCCTCCACAGGTTCTTTCCCCTTAGACGATTTTCTAAAGAGTGGAATGATCAAGATAGCAGGTTTGATCAAGAGAAGTGAATCGAATCATGATACAAATTAAGGTTTGATCAAAAGACAAGATGTAATCAATGACCCAAACAGTGAACATAAGGTAAGACATTGATCAAATTAGATTTAATCAGTAGGTGTGGATCATGGCAACAGATTTGATCACGGAGAAATAATCATAAGGTAAGACATTGATCAAAGGTAAGACATGGCAAGGACGGGTCATGGCAAAAACATGAGGTCACGGCACAACAATAAAACACCAAAACATGGTTTGCCGCAAATACATACTCTATGAACTGATCCGAAAAAGAACTAACCAAAAATGCTTACTTAGGTGCCATTGAAAATGTGTGATGAAGATCTTGAAGTCTGGAAGAAGAGCTCGCGCAGGAAAAGATTCTTGACGCAAGAGATGAGCTCAAGACCTTGAACAAGAAGGAACTTGCAGGAAACAAGGAAGAGCTTGCAGGATCGCACACGCACAGCAAGAGGAAGGAGGATCGCACGCGCAAGGAAGAAGGAGAGGGGGTTCGCCGCTGAGGGGTTTTGGTCGGCTAGGGCTTGGGAAGTGAAGAGAATCCGTGATTAAACCGGTTGGTGGATCGGTCCACCAACCAAACTTTAATGCGGTTGAACGGATCACCGTTCGATCTGATAGCGCCCAGACTGATCAGGCTCTATCCTGATCAGACTGGCCTGGTCCTGATCGGTCGGGTCAACGATCAGGCAAGCTCTTGATCGATCGGTTGATCGATCAGTAGGCGAACAGTAGGGTTCAGAGAGTGGTCTGTGAGCCCCCTGATCGGTCTGTGGACTGATCATCACGGGGTGCCAGATCGGTCCGGGGACCGATCCAGGCCAGCCAGAATGTGTAGACACAATTTCACAAAGTCTCTGTGACCCCTCTGATCGGTCTGTGGACCGATCACCACAGGATAGAACCAGATCGGTCTGGGGACTGATCAGCCATACTACTGATCGGTCCAGTGACCGATCAGGGTTCCTGATACTCCCTAATACGATCTGAAACTTTCAATTTCAGACTTTCACACGATTCTGAAGGGATTTGATAAAAGATATCGATCTTGGAAGTGATCCCTTGACTATAATTGAACCCTAAACAAGGATCAAAGGTCCTTATGGTTTGAACAAATCACTTTGCTCCACCCAAGTGGAGTCAAACTCAATTAACAATCATTCAAACAAGTTTGTATCAAAATCAAGTTTCCAATCAAGTTTCCTTGATTGGAATGTCCAAGTATGATCATGGAGCCAAATACACATGTGTTATGCATTGGTTTTACCCATACTTGGTCACCAAAGTAATTTTTATCTCGTCAACTTAATTTCTCAAGGGATACATTGACATTTTGAGAAATTGAGTTGATCCTAGCATCTCACCCCATTTCTAGCAAACAAAAACGTTTTGTTAAGCTTTATAGTTTGTGTGAGATGTCCCCAAAATTACCCAACTGTATCCCAACAATTTGAAATAATCATGAAGGGTTTTGAATGCATTTTGAAATCTATGAAGCGCGACACATTCCCAACTTCCTTCTTAAGAAGCTAAACTTATTTTCGGGAAGTGGTTTAGTGAAAATGTTAGCGAGGTTTGACTTGGACTCTACATGTGAGAGTACAATATCTCCCCTAGCTACATGATCCCTAATAAAGTGGTGACGCACATCAATATGTTTGGTCCTAGAGTGATGGACTGGATTCTTTGTTAGGTTAATTGTGCTAATGTTGTCACACAACACTTGCACACCTTTGTAACTTAATCCATAGTCCTCTAAAGTATGAATCATCCACAACAATTGTGATACGCTCTCTCCCATGGAGATATATTCTGCCTCGGTCGTGGAGAGAGCAACACAATGTTGCTTCCGACTTGACCAACTAACTAGAGATGATCCTAGGAATTGGCAGCCCCACTGGTGCTTTTCTGATCCAACTTACATCCAGCGTAGTCGGAATCGGTATAGCCAATTAGGTCAAATGATTCGGTATGAGGGTACCAAAGACCAACTCCAATTATGCCTTTAAGATATCTCAAAATCCTCTTAACAACGATTAAGTGAGATTTCTTGGCACAAACTTGATACCTAGCGCACATACCCACAGCAAAAAGTATATCAGGTCGACTAGCTGTGAGGTATAACAAACTACCTATCATGCTTCGATATTGAGTCAAATCAACGGGTTTACCACTCTCATCATTGGCTAATCTTGTGTTTGTAGCCATGGGAGTGGTTACCTCTTTTGAATCACTCATATTGAATTTTCGAAGCATCTCTTGAGTATACTTCGATTGGTGCACATGGATCCCATCTCGGGTTTGTTTGATTTCAAGTCCAAGGAAGAATTTCAACTTTCCCACTAGACTCATTTCAAATTCACATTCCATGTGTCCAATGAACTCATTTAAATAGCCCTTGTTATTTGAGCCACAAATTATGTCATCGACATATACTTGGGCTACAAAAATATTGTCACAATCTCTACGTAGAAATAGTGTAGGGTTTATTTGGCCTCTAACAAAGCCTTTTTCAATTAGGAATGTCGACAACCGCTCATACCAAGCTCGGGGTACTTGTTTAAGGCCATAGAGTGCCTTTTTGAGCTTGAATACATGGTTTGGAAATTTGGTACTCTCAAACCCCGGAGGTTGTTCGACGTAGACCTCTTCTCTAATCAGACCATTTAGAAAGGCAGATTTGACATCCATTTGATATAGCTTGAAGCCACGATGTGCTGCAAATGCGAGCATAAATCGAATGGATTCTAATCGTGCCACGGGAGCATAGGTCTCATCATAATCAAGGTCTTCAACTTGACTATAACCCTTGGCTACTAAGCGTGCCTTGTTTCTTATGATTTCTCCCTTATGGTTTAATTTATTCTTGAAGACTCATTTGGTTCCAATGATGGTGGTCTTCTTAGGTCTAGGAACTAAGTCCCAAACCTGACTCCTTTCGAATTGACCTAGTTCTTCTTACATTACAATGATCCAATTGGGATCATTTAATGCTTCATCAATTTTCCTAGGTTCAATTTCGGAAATTAAAGCAACTTCATTAGCCTCATTCCTAAAGAATGATCTAGTTCTAACCCCATGATGGATGTCTCCAGCAATTTGGTCTTGGGGATGACTAGAGGCTAATCTAGTTTGCCTAGGTGTTGGTGGTGCTTCTTGAATGGTTTCACTAGACACAAGCTCAGCCTCAGGATCCGGCTGACCTATGGGTTGTCTAGGCTCACCGTCATCGGATTCATCACCATCAACAACGTTAGGACTTTCATTCAAACTTAGTCTCCTAAGTTGAATTGGACTCCATCTTCTAGTTGTCCATTGACTTTCAGAATTTCTTCAAAGACAACATCAGAAGATTCTTCAACCAGTCTAGATTTCTTATTGTAGACTCGGTAGGCTTTGCTAACTAGGGAGTACCCGACTAGTATCCCTTCATCAGCCTTTGTCGTGAACTTTACAAGATGGTCCTTGGTGTTTAGGATGAACACCTTACAACCAAACACCCTAAGATGTTTAACCGTAGGTGGTCTCCCAAATCAAAGTTCATGGGGAGTCTTACCTAAGAATCTATGTATGAGAACTCGATTTTGCACGTAGCAAGCCGTGTTTACAGCTTCGACCCATAAGTAACTCGGTAATGAGTACTCATTGAGCATGCTTCGGGCAGCCTCTTGTAGAACACGGTTCTTCCTCTCTACAACACCATTTTGTTGTGGTGTTCTAGGAGTGGAGAACTCATGTCTATACCCTCTATCTTGACAAAACTCTAAAAATCGTTGGTTTTGAAATTCACCTCCATGATCACTTCTTATTGTCTTAATTGTTAATGATTTTTCATTTTCAACTCTTCTACAAAAAGAAATGAAAACATCTAAGGTTTGGTCCTTATACTTAAGAAAATAAGTCCATGTATATCTAGTAAAATCATCAATGATAACAAAGCAATATCTATTTCCATTCAATGATATGATAGTGCTACAATCAAACAAATTCATATGAAGTAAATCTAATGCGGTAGAAGTACTTACAGTGTTTTTACCTTTATGTGCAGATTTTGTTTGCTTACCCATTTGACATGCATCACAAATCTTTTCTTTCTCATACTTGATGCTTGGTAAGCCACAGACTAATCCCTTGTTGGCAAACTTCCGGATATTCTTCATGTTACATGTGCTAGTCTCCGATGTCAAAGGGTGGACTCCTCTTCTTTTGACATGAGACACTTAGCAAAGGCATTAGTAGCACTTTTAAAAGATACTTGGTAAATATTGTCTACTCTTGTTCCTACTAGTACTGTGTCCAAGGTGTCATGTTGTCTAACTAGACATTGACTTGGTTGGAAATCAATTGTGTAACCCGCGTCACACAATTGACTGACACTTAGGAGATTAAATGTCATCCCCTTGACTAGAAGGACATTTGAAATTCTAAGACATTCGGATATTTGAATGTCTCCTATTCTTATGACCTTAAGACTACCATTGTTACCAAATGAAACATTACCTCTACTTTTTCTTTGAAGGGTAGTAAATAATGATCTATCCCTGGTCATGTGTTTGGAGCACCCATTATCAACGAACCAAGTTGATAGATGCTCCCCCTCAATCATAACCTACACAATTCGAAAAATAGAAGATTTAGGTACCCAAACCTTGGGACCTAAAGCACCTACCAAACAAGACTTAGGCACCCATGCCTTGACAACTTTCTTTTGAACCTTGGGTGTCTTAGATTGTCTCATATTAGTCCTAGACATCAAGGACACAAATGAAGGTTCTTTAGGTCGGTAACCAATACCGGCCCTATTGTAGACTGCCCTTTGGGCTTTTAAAATCATGTCTAAGGTCTTTGAGCTTGTTGAGAACTTCTCAAGAATATTCTTGAGTCTCTCAACTTCACTCTTCAATGATTTGTTTTCTTCCTCTAACAATTCAACATGCAAATCGTCTACATCCTCATCCCTAGAGGATTTTAAATGATTAACCTCAATTTTCAAAGATCTAATCTCATCCTCTAACATTTCAACATGCAAATCGTCTATGTTCTCATCCCTAGATGACTTCAATTGTTCAATTTCTAATTGCAATGATTTAACCTTATTTTTTGACTTTTTCAACATATTGGTTAAGCATGCAATTGCTCTATAACATTTCTCAAGTTCGGGAGAGGTTACCTCTTCATCATCCGAAGACGATGAAGCCGCGTTTGAGGAGTCGGAGGATTCACCACTGCTTTCTTCTCCTCCAAGAGCCATGAGTGTCACATGTCGTGTGCTCTTCTCTTCCTTTTCTTCATCGGATGAGCTTGAGGAGGACTTGTTGATGCAGTCAGACTCTGATTGTTGTTTTGGTGTTGACACCGATTTAAGTTTGATTCAAATTTGGTTGAATTCCGATTAAGTCGAGGTGGATCGGGAGATCGCACGCTGGCATGTGAAAGTCCTAACTTGGAGGGTTAGGTGGGAAAAAGTCCTAGCTTGGAGGGCTAGGTGATTGAAATCCCGGTGAGTGAAGCCGGGTCCTGGTGAGTGAAGCCAGGTGATGGAAATCCCGGTGAGTGAAGCCGGGTCCTGGTGAGTGAAGCCAGGTGATGGAATCCGGTGAGTGAAGCGGTCCTGGTGAGTGAAGCAGGTGATAAATCTAATGAGTGAAGCTAGGTTGAAATCCCGGTGAGTGAAGCCGGGTCCTGGTGAGTGAAGCCAGGTGATGAAAATCCCGGTGAGTGAAGCTGGGTCCTGGTGAGTGAAGCCAGGTGATGGAAATCCTAGTGAGTGAAGCTAGGTTGAAATCCCGGTGAGTGAAACCGGGTCTTGGTGAGTGAAGTCAGGTGATTGAAATCCTAGTGAGTGAAGCTAGGTTGAAATCCCGGTGAGTGAAGCCAGGTCCCGGTGAGTGAAGCCGGGTGACCGAAACCCTGGTGAGTGAAGCCAGGTCCTAGCTTGGAGGGCTAGGTTGAAGTCCCAGTGAGTGAAGCTGGGCACGGAGTCTTGGTCCGAGGGACTGAGCACGAGTCAGGGAAGGGCTGGAGGCTTGTTCTCTCGACTAAGAGTGGGTTTGGCCTTGCTCGGATCGGTCTGGTGACCGATCAGGGAAGTTGGCACGAAGTTCCCTCTTGGATCGGTCTGGTGACCGATCCAACGATGTCTGATCGGTCTGGTGATCGATCAGGGAGCTTCCAGTAACTTTGGTAAACCTACTGATCGGCTCCTGATCGGTCTGGTGACCGATCAGGGAGACACCGTGACCGATCAAACTGAATGATCAACTGTCGCGAGGTTTCTCACCCTGACCGATCAGCCAGTGAATTCCTGGCGGGATTGTGGCAAGCTGATTTCTGGATCAGTTTGGTGACCGATCAGGTGATCGGTCAGGGTGACCGATCATACGAGCTTGCGATCCCAAGTTTCTCACTGGGGACCGATCAGGTTGGAGCATGATCGGTCTGGGATAGTTCTGATCGGTTCGGTGACTGATCAGGAGCAGAACTTTAATTCAAATACGCTGTCAGAAGTGTCTGATCGCGTCTGTTTTCTCTGCCGATTCGTTGATACATTGCTGATTTCATTTGATATGCATTGCTAAGCCTCTGTTGGAGTGTGCAGGTGATAGAAGGTGATTCAAATACTCAATGAGGGTCAATGGAGGACTTTCCATGGAGCAGGTTTGGATCTATTATGTTTTCAGGTCTCAACGGCGTCTGTTGCAATTGGCAATTGACGAAGGCGCAGCTGGCAACTGACGGAGGCTAGCTGGAGGAGTGTCCAGTGGACTAAGTGCTCAGAGAGGTCAGTGGGTCAGGGTGTGAGTCAGTGGTGCTGATGGAGCTGGCGACGTTGAGCAGCTTAAGAGACGAAGCTGGAAGCAGAGGAGCTAGAGAAACAGATAGAAACTTGGATAGTTTGGCTGGGCTGTGGTGCTTGTGTGCTCTCTGTTGCTTTGAGCTTAAGCGTTCTTGTCACATTCTTGTGAGCTTCCCTTCTCGAGTGTCTCGTGAGCTTATCTTGTATCCATCTGTGAGACAGTTTGTGGAGAGGTTTCTCCACCGAGAAGGAGGTGCTTGATATCCGGTGTTCACCGGGGCTTGATCTGCCGACGATCAAGGGATCGCCCACCTTACGGGCATGCCAAGGAGTAGGGGCAAGTTATCCCCGAACCTTGTAAACGATCCTTGTTAGCGATCTTTGGTTTGTATTCTCTGTTTCTGCATCTCTGTTAAGTTTGTTTCTCTGCATATGTTTTGTTTCCGCTGCTGCTAACTCAAGTGCAGAGAAAATCTCAAAAAGAGCTAAGTCTTAAGTGTCTGGCTATATTCACCCCCCCTCTCTAGCCATCCAAGGTCCAACAAGTGGTATCAGAGCTTGGGGCTCTGTTCAAGCGGCTTAACATCCGAGAGCTTACAACAAGATGGCTGTAGGAGGAGAAGGCTACAACACAAACTGACTTCCATTCTTTGACGGCACAGATTTTCCATATTGGAGGTCAAGGATGGAGTTCTATCTCAAGACCAACATCAGTTTGTGGTTTGCCGTGAAGGAGGGCTTCATCCTTCCAAGAGATGGTGAAGGAAAAGAGCTAGACTTCTCTATGTGGTCAGCTGAGCAAATCAAAAAGTGAGAAGCGGATGCTAAGGCTGTGGTCACCTTGCAATGTGGGATGACCAAGGACCAACTCATCAAAGTTGGTCCCTTTACAAGTGCAAAGGACCTATGGAACAAAATCTTTGAGCTCCATGAGGGAACTCAAGACACCCGGAGAGCCAAGAAGGATTTGCTTCACAGCTAACTCCAAAACCTCACCATGGGAGAAAATGAAAAGGTAAGTGAACTCCATGGACGGTTTAAAGAAGTGTTGAATGGTCTCCACTCCATAAATGAAAAGGTAGAAAATAGAGACCTAGTGAGGTATGTACTCAAAGCCTTCCCTAGGAATACTTTGTGGTCATCCATGGTGGATGCCTACAAGGTTTCCAAGGATCTATCTTTTGTAAAATTAGAAGATTTGTTTTGTGAGATGGAACTACATGAGATTTCTAACACAAGCCCAAAGGAGAAAGGGGTTGCTTTTGTGGCAGGAAAGAAAAGGAAGAAGGACAAGGAGGAGAAAAGCCATTGTCATGTGGCTCTCGTGGCCTTAGAAGGATCGAATGAAGGGAGTGATAACGAATCGGCAAGCTCCTCAACCGCGCCTTCGTCATCTTAGGATGATGAAGAGGTAATCTCTCCGGAGTTAGACAAATGCTATAGAACAATAGCGTGCTTGACAAAAATGCTTAAGAAATCTAAGGCCAAAGTCAAAGCATTAAGGTTGGAAGTAAAAGAATTGAAATCCTCTAAGGTTGAGGACATTGATGATTTACATGATAAATCCCTTAAGGATAAAAATAAAAACTTGAAGAGCGAAGTTGAAAACCTCAAGAATGTTCTTGAGAAGTTTTCAACAAGCACTAAAACATTAGATATGATACTCAACTCACAAAGGGCGATGTACAACAAGGTTGGTTTGAGTTACCAACCTAAAGAACCTAATGTCATATCTTTAATGTCAAGAACCCACTTTAGATCATCAAATGATTTTAAGGTTTAAAAAGTCAAAAAGAAATTGACTAAGGCATGGGTGCCAAAGTCATTCATTGTAGATTCCTTAGGTCCCAAAATTTGGGTACCTAAAACCTCAATATTTAGAATCGTATAAGCATAAATTGAGGGGGAGCATCTATCAACATAGGTTGTTGATAAGTGGTGCTTCAAACCCAAGGCTAAGATTATACTAGTTTCAAAATGAGTCAACAAGCCTTGGAAATTGTTTTTATATTTTGCATGGATGGTTTAGCTTAACACATAACTTGCTTTTGCCATGGATTGCTTAGGGTAATGAGACTCCTTGTTGCAATTTATTTTTTGTTTTGCAAGTTATGGTTTATAATATGCCTTATGTCAAGTCTAAGGAGTCTATTTTCTTGTATATGCTATATAACATGAATGCATGCTAAGGAAAATATTAACACATAATTTGCATTGATAAGACATCAATAGACAAAGAACATGAGCTTAAGGGTTAGGCTTAAGTTTTTCTTAATATTTTGGGATGAACTTAATTGAGTATGTCATGATTTTACCGTATGTGATTTGAACATTAATCTATGGCATGAAAATTTTGGTTAAAAACACATGTTCACATAGTTTTAATGTTGCAAAATTCAGCACTCAAGTTCCATGATTTACTATAAAATTTGATTATCTAGGTAGATTGGATTATCAAAATTGTTTGGAATAAACTTGAACATGTTATAAACATACAAACTGATCAAAATCTGGAACTTGATCATATTGTGATACGAAATTGACACAAACATGTTATTGGTTTCTTTTCATAAAAAAATTCTCAATTTTTGATATGGAATTGATACAAATCATGATGATTATTTTAGTTTGGGAAATACTTTTTGGTTAAGGGAAACCCTTCTTAGGATCAAGAAGGGGCCAACTCTGATCGAATTAGGGTTTAGAAATGGTTTAGAGTTGAAGCAAACCTGGTTTCAACCTGATGAAGAGTTTCTGAAATTTTCTGGAACAAACCGATCAGAAACCTCTCTGTGTCGAACTAGATCGGTCCACTGACTGATCAGGACTCATCCTGATCGGTCCGTGACCGATCAGGGATCTGTCTGATCGGTCTGGTGACCGGTCAGATCAGGAAATTCTCTGATTTGGTCAAAACTCCTCAGTTCGAACTCCTCTTGTCCAATTGTATCAGTTTAATGATCATATTACAGACAAATCTGATACAAACCAAGTACAATTGGAACATCCTAATCATACTTGGAGCAAATTTTATACTGATTCGATACAAGCCCGTGTTGAAATTTTTTGAAATTAATATGAACGGGTTGTTTGAATCATGTCTTTTGATCTTTTGCTCCTTGATGAGGGATAATTTTCAGTCAAGAAATCCAAATCATGACTCTTGTTCTTAATGTCGTGTTTCAGAAACTTTTCTGAAACGTCGAATATCAATGGAGTCTATATCCCTGTTGTGGAATGCCAATTGTTAATGCAGTCTGATCAGGAATGTATCAGAGTTTCAGAAATTTTTCTGAAATTTGATTGCTCCCCAGACTAATTAGAAATATTCCTGTATCAAGTAATCAACTAACCTGATCGGTCATGGAGACCACTCAGGATTATGTGTCGGATACAGATGCATTCCTTACTTATCATATGAAAATATTCATGTTTGACCATGATATACTTCTGTATATGTTTTCATGTGCAATTCACACTTATTGCCGGATGATGCATATACATTGTTCCCGTGATACATTTATGGTATATGCCTCTCATATGCAATTCCAAAATCATCCTTTGACTTACTTGTCATATGAAACATATACATGTTTGACCATGATATTATTTTGTATATGTTTTCATGTGCAATTCATAATTATCTTTGATTATTTTGGGTTTGGGGAGAGACCCGTGTTTGAGGGGGAGGTATGTTTAAACTTAATAACCATACCCTTTTCGATGTTTGACAAAGGGGGAGAGAATGATTGATTAAGTTTAGGGTTATTGTAGGGGGAGGATTTTGATTCCCTTACGATAATTGAACTGCTTTCAATTGATCATTAATGCCTAAACTTAAATCGGGTTGTCAAACAACAAAATGGAGGAGATTGTTGATGCAGTCTGACTCTGATTGTTGTTTTGGTGTTGACACCGATTTAAGTTTGATTCAAGTTTGGTTGAATTCGGATTAAGTCCAGGTGGATCGGGAGATCGCACGCTGGCATGTGAAAAGTCCTAACTTAGAGGGTTAGGTGGGAAAAAGTCCTAGCTTGGAGGGCTAGGTGATTGAAATCCCGGTGAGTGAAGCCGGGTCCTGGTGAGTGAAGCCAGGTGATGGAAATCCCGGTGAGTGAAGCCGGGTCCTGGTGAGTGAAGCCAGGTGATGGAAATCCTAGTGAGTGAAGCTAGGTTGAAATCCCGGTGAGTGAAGTCGGGTCCTGGTGAGTGAAGCCAGGTGATTGAAATCCTAGTGAGTGAAGCTAGGTTGAAATCCCGGTGAGTGAAGCTGGGTCCCGGTGAGTGAAGCCGAGTGACCGAAACCCTGGTGAGTGAAGCTAGGTCCTAGCTTGGAGGGCTAGGTTGAAGTCCCAGTGAGTGAAGCTGGGCACGGAGTCTTGGTCCGAGGGACTGAGCACGAGTCAGGGAAGGGCTGGAGGCTTGTTCTCTCAACTAAGAGTGGGTTTGGCCTTGCCCGGATCGGTCTGGTGACCGATCAGGGAAGTTGGCACGAAGTTCCCTCTTGGATCGGTTTGGTGACCGATCCAGCGATGTCTGATCGGTTTGGTGACCAATCAGGGAGCTTCCAGTAACTTTGGCAAACCTACTGATCGGCTCCTGATCGGTCTGGTGACCGATCAGGGAGAAACCGTGACCGATCAAACTGAACGATCAACTGTCGCGAGGTTTCTCACCCTCACCGATCAGGCTGAAGCCTGATCGGTCTGGGATCAGCCTGATCGGTCTGGTGACCGATCAGCCAGTGAATTCCTGGCGGGATTGTGGCAAGCTGATTTTCGGATCGGTTTGGTGACCGATCAGGTGATCGGTCAGGGTGACCGATCATACGAGCTTGCGATCCCATGTTTCTCACTGGGACCGATCAGGTTGGAGCCTGATCGGTCTGGGATAGTCCTGATCGGTCCGGTGACCGATTAGGAGCAGAACTTTAATTCAAATACACTGTCAGAAGTGTCTGATCGCGTTTGTTTTCTTTGCCGATTCGTTGATACATTGTTGATTTCATTTGATATGCATTGCAAAGCCTCTGTTGAAGTGTGCAGGTGATAGCAGGTGATTCAAATACTCAAGGAGGGTCAATGGAGGACTTTCCATGGAGCATGTTTGGATCTATTGTGTTTTCAGGTCTCAACGGCGTCTGGCGCAACTGGCAACTGACGAAGGCGCAGCTGGCAACTGACGGAGGCTCAGCTGGAGCAGTGTCCAGTGGACTGAGTGCTCAGAGAGGTCAGTGGGTCAGGGTGTGAGTCAGTGGTGCTGATGGAGCTGGCGACGTTGAGCAGCTTAATTGACGAAGCTGGAAGCAGAGGAGCTAGAGAAACAGACAAAAACTTGGGGAGTTTGGCTGGGCTGTGGTGCTTGTGTGCTCTCTGTTGCTTTGGCTTAAGCGTTCTTGTCACATTCTTGTGAGCTTCCCTTCTCGAGTGTTTCGTGAGCTTATCTTGTATCCATCTGTGAGACAGCTTGTGGAGAGGTTTCTCCACCGAGAAGGAGGCGCTTGATATCCGGTGTTCACCGGGGCTTGATCTGCCGATGATCAAGGGATCGCCCACCTTACGGGCACGCCAAGGAGTAGGGGCAAGTTATCCCCGAACCTTGTAAACGATCCTTGTTAGCGATCTTTGGTTTGTATTCTCTATTTCTGCATCTCTGTTAAGTTTGTTTCTCTGCATATGTTTTGTTTTCGCTGCTGCTAACTCAAGTGCAGAGAAAATCTCAAAAAGTGCTAAGTCTTAAGTGTCTGGCTATATTCACCCCCTCTCTAGCCATCCAAAGTCCAACAGATTCATCCCAAGTGTCCTTCAAGGCCTTCTTCTTCTTCTTTGATTTCTCCTCTTTCTTCTTGGATTTCTCCTCCTTCTTCTTTAGCTTTGGGCATTCACTCTTGAAATGCCCTTTCCTGCTATACTCATAACAAGAAGCATTAGACTTATCAACTCTAACTTCACTTGGGTTACCTTTACCCTTGAAGCGTCGACCCTTCCTCATCATCCTTCGAACAAAATTCGCCATCTCGGAGGAAGAAGACCCGCTGCCATCTTCCTCGGAATCGGACTCGGATTCGGAAGAGGATGAAGATGAAGAGACTTCCTTCTCCTTCTTCTTCTCCTTCTTCTTCTTATTGGATCGTTCCCCTGCAACTAAGGCAATCCCCTTCTCCTTGGAGCCTTTGTCAGCCATTTCATGCAATTCCATTTCACAAAAGAAATCATCTAATTTGACAATTGATAAATCCTTGGAAACTTTGTAGGCATCCACCATGGATGACCACAACGCATTCCTTGGAAATGCTTTCAACACATACCTCACAAGGTCGCGATTCTCGACCTTTTCATCAATAGAATGAAGACCATTGAGGACTTCCTTGAACCGGCTATGTAGCTCACTTACGGTTTCATTTTCCTTCATGGAGAGATTTTGAAGTTGGTTGAGGAACAAGTCCCTCTTGGCAATTCTTGAATCTCGGGTGCCCTCGTGGAGTTCTATGAGCTTGTTCCACAAATCTTTTACACTTGTGAATGGACCAACCTTGATGAGTTGGTCTTTGTTCATGCGGCATTGTAAGGTGACCACTGCCTTCGCGTTGGCTTCACTCTTTCGAGTTAATTCAGTTGTCCACCGCCAAGATTCAAGTTCCTTGCCTTCATCATCCTTTGGAGGGGTAAAACCCTCTTTCACCGCGAACCAAGTGTTGATGTCCATCTTTAAGTAATACTCCATCTTCGATCTCCAATATTGGAAATCTGCACCATCGAAGAAGGGAGGTCGAGTGGTGCTAAAGCCTTCTCTCAATGCCATGGATGATAGCTCTCGGTTGTTAATCCGCTTGTACATAGCCCCAAGCTCTGATACCACTTGTTGGAACTTGGATGGCTAGAGAGGGGGGGTGAATATAGCCAAACACTTACAGTTTTAGCGCTTTTGAAATTTCTGCAACTCAAAGGTTTAGTAGCACAGCGGAAGCAGTAAAACAAAGTATACAGTAAACTAGACCCTAAGTTAGTCACAAGAACAAGAACGCTAACAAGAGGATTTACAAGGTTCGGGGATAACTTGCCCCTACTCCTTGGCGTGCCTGTAAGGTGGGCGATCCCTTGATCGTCGGCAGATCAAACCTCGGAAAATCCGGATAGTAAGCAACCTCCTTCTCTGTGGAGTAACCTCTCCACAACGTTTCAACAAAGATAGAGTTTTAAGCACAATGAAACACAAGAAAGATCTTACATAGCACTTATAACAGACAAGAACACAGCAAGCATCTCCCGAGCTCCACCCAGCGCGGATCTCACGCAAGAACACCCTACTTCG
Organism: Boesenbergia rotunda; assembly: GCA_024364735.1. Classification (NCBI taxonomy): domain Eukaryota; kingdom Viridiplantae; phylum Streptophyta; class Magnoliopsida; order Zingiberales; family Zingiberaceae; genus Boesenbergia; species Boesenbergia rotunda. The sequence continues at coordinate 21,466 of JAGFNQ010000853.1, forward strand.
TGTCTTCTCGCTGATGGACTCAAGCTCCTTGTTCCTTCTTTCAAGTGCTCAAGTAAGGGATGGTTGCTTCAATGATTGCAGCTGCTTGCTCAAGAACGATGGAACAGCAGAGAACACAAGCACGCAGCGTTACTGATCAGAGTTGTGGAGACTTGTTCGCCACCAAGCGCTTAAGTCCTTCCACTATTGCCAGGTCACCACCTCACTGCAGCCTCCAGCTGCTCTCCTGCAACCACTAGCCACTACTGAGCTCTTCTGGACTCCCTGAGCCTCCCTCAGACCAGCCCCAGTCAGCAGCTCCAGCCAGCGCCAACGTCCGTTGCAACCTGAGATGGAAAACGGACAAACCTGCTCCAAGGAAAGGCCTCCATTGTCTCTCCTTGAGTGTTTGAATCCTTCCCTGTTACCTGCAGCTTAATCAGAGCATTAGCACAGCATATCACACAGAAAATTGAGTATCAGAGGTTAAGCGCAGAGAATCAGATACGTTCAGACTCGATCAGAGCGTCTGACAGTGCATTTTGAATTAAAGTGATCGGTCACCAGACCGATCCAGGGCTCGTGGGTCGGTCACTGATAAGTACCATTTTTGTTGATTATTTTAATTGTTAAAATCCATGTTTGACCCATGTTTTACTTGCTTAATTATGATTTTACCCTAGGTTTTAGAACTTACTCTTATTTTGGACTTAATTGTAAATTTGCATTAAATTGGATTATTTGGCCACTAATTTTCTGATATATTTTTGTAGGCACCAAAGGTTCAAGGACTTAGGGTATATTGGGTCAAACTTGAGTCGGAAGTGAACCGGATCAAATTATCAAGCTTACGATTAATCCGGGCCGTCCGATTCAAGAGCAGCTAGATCTGAGCCATCCGGGACCATCTGAAGCAATCCAAGCTAGGGTTAGGGTTGATCAAGCACTATGATCAAGATCTGAAGGTTTCATCCAAATCAGAGCTCAATCAACCGTTGGATCAAGCTCGGAGGGCTCTAGATCGTCCATTCAAAGACTAAGTTGATCTGGACCATCCATTACAAATCTGGAAGATCCGAGCTACCACAAGGCAGATCCTGACCCCAGATCATCATCATCAAAGTTTGGCTCCAATCAGAGCAAGATCAGCCGTTGGATTTCCTCAAATCAATCACAGCCGTCCATTGCTAATGTATTTAATCAAAAATTCCCAGCCTTCCTTCCTCGTCGCGTCTCCGCCGTTCTTCGGTTTCTTCTTCAGTTCTTCTTCATTTCTTGAGCTATTTTCTTCAATCCAAAGGGGCGCGACCCCTCGATTTCTCCTTTAGATCATGTGCTAGGTCAGTGGGAAAGCTTCTCGGTGAAATTCCAGCCTCAATTTGCCCAAGAAACAGGGATGTTGAGAGGTTTCCGCAACTCTGCCATTTGATGCCTTTGGATCGGTTGTGCTCCATTTCCATCCACCCGAGCTTCTGGAGGGGTTCCCTAGATTGCTTGGATCATCCCCAACTCATCATCAATCGCGGACACAGCTGAATTGAAGGATACCGAATGGGAATTTCAGATTTGAGCAATCTGAGCTGGTTTTGAATCGCAGGGGCTGTTACCATCGATTTGATGAGCTTGCGGGTCCGAGGCTCTCCCTTGCTTGACGACCAAGGAGTACCTGAGCTGAAGAAGGAATTGAGGAGTAGTTTCATTGGTTAATTTTAGTTAATTAGCTGTAATTTCGTTTCTGATTGTTAAAATTCATTTCTGCAGTTTCTGATTCTGTTTCATTAGCTGTAATTTCATTTTCTGATTGTTTCTGCCATAATTAAGTTTTGAATCTTCAAGTTAGTTAGCTAATGAGTGTGTTTAGTGAACAAACAATTTAGTTTCACTTAGTTTTACAGTTTCGGCATTTGCGTATCAGATTATTAGCTGCGTATCAGAATTCGATTTCTGCACTTTCACTTTGCGCATCAGTTTTTAGTTCTTGCAGTTCATATCAGTTAGTTTAGTTCAATTCCGAATTGCTTCATACATTAGTTTGGTAAATTCGATCTCAGTTTGCTTGTGAGTTCTGGAGCTTAGTGTTTCCTAAATTAGTTTGCAGTTTCTGCACATACACACCCTTATTTCTGAACTAGAGTTTTCTGCAGCAGTTTTATTCTTCTCCAAGGCTAAATTGCGTATCAAGCTAGCTTCAGCTTTCTTGTTTGCTTCTACTTTGTAGCTTGTTGCATCTCCAAAGCCTTAGCATCAAAATTTAGCATTCGGTTTCACCCTCATTGCTGCACATAAGTGACCATTACAGCAGGTCCAGAATTAAGTTTGTTAGTTCACTTTCAGTTGTAGCTTCTGAATTTCGTGCCAAGTACTGTCAGCTTGCATCTGTTAGTTCCTTGTTTAATTAATTACTGCATTGGTTTATGAAGCAAGTTTATTTCAATTCTGCATTGGATCAAATTCTGCACAACAATTGGGTTAATTCCTGCAATCCATATTTCTGCTTCTCATTGATTCTGAATTTCAGCATTTTCTACAGCTTGTTTGCATACCAAGTTGCTGAATTTCTGCACATTCTATAAAGATTGAATTCCTGCATTGATTTGTATCGGAAGTAAACAGATCTTTTGGAGTTTGGGTTATGCTGGAAATCAGTTTCAATTGCCTTTGACTTGTTTCTGAATTGGAATTGTATCTTGGCACATAAGTTCTCTTTTTGCGTACCAAGTGTTGGTTGCATGCATTTTGTATCAAGTGGATGTTTCGGTTTGAATGTTGTAGATCCTGAAGCTCCATCTAAATTGCAGTGGCATTTTGCAATGGAAATTAGATTTGTTTGTTTTCAAAATTGCTTTAGTGCCTTGATTGAGTTTTCCATTGATTGAGTTAACCATTGTAACTTCTTGCTTAGTTCATTAGCTTAAGATTCTTACTTCTCCATTGCAATTTCATTTTCGATTATAACCCAAAACCCAATTACTTATTTGAAACCCCAAAAACACAAACGACACATAAACCAAGCACGAATCAAACACTACAACTAGCCTCGAGAAAAAAATACAACCTGTGGCCCCTATATTACATTTTCAGATTTTGATTGTAAAAAGGGTTTCCAGTTATTCATTCACATCTAAATTTGAGGCCCACATTCGTGACACATAGTTTGGGTCCGTCAAATTTTTGACGCCGTTGCCGGGGAAGCAACTAGTTGATTTGTTTAATTTTTGCTTGTATGCTTTTGGACATATCATTGGGTTCTATTTTATTGTGCTTTATTTTGTATACGGGTGCTGCCATTTTTCTTGTTTATTTTGTGACAGGGTTGCAATATCAAAATGTGGTCACCAGAGTTCTGTAAAGAAATAGAAGAGGCATTGGTGGAGTTGAAATATCAGTGTAAGGTGTTGGAATTCCAACAAAAACATAAAGCTCAGTCATCTACTTACCAGAGGCCGGTTCAGCCAAAATTTCAGCAACCTCAACACCAATTTCAGCCACCTCAGCTCTGTTCAGAGTTTCAGCCTTTCCAGCAATTTCAGCAGCCACCACAGCAAGATTTCCAACAGCCCTACTCAAATTTCCAACAAATTCAGAATGGGCAGCCCCAATTTTCAATTTTTGAGCAACCAAATCAGATTTGTCAGCCTCAATTCCAGCAACTAGAGCAATTCCAGCAGCCTTTTGCAAGTTTTCAGCAGGGAAATAACCAATTTCAGCCTCAACCTCAGCCATGGCAGCAAGAATTTCAACCTATACAGAATTTTCAACAACCTCTTCAATATTCACAACCATACGAGCCAAATTTTCAGTTTCAAAACCAGAATTTCCAGCCCACTCAACTTCAGTGTTCACCACCACAATATCAACATCAGATCCAAGAATTCCAGGGCTACAATTTTCAGCAATTTCCACCAAGTGGTGAACCAACTTTTCAGCAGTTTAATCAGCCTGTTCAACCATTTGATCAACCCCCACAATCTCAATTTCAACAAATGTTTCAACAAGAGCTTCAAAACCTCGAAAGGCAAATGGAACAAGTGGCTAGTGATTTGAATCAGATAAAAGCCCAAAGATCAGGACAATTAGCTTCTCAAGCTGCTTTTAATTCTGAGAGCCCCGGAGTTGGTTTTATATCAGTTCAAGGTGACCCTAGTGCAGGGCCAAATCTATCTTTAATGGATCTTGCAATTTTGGAAGAAGAAGAAGAAGTCATCAAATATAGGGCACCTACAGCATGCATCCCTCCGGAGATTCCTATTCAAAATCCATTGCCAAATTTCTCAGCTCCACAGGACCATTCTCATCTTTTATTTTGTGATGATAGTGTTATTGATGGTCCTAATTTTTCTAATATTGTTGTTGTAGATATTGCAGAAGAAACATGCATAGGAGATGATTCCACAGGTGTAGGGGATTGCACTAAGCCCCAGGGACCACCACAGTTTACTGGTACATTAGAAGATTCAGAAGATGAACCACAAAGTGTAGGACTTGCATGGTGGAAGCAAGCACCCAAGGATCACCAGTTTTAGTTGATTGTCCACCAGAGCCTGAGGCTGAAGAGGAGCATGTACTTGATCAGGAGGAGGCCACAGATACATCTACTATTATAGAACCTTCAGGTATTCTCCAGCACGCTCAGGTAAGTATTTCTCCTCTTTGTTCAGAAAAATGCAGCGAGGTACCTAGTGCTGACTTTATTGATTCTGATGAATTTATTGATATACCTTGTGTAGAAAGTGTTTGTGAAAATCCAATAGAGGTACCAAACATTGATTTCATTCATCGTATTGCATTACTTGATACATCTCTTGTAAATATGGATTGTGAAATAATTTTAGAGGCACCTATAATTGATGTTGTTTGTTATGATGAGTATCTTGATACATCTTTTGTGGATATGGATAGTGAAAATTTTTTAGAAGTGCCTGAAATTGATGTTTTTTATTTTGATGAATCTCTTGCTATATCTTATACTGAGGTTGAATGTGAAAAACTTATGGAGATATCTGATATTGATTTGATTGGCTGTGACACATTGCTTGATACACCCTGGATGGAAAATAATTGTGAAATTTCTATTGATGTGCCAGAAATTGATTTCTTTATTTGTGATGAGTATTTGGATGCAAATTTTGTAGGAAATGATTTTGATAATTTCATTGAGGCACCAAGAATTGATTTAATTGGACATGATGCAGTTTTGGATACATTTCATGCAGAGACTGATATAATTTTATTTCTTTCTGACCCTGCACGCTTGAGAGAGGTATTACATTGTTTTGCAGGGTCCAGAAGACTTCAGGAGTGGGTGCTGCAACTGAACAGACTCCAGCCTCCTGGAAGGACTTCTGAAAGGCATCAAGAAGGAGGAGAAGATCTTACTTTAATCCATAGCCCTCCATTCCTTCAATGGCTATTGAACCTGAATCGCCTTAGGCCACCAGAGCAATTTTTTGTGAAGTTCAAGTGTGGGGGAGTCTTAATTCTCTCAGCCACCCATGTTCCTCCACTACCACGATGGAGGCTACTTCTGGATAGACTCCGTCCACCAGAATAAAGGGGAGTTTGTTTCTTCTTGTATTTTCTTTTATCGCATTTTTCACTTTTATGTTTTCTAGAGTAAATTGAATAAATAGACATTGTAAATACCATGTCTTTTCTTTTAGCACTTTTTCTTGCATGATTGGAAATAAATGTATCCCTCTAGGTTATCTCCATAGCATTGTAGAATCTCTTGGAAAATAAATTAAATTTGGTTGTCGAAACTTAAGGTTTGAGATCATGGATGAAATCTTGGATGCTTGAGTACTATTTTGTTTTAGATTCTTAATTGAGGACTTGAGATGAATTATTTCTACCTAGTGAGAATTAGCCTTACTTTTGTGATACACATATGTTATTGTACTCTAGAACTTGCTTAGGTTCTTTCAAAATCATCTTTCAATGATTGGATCATATCTATAGAGGCTAATCACTTTGTTTACCTTTCCATATCAATTTTAACAAAAATCATGTTAATTCCATTTTTCTTTACTTATTTCTTACTCTTACCCTCACTTTTCTTTGGACTTGTTGTTTGAATTGTTTCTAATGCTACTTTGCCCGAGACAGACAAAGATTTAAGTGTGGGGGAGTGATCGGTGATTTGGAATGAATTTTCATCAAGGATGCACTTCATTTCGGAAAAAAAAATCAGTTATAAACAAAAGGAGATGGAAAGAGATACATTTGACAAGTTGAATTTAGTTTGTGTCAAAAATGAGCAAGAAGATGTGGTTAAGGATGGAAATCAATTGAAGCATCTAGAGTTATTATCATCAAGTGAAGATCAAGAAGAAAACAGAAAAAAAATTTGTTTGTGCCAAAGTGAAGTAAAATTTTTGCAATGAAACTATTTAAGGGCAGAAATATTTTGGATTTGCAGTTTTTTCTTGGCTTGCAATTTGTCTTTGCTTAAGAAATCCGAAACATCTTGATAAGTGCTAAATTGAAGCTGGACAGATATAAAACAATTGCACAAAGCTGTGCCAAGTAAATCTGTGCAGAAATTCAAGTGCAGGAATTTGTTTACCATATCAAAGTGTTTCCATACAAGCTGTAAAGCAGATCCTCTAGAAGTCCTTTGCTGTAGAAATCAGAACACTTTGTTATAGACTGAGTTGAAGCTGGTGGAGAGCAGAAAAATGGAGATCGTGAGCTGGAATTGCAGCAGAAAAAAAATAGAAAATGCAGTGAAGGTTGTGGTTGAAATCAAATCTGTTGATCAGGGATTCGAATGGAACAATTGAGATTCTCCACTGATAGTTGATGCTAACTGATAGTTATGAAGGGATTAAAGTTTTGCAAGATCTGAAAGGCTCCATTAGAAGACTTGAAATCAGAATATTAAAAAAAAACTGCAGTGAAGTGGCTGAAATTGAATTTTGTTGAGCAGAATTTGTGATGTGGAATACTTTAAGTGCTTAATTACTCCATATGCTAACTGATGTGAAGAAATCAGAGATTTGAATTGAATCTGCCGTGAGCTGGAATTAGAAACAGAAAAAAAACAAATTGAAGATTGGTGCCAACTTGAAGTGAGTGTATCAAAAGGGAGTTGCAAGGGTTAGAGAAGGTAATATTTGGAACATCAAATTTTTGTCCCTAATTGTTATTGGATGTCTCAAGTTTTACTGATATGAACTCTGATACTAGCTGGTCCGAAATGTTCCAAATGAAGTTTGACTCCCTCAATAGGTTTGAGAGCAGAGAAAAAAAACAGTTTGGGTAAAAATCTGTGAGTTTCTCTACTTGGCTCTATTTGAGGTCTCTAGTTCATAACAGAAGTTTCAAAGCTGAATTGCAATGGAAGCCTGACCAAAAAGAAGAAGGGCTGAGGTAGAAGAAATGGTTGCAAACATAAACAGAAAATCAGAAAAAAAAAAAGAGAAACAAGAACAAGGATGACATGCAATTGAAGTTGACACTATAAAATCATTGAATGTTTTCTCATCCGGATTTAAGCTTCATTTCATTTCATTTCTGACCTTGCTAGAAGATAAAAGAAGAAGAGAAAAATCAGAAAAGAGAAGAAAGAAACAAAGTTGGCACGCAAGGTGGAAGTTGGCACATTGAGATCAATAGGGTTTTATTCATCCAATTCAAAGTCATTGTTCAAGATTAACTCCACCACATTTGTGATATCACTAGAGGACTGTAAAGATGGGGCAAAGCACATTGGAAACATTCTTGAGCAACCAAGTCTTCCACTCCATCAAATTTCCATTTTCTTGGCTTTTATTCCATTTCTTACCATTTTCTATGTTTTTATTTGATTTTGTAGATGTGAATCCTATTCATGATTAATGGTGGAGATTAGATAATAAGCAAGCCTATGGTAGTGCAAGAAGCATATGTGTTTGAGTGAGCTCCACTTCCATCATCAACTTAGAATTTAAGGAGAGAGCCACCAAAATTTTCCTTGAAAGGCTAGTGAGTTAAATTCATCTCAATGACTCATGATGGATGAAAATGCTAAGTTGTTGATTTAAGGATAAGATACTAATCCATAGAGCTTAGATTTATGAGAATTAACAACCTTAGGTAATTTCTTTTCATTTGCTTCTAATTATGCTTAAGAAAATCTAGGGGATACTTATTTAGTAGTTTCGCGAGACGCTCAAGGTTAAGTGTGGGGGAGTTGATAAGTACCATTTTTGTTGATTATTTTAATTGTTAAAATCCATGTTTGACCCATGTTTTACTTGCTTAATTATGATTTTACCCTAGGTTTTAGAACTTACTCTTATTTTGGACTTAATTGCAAATTTGCATTAAATTGGATTATTTGGCCACTAATTTTTTGATATATTTTTGTAGGCACCAAAGGTTCAAGGACTTAGGGTATATTGGGTCAAACTTGAGTCAGAAGTGAACCGGATCAAATTATCAAGCTTACGATTAATCCGGGCCGTCCGATTTAAGAGCGGCTAGATCTGAGCCATCCGGGACCATCTGAAGCAATCCGAGCTAGGGTTAGGGTTGATCAAGCACTATGATCAAGATCTGAAGGTTTCATCCAAATCAGAGCTCAATCAACCGTTGGATCAAGCTCGGAGGGCTCTAGATCGTCCATTCAAAGACTAAGTTGATCTGGACCATCCGTTGCAAATCTAGAGGATCCGAGCTACCACAAGGCAGATCCTGACCCCAGATCATCATCATCAATGTTTGGCACCAATCAGAGCAAGATCAGCCGTTGGATTTCCTCAAATCAATCACAGCCGTCCATTGCTAATGTATTTAATCAAAAATTCCCAGCCTTCCTTCCTCGTCGCGTCTCCGCCGTTCTTCGGTTTCTTCTTCAGTTCTTCTTCATTTCTTGAGCTATTTTCTTCAATCCAAAGGTGCGCGACCCCTCGATTTCTCCTTTAGATCATGTGCTAGGTCAGTGGGAAAGCTTCTCGGTGAAATTTCAGCCTCAATTTGCCCAAGAAACAGGGATGTTGAGAGGTTTCCGCAACTCTGCCATTTGATGCCTTTGGATCGGTTGTGCTCCATTTCCATCCACCCGAGCATCTGGTGGGGTTCCCTAGATTGCTTGGATCATCCCCAACTCATCATCAATCGCGGACACAGTTGAATTGAAGGATACCGAATGGGAATTTCAGATTTGAGCAATCTGAGCTGGTTTTGAATCGCAGGGGCAGTTACCATCGATTTGATGAGCTTGCGGGTCCGAGGCTCTCCCTTGCTTGACGACCAAGGAGTACCTGAGCTGAAGAAGGAATTGAGGAGTAGTTTCATTGGTTAATTTTAGTTAATTAGCTGTAATTTCGTTTCTGATTGTTAAAATTCATTTCTGCAGTTTCTGATTCTGTTTCATTAGCTGTAATTTCGTTTTCTGATTGTTTCTGCCATAATTAAGTTTTGAATCTTCAAGTTAGTTAGCTAATGAGTGTGTTTAGTCAACAAGCAATTTAGTTTCACTTAGTTTTACAGTTTCAGCATTTGCGTATCAGATTATTAGCTACGTATCAGAATTCGATTTCTGCACTTTCACTTTGCGCATCAGTTTTTAGTTCTTGCAGTTCATATCAGTTAGTTTAGTTCAATTCTGAATTGCTTCATACATTAGTTTGGTAAATTCGATCTCAGTTTGCTTGTGAGTTCTGGAGCTTAGTGTTTCCTAAATTAGTTTGCAGTTTCTGCACATACACACCCTTATTTCTGAACTAGAGTTTTCTGCAGCAGTTTTATTCTTCTCCAAGGCTAAATTGCGTATCAAGCTAGCTTCAGCTTTCTTGTTTGCTTCTACTTTGTAGCTTGTTGCATCTCCAAAGCCTTAGCATCAAAATTTAGCATTCGGTTTCACCCTCATTGCTGCACATCAGTGACCATTACAGCAGGTCCAGAATTAAGTTTGTTAGTTCACTTTCAGTTGTAGCTTCTGAATTTCGTGCCAAGTACTGTCAGCTTGCATCTGTTAGTTCCTTGTTTAATTAATTACTGCATTTCTGCATTGGTTTATGAAGCAAGTTTATTTCAATTCTGCATTGGATCAAATTCTGCACAACAATTGGGTTAATTCCTGCAATCCATATTTCTGCTTCTCATTGATTCTGAATTTCAGCATTATCTACAGCTTGTTTGCATACCAAGTTGCTGAATTTCTGCACATTCTATAAAGATTGAATTCCTGCATTGATTTGTATCGGAAGTAAACAGATCTTTTGGAGTTTGGGTTATGCTGGAAATCAGTTTCAATTGCCTTTGACTTGTTTCTGAATTGGAATTGTATCTTGGCACATAAGTTCTCTTTTTGCGTACCAAGTGTTGGTTGCATGCATTTTGTATCAAGTGGATGTTTCAGTTTGAATGTTGTAGATCCTGAAGCTCCATCTAAATTGCAGTGGCATTTTGCAATGGAAATCAGATTTGTTTGTTTTCAAAATTGCTTTAGTGCCTTGATTGAGTTTTCTATTGATTGAGTTAACCATTGTAACTTCTTGCTTAGTTCATTAGCTTAAGATTCTTACTTCTCCATTGCAATTTCATTTTCGATTATAACCTAAAACCCATTTACTTATTTGAAACCCCAAAAACACAAACGACACATAAACCAAGCTCGAATCAAACACTACAACTAGCCTCGAGAAAAAAATACGACCTGTGGCCCCTATATTACATTTTCAGATTTTGATTGTAAAAAGGGTTTCCAGTTATTCATTCACATCTAAATTTGAGGCCCACATTCGTGACACATAGTTTGGGTCCGTCAGTCACCAGACCGATCCACCGCTTTGCTGGGACTCCTAGCTTTCGCGGCGACACAGGCTTAATCGGTCAAGGCAAATTGGACAATTGGCTAATGGAATGAATCAAATTCAAGCTCAAGGATCAAGCCAACTACCTTCTCAAGCTACTCCCAATCCAAAGGGAAACGTTAGCGCTATTACTTTGAGGAGTGGGAAGGTTACTTCAACTCAAAATTGTCCAAGAGCTGATTTTTCTGAAAATAAGGCAACACCTACATTTCCAGCACCAATCAGCCTTGAAAAGACTCTAATTTCAGTTGGTTTCACCCCTAGTCAATGCTCAACTCCTTCCTCAAGTAATCCTGTGATTTTGGTGGAGAATGAGGGAGAAATCAGAGGCGAAACTGACCTTACAGCAGCTACATCAAGTGGGACAGCAGCTCAAAATTCAACCCCTCCAATTTCGGTTCAAGAGGAAGAAATGAGAGTTCCCTTGCCTTTTCCATAGCGAAAAGCTCAAGACAAAAGGCAAGTGGAGGAGGAGAAAGCTAAAGAATACAATGAGCTTGTAAAGTTGTTTAGCAAAGTAGAGATTAATGTACCCCTGTTGACCATTATTAAACAGATTCCTAAGTATGCAAAATTCCTGAAAGATTTATGTGTTCACAAGAAGAAGCTTAAGGAGAATGAGTTGGTCAGCTTGGGGAAAAATGTTTCAGCACTCATCCATGCCATACCTCAAAAGTGTGAAGACCCTGGAGTTTTTACTGTATAATGTGAGATAGGGAGGACTATGTTTCGTGACGCCATGCTAGACTTGGGAGCCTCCATCAATGTAATGCCCAGATCGGTCTTCCAGATGCTTGGCATTGGCCCTCTACAACCCACTGGAGTGGTAATTCAGTTAGCGGACAGAAGCCAAACCCATCCAGCAGGAATTATTGAAGATGTTTTGGTAAAAGTAAAGGAGCTGATTTTCCCTGCAGACTTCTACATTCTGGACATGGAAGGAGACTATCTTGCACACAGATCCCCACTTAACCTTGGGAGGCCTTTTCTGAAGACTGCCAGGACAAAAATTGACATTTATGCTGGCACACTTTAGATGGAAGTGGGGGACACAGTAGTTCAGTTTAGTATTTTCGATGCCATGAAGTACCCTAGGGAAGATCACTCTATTATGAGCATTGACATTCTGGATGGACTGGTTGATAAAGATTCATTGGTTGAGGGAGTTTCACATGATTCTTCTGGAGGAGATATTTTTTCAGAGGAGGCCGAGGGAGTACTTGCTATTGAGATTGAGGATATTTCAGAGTTTATTTCAGATTCACTTCCAGCTGGAAAGAATTTTCTAGGTGTAAGGGATTGCACAGAGCCCCAAGGATCACCTACTTCTATTGAGATTTCAGAGGATTCAGAGCACAGGTATGATAGTGTAGGGGATTGCACAGAGCCTCAAGGATCACTCATACCCACTGAGCAGGGCCAGATTAAACTTAAGCCACTACCAGACCACTTGAAATATGTGTACCTAGGAGAGGGGCAGAATTTTCCTGTTATTATTGTACAACACTTGGAATCAGAGCAGGAAGAAAAATTATTGCAAGTCCTGAGGCATTACAAGAAATCGATTGGATGGACTTTATCAGATATAACAGGTATCAGCCCAGCTATTTGTATGCACAGGATATTCTTGGAAGAAAATGTTAAACTCGTGAGGCAGCCGCAAAGGAGACTTAATCCACTCATTTTGGATGTTGTTAAGAAAGAGGTAACTCGACTTCTACAGGCAGGTATCATTTACCCTATTTCTGATAGTCAGTGGGTTAGTCCCATACATGTGGTGCCCAAGAAATCTGGAGTGACAGTGGTGGAAGATGGAAGCAACGCACTAGTGCCCACCAGAGTTAAGAATTCCTGGAGAGTCTGCATTGATTACAGGAAGCTCAACAAGGTCACGAGGAAGGACCACTTCCCTTTACCCTTTATTGATCAGATGCTTGAAAGACTGGCTGGGAAGTCCCATTACTATTTTTTGGATGGTTATTCAGGCTACTTTCAGATATGTATAGATCCAGAGGACCAAGAGAAGACTACCTTCACTTGCCCCTTTAGCACTTTTGCTTACAGACGTATGCCTTTTAGACTCTGCAACGCGTCATGAACATTTCAGCGATGCATGGTAAGCATATTTGGTGAGTTGTTAGAGCATTGTATGGAGATATTTATGGATGACTTTTCAGTTTTTGGCACGTCTTTTGATTCATGTTTAGAAAATTTGTCTAGGGTTCTACACCGTTGCATTGAGACTAACCTTGTGCTTAATTTTGAGATGTCACTTTATGGTAGAGCATGGTATTGTACTTGGACACATAGTCTCTAGGAGAGGTATAGAGGTAGATCCTATAAAAATAAGTGTTATTTCTTCTTTATCTTACCCCGTATGCGTACGGGATGTTCGTGCTTTCCTTGGACATGCAGGTTTCTACCGCAGATTTATTAGAGACTTTAGCGATATTGCTCGGCCCTTGACAAAACTTTTGTAGAAAGATGTTGAATTTTTCTTTGATGATAAGTGCAAAGAAGCTTTTCACAGACTCAGGGAGGCTCTTACCTCTGCTCCTATTATTAAGTCACCTGATTGGAATTTGCCATTTGAATTAATGTGTGATGCATCTAACTTTGCAGTGGGAGTTGTTCTAGCACAGAGGTTGGAGGGAGCGCCTCATGTCATATGTTATGCTTCCAAGACCTTGGATGCCGCCCAAGCAAATTACACTACCACTGCGAAGGAGCTTTTGTCATAGTTTTTGCTTTAGACCGTTTTAGATCTTACTTATTGTGCTCACATGTTATTATTTTTTCTGATCATGCAACTCTAAAATACTTGTTGAAAAAGCTTGATGCTAAACCTAGATTGATCAGATGGATGCTCCTGCTCCAAGAATTTGACCTGGAAATTAGAGACAGAAGTGCAAAGAAAACCTAGTTGCAGATCACCTGAGCAGAATTGAAGGAGATGGATCTCCTACCACCATTGACGATGATTTTAGAGATGAGCATCTTCTTGCGATACATGGAGAGTCGCCTTGGTATGCAGACCTAGTTAATTTTTTAGTAGCACGTATTTTTCCTACACATTTTTCTAAGGCTAAAAAAGATAAACTCAAAAGCGATGCAAAATTCTATGTGTGGGATGACTCTTATTTATGGAAGTTTTGTAATGATCAAATAATTAGGAGATGCGTACCAGACCATGAGTTTTCTTCTGTCCTTACATTTTGCCATTCATCAGCTTGTGAGGGGCATTTTGGACCCCAAAGAACCGCTAGGAAGGTGCTAGAGTGTGTAGGATCGGGTCGACCGGCTAGAAGGGGTGAATAGACGGTTTATTAAAAATAAGCACTAACACTCGTCTTTAAAAAAATAAACTTGGTTGCAACAGAGTCGTTGCTTCCAAGGCAGTTGATGCTCAAACAGAAACTCCTTAAGGCGGAGAAGCCTTTACAGTTGTAGCACAGAGAAAGCTTAGAGAGAAAGAGAGTTTACAACTTAATTAATTGAATCTAAATCTCTAAGCATATTTATAGGTTGAGTGATATGATCTTGATCGTTGATACAAGATTGAGTTGGATCTTGATCGTAGATCTAAAATTATCTCAACCAAATTTTGAACTCTAATTAAAAGAGAAACATTTATCTTTAATCGGCTCATTTGAATGCTTCGGATGGCAACGCTTCATTTTGCTTCTTCAAGGTTTTGATAAGATTTGACTGAGTAAATCCACGTGAGCAGAAGGAAATCTCAATCCGATTAAACAGCGCTTCATCTTGCTTTCTTCAAGGCTTTGATAAGATTTGACTAAGTAAATCCACGTGAGCAGCTTGTAAGAGTTTTTAAAAAGCTTTAATAGTAAAGCTTTTAAATATAAAAGCTTTAAGTAAATCCACGTGAGCAGCTTGTAATAGCTTTTAAAAAGCTTTAATTTAAAAGCTTTTATAGTAAAGCTTTTAAATATAAAAGCTTTAATTAAAAGCTTTTCGTAAGTAGATCTTCTAGGTGATTTCTGACCAACTGGAATTAGGCTCACCCGAACCCGACTCTAGCCTTTTGCCCCTCGAGCGTCCTTCCTCCCGGCTTCTCGTCCCTCGGACACCGCGCACGTCCTTCTCGCTCCACCGGTGTACTCTTCCGCAGCTTCCGCGTCCCTCGGATTGCACTGAGCCCGTCGGCTCACTTCCCCGCGCAATCCTTCTCGTACACTGCGTCATACGCTTGACTTCCTCCGTACCTAAGTTCCTGCACACTTAGCAGAGGGATTAAAACCAACCAGGACCTAACTAACTTGGTGGATCACATCAAAACTAACCGGGGCACCAACAATCTCCCCCTTTTTGATGTGTATCAATCCAAGTTCAATTAGGGTTAAACCAAAAAATAAGGAATTTAGTAAAACTAAATTAAGCAGTTAAGCATAGAAAAAAAATATTGCAATCAATAACCACAACCTCCCCCTAAACTTAAGCTACTCTCCCCCTTTGATCACAGCAAAAATGGGGCACAAAAAATAGGGAAAGGAAAAAAATATGATTAGAACTTAGAAAAATGTGAAACATTTTTTTTTGAGCCGTGAATAGATTAAGTGCATATCACCGAAATTTGTAAAATTATTGCTTTTTACAAAAATTAAAATCTATTTTATATATGCAAAAATAAATCATATACTGGCAGAATAAAAAATTCAAAGATATATTTTTAAAATTCAAAAATCTCATAAAAAATTAAAAAAAAATACCAAGTTTAATTGACTATGTGTAGATCTCAAAAAAATCGGTTCTTGCAGAATAAATTAATTTTCTATTTTTAAAGTTAAACGTTTACTTTTCAAAAGAAACTTAATCATAAAATGTGTTAATCTATTTCTAATTTTGCAAGAAAAATTATGCAGTAGTAGAAAACTAATTCAAAATTGATTTTGGTATCCAAAATAGATTTCTATCGACAGGATTAACTAAAAATTTGGATGGAATGTAATTCTTTGGCACCTTTTTAAATTGGCCTTTATGGTTTTTAAAATATCAATTCAACTTTTCAGGATAACTATTTTTCTTGTGTCGCAAACAGACAATATCACATTCTAATTTCTCAACTAAATTTTTCAGATCAATATTTTCATTTTTTAATTTAGAATTTTCTTTTTCTAATTTGTAATTAGATTTGAGCAAGGCTTTAACACCAGCATACAATTGATCATGAGGAAGAAAACAAACTTCACTTACCGGATCGCTTTCGAAAAGAGAGGTTCCTTCTTCGTTGTCGCTTTCTGATGTCGCTCCCCCTTCAACACTGCTCCCCTCTTGATGACTTGCCATCAGCGCAAGTCCCGCGTACTCTTGAACTTCTGATTCGTCCGACGAAGTCTCGTCCCAGGTGGCCTTCAATGCCTTCTTTTTCTTTGGCTGGTTTTTGATTTTGGGGCACTGATCTTTTAGGTGTCCCTCCTCGTTGCAGTTGTAGCATCGGACAGTTCGTTTCTTCGGAGACCGCCTTTTCTTCTGCATTCTCGAAAAGTTATTAGCTTTAAAAAATCTTTTAAACGAACTTACTATTTGCGTTGTCTCATCGTCCGTCGAGGATTCTAACTCCTTCTCCGTTCTCCTTGTGTTTAGGGCCAGATTCTTCATCTTTCTAGATCCTGCCCACCGAGATTCGTGTAATTCGAAAATGGAAAACATTTCATTTAATGTACTTACCTCTAAATCTTTGGAGATGTAATAAGCGTCGACGATTGAACTCCACTCCTGGGTCCTTGGGAAGGCGTTGAGGGCGTATCGAATGGAGTCGCGATTACTTACCGATTCGCCGAGTTGGGTGAGTCCAGAGATTAGCTCCTTTATTTTGGCATGAAGTTCAGCCACCGTTTCTCCTTCCTTCATTTGCAGGTTTATCAGCTGGTTCCGGAGGAGATCCTTTCTTGCTGATTTGGCTTCAAGGTACCCTCATGAAGTTCTAGGAACTTCTCCCATAATTCTTTTGCGGAGTGGTAGTTGCCGATCCGGTTTATCTCTTGAGTAGGCAAGATTGTTAGGAGGTGGAACTCGGCCTTACCATTGGCAACAGATTCCGACTGCTCCTTCTTATTCCACAAGCTTTCTTCTTTTTCATCCCCGTTCGCATCTTTAGGAACTGCAAAACCATATTTTATTGATAAAAGAATATCAAAATCTGTACGAAAAAATACCTCCATTTTTTTCTTCCAGACGGTGAAATCCCCTTCGAATTTAGGTGGATGAATATGCGCGCCGGCCATCGTCTTGTTGCTTTCTCAGGCGATTAGTCCTTCAAAAGCGAACCCGCTCTGATACCACTTGTAGGATCGGGTCGACCGGCTAGAGGGGGGTGAATAGACGGTTTATTAAAAATAAGCACTAACACTCGTCTTTAAAAAAATAAACTTGGTTGCAACAGAGTCGTTGCTTCCAAGGCAGTTGATGCTCAAACAGAAACTCCTTAAGGCGGAGAAGCCTTTACAGTTGTAGCACAGAGAAAGCTTAGAGAGAAAGAGAGTTTACAACTTAATTAATTGAATCTAAATCTCTAAGCCTATTTATAGGTTGAGTGATATGATCTTGATCGTTGATACAAGATTGAGTTGGATCTTGATCGTAGATCTAAGATTATCTCAACCAAATTTTGAACTCTAATTAAAAGAGAAACATTTATCTTTAATCGGCTCATTTGAATGCTTCGGATGGCAACGCTTCATTTTGCTTCTTCAAGGTTTTGATAAGATTTGACTGAGTAAATCCACGTGAGCAGAAGGAAATCTCAATCCGATTAAACAGTGCTTCATCTTGCTTTCTTCAAGGCTTTGATAAGATTTGACTAAGTAAATCCACGTGAGCAACTTGTAAGAGTTTTTAAAAAGCTTTAATTTAAAAGCTTTTAAATATACAAGCTTTAAGTAAATCCACGTGAGCAGCTTGTAATAGCTTTTAAAAAGCTTTAATTTAAAAGCTTTTATAGTAAAGCTTTTAAATATAAAAGCTTTAATTAAAAGCTTTTCGTAAGTAGATCTTCTAGGTGATTTCTGACCAACTGGAATTAGGCTCACCCGAACCCGACTCCAGCCTTTCGCCCCTCGAGCGTCCTTCCTCCCGGCTTCTCGTCCCTCGGACACCGCGCACGTCCTTCTCGCTCCACCGGTATACTCTTCCGCAGCTTCCGCGTCCCTCGGATTGCACTGAGCCCGTCGGCTCACTTCCCCGCGCAATCCTTCTCGTCCACTGCGTCTTACGCTTGACTTCCTCCGTACCTAAGTTCCTGCACACTTAGCAGAGGGATTAAAACCAACCAGGACCTAACTAACTTGGTGGATCACATCAAAACTAACCGGGGCGCCAACAGAGTGTGAATTGTATTGACCCATCCTATTTCATGATTCATATGTGTTTTATAAAAATTGTGATAGATGTTAGCGAACGGGGAACATAGGAGCGAGAAATGAGATGCCTCAACACACTATACTTTTCTGTGAGATTTTTGATGTTTGGGGAATAGATTTTATAGGGCATTTTCCTGCATCATGTGGTTATCTGTATATTTTGCTTGCTGTAAATTATGTTTCCAAATGGGTGGATGTCATTTCCTCCAAGACTGACGATTCTTCTGTTATTGTTAGTTTTGTTAGGTCACACATATTTTGCAGGTTCGGAATTCCTAGAGCTATAATAAGTGACCAAGGATCTCACTTTTGCAATAAACAAATAAAGGCCTTGCTTAGTAAGTATAGGGTTGTATATAAGGTTTCTACTTCCTATCAGTTTCAATTCTGCGTATCATTTTACAGCTTCTGAATTTTGTATCAAATGAAACTTTAGCACTGATTGGATACAATTTGTTTCACATTCGGTTTGCTTCTGAATTTCAGTTTCCTTTTTGGCGTATTAGTTTGTAGTTTATGCAGTTGTATCAAGTGGAAATTCAGAACTGATTTGTATCATGTTAAACACAACTTAATTCCTGCATATCACTGTGTTTGTTCGTGTCATGCATTTTTGTATCAGTGAAGATTAAGAAACTGATTGGAGTACAACTTGTTCCACATTCGGTTGGTTTGAGTTTTAGTTCCTGAAGTTAGACACAACAATTAGTGTGCTTGCGTATCAGTTTCATTTCTGCAAGCTTCAGTTCTTCATTTCTAAATTTTGTATCAAGTGAACATTAGTTTTTCTGAATCTTTTCTGAACATTAGATTGTGCACTTGATCTCAGTTTGCTTTGTTTGTTTCTACATTCGATTTGTTGCTGCATCTCTGCATTCATTTGTGCATTTTGCATTCATTTCTGCACTTGGTTTGTTTCTGAATTGATCAGTTTCATTGCTGCGTATCAGTTTAGAGTTCCTGAATTTTGTATCAGAAGAACATTGGTTTTGTGGAATCTTTCCTGAATATCAGATTTGAGAACTTACAGCTTGCTTTGCAGTTGGTTTGTTTAGTGTACTTTTGAGCTTGATATCAGTTTTGTTCATCAACCTCTGCAAATTTATATTGGTTGATTAAGTTCTTCATTGGTTGAGTTCATTAACTGTCATTACCTAGATTAAGTTCGCCTAGTTGAGTTTCTTTCCTTTTCACTGTGTTTTCATTTCTAATTGCAAACAAAACCCAATTCTTACTTGAAACCCAAAAATATTTGACGACACATAAATTCGAGCTTGAACCAAACATCTTTAACTTGCCCTAGGAAAAATACGACCTGTGGCCCCTTTACTACATTTAAATTGTGAGCTAGGGTTTCCAGCAGTTGAAATATTTAAATTTGAGACCCACATTTGTGACATCTATTTTGGGAATCATCAAATTTTTGGCGCCGTTGCCGGGGAATCTACTAGTTGAGTTTGTTTGATTTTTGCTTGCATGCTTACTGTTATATCTTGTGATCTATTTTATCTGTTTTATTTTTCCATACACATTTGCTGCGATTTGTTTATTTTATGACCAGGTCAGCAGGTGGTGATCTCGAGGAATTTGACCATGAAATTGAGAGAACTTTCAGAGCAAGGAGGAACCAAGGCATAATTTCAGAGGCTATTGACATTCCTCCTCTTCAGACTATTCCTACTCATTCAGGCATTATCATGACAGACCACCAGAAGACCATGAAAGAACTTGCAGCACTAGATGATACCTTTCAGTACTCCAGCATTGCTTATCCAGAGCTGACTAGCGATTTTGAGCTTAGATCAGGACTCATCCACTTGTTGCCTAAATTTCAAGGATTATCTGGAGAGGATCCAAACAGACATTTGCATGAATTTCACGTAGTCTGCTCCACCATGAAGCCTCAGGGGATTTCAGAAGAAGATATTAAGCTGAGGGCATTTCCATTTTCTTTTACTGGAGCAGCAAAGGATTGGTTCTACTATTTACCTACTAGGCACGTGTCTAGCTGGATTTCTATGAAGAAGGCATTTCTAGAAAAATACTTCCCAGCCTCCAGAACTGCTATCATCAGAAAGAGCATATGTGACATACATCAAGTGGTGGGAGAGACGCTTTATGACTATTAGGAAAGGTTCAACAAGCTTTGCTCTAGTTGCCCACAGCACCAGATCAGTGAGCAGCTCCTCATTCAATACTTCTACGAGGGTTTATTGCAGATGGATAGGATCATGATAGATGCTGCAGCTGGAGGAGCCCTAGTTAACAAAACACCAATCAAGCTAGGGAGCTGATTTCGAACATGGCAGAGAACTCACAGCAGTTTGGAAGCAGAGTGTTGTCTACCAGAGGAGTGAATGAGGTCCAGGTGGCTTCTAATGAACAAAGGGAAATTAGGAATTCTCTGGTAGAGCTCACATCATTGGTGAAGCAAATGACTCTTAATAATGCAAGCCAAAATCCCAATTTTTCGGTGTCTCCACAATCAAAGCAAGTGATGAGGGTATGTGGTATTTGCTCTAGCTAAGAACATAATTCAGATTCATATCCCAACCTTCAACAAGATGAAACAATAGCGACGTTGGTTAGGGGACAATTTCAAGCCAAGAATAACCTCTACTCCTCTACTTATAATCCTAGTTGGAGGGATCATCCAAATCTGAAGTATGACAATTCTTTCTATCAGCAAAACCCATCACAACAGCCCTACAATCAAGCTAGGGAGCCCTAGTTAACAAAACACCAGATCAAGCTAGGGAGCTGATTTCGAACATGGCAGAGAACTCATAGCAGTTTGGAAGTCGAGCATTGTCCACCAGAGGAGTGAATGAGGTCCAGGTGGCTTCTAATGAACAAAGGGAAATTAGGAATTCTCTGGTAGAGCTCACATCATTGGTGAAGCAAATGACTCTTAATAATGCAAGCCAAAATCCCAATTTTTTGGTACCTCCACAATCAAGCCAAGTGATGAGGGTATGTGGCATTTGCTCTAGCCAAGAACATAATTCAGATTCATGTCCCAACCTTCAGCAAGATGAAACAATAGCGGCGTTGGTTGGGGGACAATTTCAAGCCAAGAATAACCCCTACTCATCCACTTACAACCCTGGTTGGAGGGATCATCCAAATCTGAAGTATAGCAACTCTTTTTACCAACAAAACCCATCACAACAACAATTTCACCAGCCTCAACAAAATTTCCAGCAACCGCAACAATCTTAGCAGCAATTCCAGCAATTCCAGGCCCAATTCCAGCAACCTTTTCAAGGGAATCAACAAGGTTTCCAAGGGAATTTGAATTTTCAGCAACAATATCAACCCTTACAGCAACAATTCCAGCAATGACAGCAAAGTTTTCAGCCTTTGAATCAAAACTTTCAGCCACAAAATCAAGGTTTTCAGCCCACTCAGTTTCAATCTTCACCACAACCATTTCCATTTCAAAACCAAAATTTTCAGGGCTACAATTCTCAGCAAGTTCAACCATCATTCCAGCCCAATTATCAGCCATTTCAGCAGCCATTTCAGCCCTACAATCAGCCCTAACAGCCCCAATTCCAACAATCACAGCAGGGTAACACTTTTCAGCAGCCTACCTCATCATTTCAAGGTCAATCAAAGCCCTATGATAACCAAGGGTGCTATGGAGGTTCTAGTGGGGGAAATGTGCAACAACAAAGGATAGAAGAGATGTTTCAACAACTTTTACAACAACAAAGAAATGATCCCGCCATACAAAACATCGAAAGGCAAATTGGACAATTGGCTAGTGGGATGAATCAAATTCAAGCTCAAGGATCAAGCCAACTACCTTCTCAAGCTACTCCCAATCCAAAGGGAAACGTTAGCGCTATTACTTTGAGGAGTGGGAAGGTTACTTCAACTCAAAATGGTCCAAGAGCTGATTTTTCAGAAAATAGGGCAGCACCTACATTTCCAGCACCAATCAGCCCTGCAAAGACTTCAAAATCAGTTGGTTCCACCCCTAGTCTGTGCTCAACTCCTTCCTCAAGTAATTCTGTGATTTTGGTGGAAAATGAGGGAGAAATCAGAGGCGAAACTGACCTTACAGCAACTACATCAAGTGGGACAGCAGCTCAAAATTCAGCCCCTCAAATTTCAGTTCAAGAGGAAGAAATGAGAGTTCCCTTGCCCTTTCCACAGCGGAAACCTCAAGCCAAAAGGCAAATGGAGGAGGAGAAAGCTAAAGAATACAATGAGCTAGTAAAGTTGTTTAGCAAAGTAGAGATTAATGTACCCCTGTTGATCATGATTAAAAAGATTCCTAAGTATGCAAAATTCCTGAAAGATTTATGTGTTCACAAGAAGAAGCTTAAGGAGAATGTGTAACGCCCGCCCTTATATCTACTCTCGGGGCGGGGTCACGTACTATCATTCGTATAAATTTTTTTTTCTTAAAGTACTAATAACAAAGTACTAAGCATGCTTGTTCAAAACTAACCTATAACATGATAGGTTCAACTCATAATATAATCAAGTATATGAGTAATCCAAGTGTAACATTCATTACTAAAGAAATGTTAACATAAGCATAATATTGTAGATATGAAGATCTTTATTTCCCGAGCCACCACCCCACACATCTTCAGCCCTCCTGCCTCTTCCTTTAGTTTAAGTGTCTCTTACCCTTATCTGCAGCATAAGACAACATATAAACTAGTAAGTACAAATGCTTAGTAAGATCCTGTCCTACTCGTAAAATCCATATCATAGAAAGATAAGAGAATAAATCACATTCAAGCATGGTAAGTGTTTAAGCATGTTAAACATCTAAGCATATTAACTTCATAGGAAGGTTTCTTTGAAAACATATAAACATAATACTTGAACATAGCATAATCATTAGGGCCCGGCTTGTACTTCATGTTTTGCGCGCGCCCCTAAATAGGAACGAGGTAGCTAATCCCGAACCACTAGGGTTTACTAGGCCTTCTCAAAAGTCCTTCAGCCTAGTATCATAATCATTTGACTCGCTTTAAGAGTCTATAGTACAAGCCATTACAAATTAAAATAATTATCATGTTCTTTATTTTCATAAAGTATGCTCTTAGTCCCAACCTTCTAGGGAAGCATTCTTTAGGCCCTAAGCCTTCTTCGTTCATGCCCTACAAGGCTCATTCTTATGCATATGAATGCATCCATAATCATGATAACTAGCCTAGTATAAAGCATGCATTTCATAAGGGTGCCCCATGAGCTATAATGCATGCTCATACATAGATCTCCATAATCATGATAACTAGCCTATTATAAAGCATGCATTTCATAAGGGTGCCCTATGGGCTATAATGCATGCTCATACATAGATCATAATTCAACCCCTTAAACATATCTTATATATGACAAGGTTGATCACATAAATCATATTCATATCATAGGAAGTGGTAGCATTCTTCATGGGTAAATCAAATGGTTCCTAACCCTAAAACTAGGGTCTTGGCCGAAACTCAAGGGTAGGGGTAGATTAGGTTTTTGACATCAAACATCCCCTACTATCATCCCACACACATATATATATATATATCATGTATCATACTATAGCATGCACCATGGGAGAAAATCAAGTCACCTTAACCCTAATCTCGGGTTGGCCGAAAGTCATGGCTAGGGAGAGTTCCATTTTTCCTAATCCAACATTCCATTTAAACATCATTTGCATATACATATCATCATCCCAAACATAAGCATATCTCCTAGGGTACATCTCATATAATCATCACATATATAGGCATATGATCTTACTAAACACAATCATAATCTCATAGGGTAAGTTGTCCTTCACAACCTCATGTTTCATGCCTTGGCCAAATGTTACATGCTAAGGAATCCAATCAAACATTTCCTTTGAATATCACATGCATATACATCTCATATCATTTTACATAAGCATATCACATAAAATAATTTAACCTTCACAAACCCTAAGGTTTCATGCCTTGGCCGAATGGTGTAGGGTAGGGAAACTAGGGTTTTAAAATTAAACCTTCACACAAGCATTTATTCAAACACCTTGTCTACACTACTAGGCATAGATTCATCATAGGCAAATCAAGCATCCCTAAACCCTAATCTTCCTAGGTTGGCCGAATGATGTAAGGGTAGGGTAGGCTAGGTTTTTGACATCCAATCTTCACACAAACATTTATTCAAACACCTTACCTACACTACTAAACATGGACACATCATAGGATAGCAAACAACCCAAAAAACCTAGCCCATTCCCTCTTGGCCGAAAGTTGTAGGGTGGATAACCCTACTTTTCCTTATCACAACATGATGGGAAACAACATACATCCATACCCTAAGTTCCTAGGAGTATCCTCATGCATCAAGAAGCAACCAAGACCCTTGTCTTGGTGGTGGCCGAATGGTTACAAGGGAGGAACTCCCATTTTCGAAAACAAGAACACAAAGAAACATTCAATAACAATTACACTGCAGGCGAGGGGATACTTACATCCTTTCGCTTGAGATTCTACTTCTTTAAGTCCCTTAGGGTACCCTTGGTTGAAGGAGAAGTGAAGGTTCCTCTTACTCTTTCTTCTCTAGACTCCTTGGCCCTAATAGAGGGCAAGAGCCTTCTTCCTTCCAATCCCCTAGGGTTAGAACCCTAGGGAGCACTTTTCGAAAAATGGAAAAGAGGAGAGGAGAAGAAGGAATTTCGGTGGGGAAGAGAAAGAAAGAAGAAGAGGAAGTTACTCACACCTCTTCCCTCTCTTATTTATACTTTTCTCATGAAAAGACATGTCTCTTCACTATTACACGCTTAACAAGCATGTTTCTTATTCTCTCAACAAGAAACAATGCTTGGTGTAGTAGTTAAGACATAGAGAGTGCAACTAGGAGGTTCAAGGTTCAATCCTTGCTTCCTCCCTTCTACTTTTTCTTTTTATCACAATTTGCACTAATCCATATCAAAACCCATTAAGCCAAGCCCATCATGAATTTTCATAGTAATAATCATGTTTTATGAATTCATAATATTTCATAATATTTAATAATAATAATTCATGAATTTCATAATATTTCATATTCATGAATTCATAATATTTCATAATATCCCATAATAATATTTCATGAATTCATAATATTTCATAATATTCCATAATAATATTCCATGAATTTCATAATATTTCATATTCATGAATTCATAATATTTCATAATATTCCATTATCATTTTTCATGAATTTCATAATATTTTATATTCATGAATTCATAATATTTCATAATATTCCATAAATATTATTTCATAATATTTTTAATATTTCATATTCATGAATCTATAATACTTCATGAATCCCATAATATTTCATAATGAATTCACAATATTATTCATGGTGAAATTTTGGGGTGTTATAATCCTACACATCTTATAAAAAGTTCGTCCCGAACTTTAAACAATTCTCAGGTACTCAAATTGTAAAAATTGGGGTGTTACAATCCTATGCACCTTATAAAAAGTTCGTCCCGAACTTTAAAACAGTTCCGGGTACTTTAATCGTATTGCCTCCTCTCGTTCCCATGTGGCTTCTTCGAATTGCTCGTTCCGCCACAGAACCTTTACTAAGGGTACTTCCTTGTTCACATAACTTACAATTACTCGTCAGTATCTATCATACAGATGATAAATAACTAACATAAGAGTTCACTACTTTCACTTATTATGCAAGTATAAATCATTTCTATACATAATCATTACTGTACATGAAATAAAGTAAAGTGAGTTTAGGATTTCTTACTTGGAAGCGGCAGGATGAAGCTTGATGTGCGTGTGGTGGAGGGGAAAACTGCTCTGATACCAACTTGTAACGCCCGCCCTTATATCTACTCTCGGGGCGGGGTCACGTACTATCTAATCTCGGGTTGGCCGAAAGTCATGGCTAGGGAGAGTTCCATTTTTCCTAATCCAACATTCCATTTAAACATCATTTGCACTAATCCATATCAAAACCCATTAAGCCAAGCCCATCATGAATTTTCATAGTAATAATTATGTTTTATGAATTCATAATATTTCATAATATTTAATAATAATAATTCATGAATTTCATAATATTTCATATTCATGAATTCATAATATTTCATAATATCCCATAATAATATTTCATGAATTCATAATATTTCATAATATTCCATAATAATATTCCATGAATTTCATAATATTTCATATTCATGAATTCATAATATTTCATAATATTCCATTATCATTTTTCATGAATTTCATAATATTTTATATTCATGAATTCATAATATTTCATAATATTCCATAAATATTATTTCATAATATTTTTAATATTTCATATTCATGAATCTATAATACTTCATGAATCCCATAATATTTCATAATGAATTCACAATATTATTCATGGTGAAATTTTGGGGTGTTACAATCCTACACATCTTATAAAAAGTTCGTCCCGAACTTTAAACAATTCCCAGGTACTCAAATTGTAAAAATTGGGGTGTTACAGAATGAGTTGGTCAGCTTGGGGAAAAATGTTTCAGCACTCATCCATGTCATACCCCAAAAGTGTGAAGACCCTGGAGTTTTTACTGTATCATGTGAGATAGGGAGGACTATGTTTCATGACGCTATGCTAGACTTGGGAGCCTCCATCAATGTAATGCCCAGATCGGTCTTCCAGATGCTTGGCATTGGCCCTCTGCAGCCCACTGAAGTGGTAATTCAGTTAGCGGACAGAAGCCAGACCCATCCAACAGGTATTATTGAAGATGTTTTGGTAAAGTAAAGGAGTTGATTTTCCCTGTAGACTTCTACATTCTAGACATGGAAGGAGACTATCTTGCACATAGATCCCCACTCATCCTGGGGAGGCCCTTTCTGAAGACTGCCAGGACGAAGATCGACGTTTATGCTGGCACACTTTCGTTGGAGGTGGGGGACACAGTAGTTCAGTTTAGTATTTTCGATGCCATGAAGTACCCTAGGGAAGATCACTCTATTATGAGCATTGACATTCTGGATGGACTGGTTGATACAGATTCATTGGTTGAGGGAGTTTCACATGATTCTTCTGGAGGAGATATTTTTTCAGAGGAGGCCGAGGGAGTACTTGCTATTGAGACTGAGGATATTTCAGAGTTTATTTCAGATTCACTTCCAGCTGGAAAGAATTTTCTAGGTGTAAGGGATTGCACAGAGCCCCAAGGATCACCTACTTCTATTGAGATTTCAGAGGATTCAGAGCACAGGTATGATAGTGTAGGGGATTGCACAGAGCCTCAAGGATCACTCATACCCACTGAGCAGGGCCAGATTAAACTTAAGCCACTACCAGACCACTTGAAATATGTGTACCTAGGAGAGGAGCAGAATTTTCTAGTTATCATTGCTCAACATTTGGAATCAGAGCAGGAAGAGAAATTATTGCAAGTCCTGAGGCAATACAAGAAAGTGATTGGGTGGACTTTATCAGATATACCTGGTATCAGCCCAGCTCTCTGTATGCACAGGATATTCTTGGAAGAAAATGTTAAACCCGTGAGGCAACCACAAAGGAGACTTAATCCACTCATTTTGGACGTTGTTAAGAAAGAGGTGACTCGACTTCTACAGGCAGGTATCATTTACCCCATTTCTGATAGTCAGTAGGTTAGTCCCATACATATGGTGCCCAAGAAATCTGGAGTGACAGTGGTGGAAGATGGAAGCAACGTACTAGTGCCCACCAGAGTTAAGAATTCCTGGAGAGTCTGCATTGATTACCGAAAGCTCAACAAGGTCACGAGAAAGGACCACTTCCCTTTACCCTTTATTGATCAGATGCTTGAATGACTGGCAGGGAAGTCCCATTACTATTTTTTGGATAGTTATTCAGGCTACTTCCAGATTTGTATAGATCCAGAGGACCAAGAGAAGACTACCTTCACTTGCCCCTTTAGCACATTTGCCTACAGACGTATGCCTTTTGGACTCTGCAACGCGTCATGAACATTTCAGCGATGCATGGTAAGCATATTTGGTGAGTTGTTAGAGCATTGTATGGAGATATTTATGGATGACTTTTCAGTTTTTGGCACGTCTTTTGATTCATGTTTAGAAAATTTGTCTAGGGTTTTACACCGTTGCATTGAGACTAACCTTGTGCTTAATTTTGAAAAAAGCCACTTTATGGTAGAGCATGGTATTGTACTTGGACACATAGTCTCTGGGAGAGGTATAGAGGTAGATCCTGCAAAAATAAGTGTTATTTCTTCTTTATCTTACCCCGTATGCGTACGGGATGTTCGTGCTTTCCTTGGACATGCAGGTTTCTACCGCAGATTTATTAGAGACTTTAGCGATATTGCTCGACCCTTGACAAAACTTTTGCAGAAAGATGTTGAATTTTGCTTTGATGATAAGTGCAAAGAAGCTTTTCACAAACTTAGGGAGGCTCTTACCTCTGCTCCTATTATTAAGTCACCTGATTGGAATTTGTCATTTGAATTAATGTGTGATACATCTAACTTTGTAGTGGGAGCTATTCTAGCACAGAGGGTGGATGGAGCACCTCATGTCATATGTTATGCTTCCAAGACCCTGGATGCCGCCCAAGCAAATTACACTACCACTGAGAAGGAGCTTCTTGCCATAGTTTTTGCTTTAGACCGTTTTAGATCTTACTTATTGTGCTCACATGTTATTATTTTTTCTGATCATGCAACTCTAAAATACTTGTTGAAAAAGCCTGATGCTAAACCTAGACTGATCAGATGGATGCTCCTGCTCTAAGAATTTGACCTGGAGATCAGAGACAAAAGTGGCAAAGAAAACCTAGTTGTAGATCACCTGAGCAGAATTGAAGGAGATGAATCTCTTACCACCATTGACGATGATTTTAGAGATGAGCACCTTCTTGCAGTACATGGTGAGACACCTTGGTATGCAGACCTTGTTAATTTCTTAGCTGCACATATTTTCCCTACACACTTTTCTAAAGCTCAAAAAGATAAACTTAAAAGCGATGCAAAATTCTATGTGTGGGATGACCCATATTTATGGAAATTTTGTAATGATCAAATAATTAGGAGATGCGTACCAGACCATGAGTTTTCTTCTGTTCTTACATTTTGCCGTTCATCAGCTTGTGGGGGCATTTTGGACCCCAAAGAACCGCTAGGAAGGTGCTAGAGTGTGGATTGTACTGGCCCACCCTATTTCATGATGCATATCTGTTTTATAAGAATTGTGATAGATATCAACGAACTGGGAACATAGGAGCGAGAAATGAGATGCCCCAACACACTATACTTTTCTGTGAGATTTTTGATGTTTGGGGAATAGATTTTATGGGACCTATTCCTGCATCATTTGGATATCTGTATATTTTGCTTGCTGTCGATTATGTTTCTAAATGGGTGGAGGCCATTCCCTCCAAGACTGATGATTCTTGTGTTGTTGTTAGCTTTGTCAGGTCACACATTTTCTGCAGGTTTGGAATTCCAAGGGCCATAATAAGTTACCAAGGATCTCATTTTTGCAATAAACACATGAAGGCTCTACTTGGCAAGTATGAGGTTGTGCACAAAGTGTCTACATCCTACCATCCCCAAACAAATGGACAGACTGAAATTTCTAACAGAGAGATCAAAGCAATCTTGGAAAAGACTGTTGGGCCCACTAGAAAAGATTGGAGCAAGAGGCTTGACGATGCACTATGGGCCTATAGAACGGCATACAAGACCCCCATTGGAATGTCTCCTTACCGCTTAGTGTATGGAAAAGCTTGTCATCTTCCCGTGGAAATTGAGCACAAAGCGTATTGGGCAGTAAAGGCGTGTAACTTTGATGCTACCAAGGTGGGAGAAGAAAGAAAACTTCAACTTCAAGAGCTTGAAGAGATTAGGCTAGAAGCATTTGAAAATTCAAGGATCTACAAAGAAAAGACCAAAAACTTCCATGACAAGCACATCTTGAAAAAGACTTCCAAATTGGTGACAAGGTCTTATTGTACAAATCAAGGCTCAAATTGATAAAGGGTAAGTAAAGATCAAGGTGGGAAGGTCCATTTATTGTAACTAACATTTTTCCCTATGGAGTTGTTGAAATTAAAGATGAAGCTAACGATTTTGTATGGAAAGTCAATGGCCATCGGCTCAAAAAGTACTTTGAAGAATTAAAGGAGCTAGAGGTGGACGGAGTGAACATCAAAGACGCTATCTACCCAAATTAAGGGGAGTTTACTCTTCATACACTTATATTTCATTGTATATATCATTTTCATGTTTCTAGAAGTAAATCTTTCTTTTTGAAATGAGTTGTTGATAATAAATTCTTAGGTAAAACAGGATGAATAAATAGACATTGTAAATACCATGTTATTTCTTTTGGCACCTTTTCTCAGTGAGTAGGAATAAATGTATCCCTCTAGGTTGTCTTCATATCATTTTAGAGTCTCTTGAAAATAAATTAAATTTGGTTGTTAAAACTTAAGGTTTGAGCTAATGGATGAATTCTTGGATCTTGAGTACTACTTGGTTATGGATTCTAAATTGATGACTTGAGATGAATTATTTATACCTAGTGAGAATTAGCCTTATTTTTGTGACACACATATGTGATTGTACTCTAGAACTTGCTTAGGTTCTTTCAAACCATATTTCTATGATTGGACCACATCTATAGAGGCTAATCACTTTGTTTTTCCTTTTCATATCAATTTTTGCGATACTCATTATTGATACATGATCTACACTCATAGTTCAAAATCTATTAGGTGACAAAATTTTTTTGAAAATCTGATGAAGAACTGTTGTTGAAGTCTGTATTGAAAAAAAAACTCAGTCGGAATGCTAGTAGGACTAAGATTGTGTTTCCATACAAGAAGTTTTGTATCAACTTGAAACTGAATCTGGGCTTTCTAGGCTATAAATCAAAGAATTGAGTACATAAATGTATCTGAAAAGAATTGAGTACATCCACTTGAAAATTCTGATACATTCACATTTGAAGGGAACAAAGGAAATTAGTGTGGTTGCTAGGATTGAATGGTGAATAAAGGTGGGAAGCTCCTTATGATTCGAGACTGTTTGTGCCAAGATTGAATTGCAAAAGTGGTGAAGCTAGGCCAGATTAGTAATTTAAAGTGGAGCACCTGATATGCATATTAACATTGAATGTTTTAAGCTTCTTACAATCAAAGAGGTTAAGATGAAATCGGCAATGCATTACTGAACTTAAACAGAAGTTGCAGAATTGTCTCTCCCTGAACTCAACCTCTTGGGAGCAGATTTCAAACTACTGGGCAATTCAAGTGAAAGTTGAAATTGCTATTAAGGCAAATGGATGAAATCAGTCAAGGATAAATGCAGTGCAGTGCCGTGGCTGGAATTCAAACTTGTTGATCAGTAATTCTCAAGTGAAGCATTTAAATTCTCCACCTCTATTTGATGCAAGCTTCTGTGATGTAACTGCTGTGAAGAAATCAGAGAATTGCAAGGATGAAGAACTTGATGATTATGGATTCTGAAATTAATTGCGTGGAGCTGAAATTTGAAATAGAAAAAAAAAGAATGTAAGTAGAAGTGTGCTAACTTGAAGGAGAATTGTATCAAGTGTGGTTGCAAGAAAAAAAAAGAGAGAAAAATTCCAACTAGAGCATATTATTTCAGTATCTTAGATTGCAATGGATGTATCTTGCGACTCCAAACCAAAAACAGAGAAGTAGCAGCTGACCATAAAAGCAGAAAAAAAGAGAGACACAAAGTGGCACACAAATGCAAGGTTGGCAAACTGAAATCAGTGAAGTTTTTCTCATCCGAATCAAATCCTTGCTCCACTACAATTCTGACTTTACTAGAGGGCCATAAAAAAAAAGAGAGAAAGAAGAGAAAAAAAAAGAAACAAGGTTGGCACGCAAAAGCAAAGTTGGCACAATGAAACCAATGAGGTTCTCTTCATCCAAATCAAGGGCACTATCAAATTCTTACTCCACCACACTTCTGACTTCACTAGAGGACTATAAAGAGGGCAAAGTGCATTGGGAATATTCTTGAGCACCCAAGTTTTCTACTTCGTCAACTTTTCTATTTTCTAAACTTTTACTTCATTCTTACCATGTCATATGTCTTTAGCTTGTTTGAATAAACTTTTGTAGATGTGGATCCGAATCATGAATAATGGTGGAGAGTAGATAACAAGCAAGCCTATGGTAGTGCAAAAAGCATGTGTGTTTGAGTGAGCTCCACTTTCATCATGCACTTAGAACTCAAGAAGAGAGCCACCAAAACTTCCCTTGAAAGGCTTAGTGAGTTAAATTCATCTCAATGAATCATGAAGGATGAAAATGCTAAGTTATTGATTTAAGGACGAGATACTAATCCGTAGAGCTTAGATTTTTGAGAATTGACAACCTTAGATAATTTCTTTTCAATTGCTTCTAACTATGTTTGGAAAGAATCTAAGGGATACATATTTAGTAGTTTTCGCGAGACGCTCAAGTTTAAGTGTGGGGGAGTTGATAAGTATTATTTTGTTGATTATTTCAGGCTCTAAAATCCATGTTTGACCAATATTTTACATGCTTAATCTTGAATTTACCCTAGGTTCTATGAATTAATATTATTTTGGGCTTTATTGGAAATCTTTATACATTTGAAATATTTTGGCACTAAATTGTTAATCTACTTTTATAGGCTTGGAAGGATCATGACCTAGGTCATGCTGGGTCAAACTTGAGTCAGAATTGGATCCGGATCGAGTGGTCAAGCATCAGACTAATAGGGGTCGTCCGATTCAAAAACGGCTAGATCTGAGCCATCTGAGAACTTTTGATGCAATCTGAGCTAGGGTTAAAGCTAATCAAGCACTCAGGTCAAGATCTGAAGGTTTCATCCAAATCAGAGATCATTCAACCGTTGTATCAAGCTCAAGAGGATCTAGACTGTCCATTCAAAGATCAGGTAGATCTGAGCCATCCGCTGCAAATCTGGAAGATTCGAGTTACTGAGAGACAATCCTGACCCTAGATCAAGATCTGGAAGGTTTGGTTCAGATCTGAAGAGATCCAGCCGTTGGATGGAGTAAAGAGAATCACAGCCGTCCATCTCAAACTATATAAACTGTTTTCCTTCCCCGATCAAATCTGTCGCGTCTTCGCCGCAGCTTAGAGTTCTTCAGTTTCTTCTTCAGTTTCCCTCATTTGATCACGCGACCGCATTAATTCCAACCTTGGATTGAGTTCTAGATCGTCGGGACTATTTCTCCGTGAGGTTTTCAGCTCAAATTCGTCACTGAACAGAGCTAAGTGAGGGTTTCACCAGCTCTGCCATTCGACTGATCAGATCTCTGTTGTGTTCCATTCTTCGTCCACCTGAGCAAGTCGGAGGGTTCTTCGAGTGGCTCTGATCATTCCTAAATCATCACCGCAATCCCACATAGCGAGATCGAGGAGATCGGATGGATGTATCAGCCGGAAGCAAGTTTGAGCTGGATTGATCGCGGAGTTGGAAATTCTAGTGATTTGTCAAGCTAGGGGGTTCGTGACTGACTCTTGTGTGACAGCAAGAAGGACTTGTACCAAGGGAAGGGATCGATGTCTAGTTTTTCTATGAATTTCCTTTTCTGAACATCAGTTCTTCATTTCTGAATTTTGTATCAGTGAAACTTAGTTTTTCTGCATCGTTTTTGAACATTAGCATCTTTTCTGCGTGTTAGTTTATAGTTTCTAAATTTTGTATCAAGCGAACATTAGTTTTTCTTCTGAACTTACATTGCAGCTTGCTTCATTTACATTGCACTTGATATCAATTTCGGCGTATCAGTTTCAATTCTGCATATCATTTTACAGCTTCTGAATTTTGTATCAAATGAAACTTCAGCACTGATTGGATACAATTTGTTTCACATTCGGTTTGCTTCTGAATTTCAGTTTCCTTTTCGGCGTATCAGTTTGTAGTTTATGCAGTTGTATCAAATGGAAATTCAGAACTGATTTGTATCAAGTTAAACACAACTTAATTCCTGCATATCACTGTGTTTGTTCGTGTCATGCATTTTTGTATCAGTGAAGATTAAGAAACTGATTGGAGTACAACTTGTTCCACATTCGGTTGGTTTGAGTTTAAGTTCCTGAAGTTAGACACAACAATTAGTGTGCTTTTGCACTTGATTTCAGCTTGCTTGCGTATCGGTTTCATTGCTTGCGTATCAGTTTCATTTCTGCACGTTTCAATTCTTCATTTCTAAATTTTGTATCAAGTGAACATTAGTTTTTCTGAATCTTTTCTGAACATTAGATTGTGCACTTGATCTCAGTTTGCTTTGTTTGTTTCTACATTCGGTTTGTTGCTGCATCTCTGCATTCATTTCTGCATTTCTGCATTCATTTCTGCACTTGGTTTGTTTCTGAATTGATCAGTTTCATTGCTGCGTATCAGTTTAGAGTTCCTGAATTTTGTATCAGAAGAACATTGGTTTTGCGGAATCTTTCCTGAATATCAGATTTGAGAACTTACAGCTTGCTTTGTAGTTGGTTTGTTTAGTGTACTTTTGAGCTTGATATCAGTTTTGTTCTTCAACCTCTGCGAATTTATATTGGTTGATTAAGTTCTTCATTGGTTGAGTTCATTAACTGCCATTACCTAGATTAAGTTCGCCTAGTTGAGTTTCTTTCCTTTTCACTGTGTTTTCATTCTAATTGCAAACAAAACCCAATTCTTACTTGAAACCCAAAAATATTTGACGACACATAAATTCGAGCTTGAACCAAACATCTTTAACTAGCCCTAGGAAAAATACGACCTATGACCCCTTTACTACATTTAAATTGTGAGCTAGGGTTTCCAGCAGTTGAAATATTTAAATTTGAGACCCATATTTGTGACATCTATTTTGGGGATCATCAATAATCTATTTTATTGTTTTTCTTAAAACAATATTATTTCTGTGTTTTAGTTGCCCTAACTTAACTCAGGTTAATGCATATCAAAAGGAGAAGATTGTAAGTACCTCGGGATAATTTTAATGTGATCAACCGAGTCAAGTTAGGTCCTAGATTGTTTGATTCTTGTGTCTATGTGTGCAGGAGCTTTGAAACACAAGAAGTCGAGCGAAAGATATAGCATGTGAGAATGATGGCATGGGAAGAGAGTTGACGTGCTTGGTGCATCTGATGGACGAAGAATCTGTGGAAGAGTAAATGATGAGGTATCTGCAAGTGCATGGAAACGTCGTCAAATAATAAAATATCGATCCATAAGGACTGTTGATTAAGCACCAGTCGATTAGGCAAGGGCTAGCTGTCTAGTCTTCGCTTGGTCATTATAGAGAATAGCTTGCTAGAGAGAGAGAAATGTTGGGGCAATCTATGGTCCGGAGTGACCATGTGTTTTGATGTTTGGGCAAAGGGTTTAAGTTAGGTTTATCCTCGTATTTGATATATGTATTTGAGTGTGCAGGTTTACAGGGTACACATGGACTTAGTTGGATGGCTCCGGGTCCGGTGAAGGATGGTGTGAGGAGACAAGTCGTGGGCTTGTATACATCCGAGGGACCGTGGACAAAGCAGGGACGATGAGCCGAGGGAAGCGAACTTCGAGGCATACATGAAGGATGGCATGGGAGATAGGTCGTGAGCTTGCATGCATCCAAGGGACGAGAGCTAAAGTCGAAGAGGCCTTGAAGGCAACAGGTCGAGGCTGCTGAATGGAGAGTCAACTGAGTCGTGAGGGGTCGAGTGCTGAGGGAATTGTACTCGGGAAAGAAATCCTAGGGTTCAAGTGTTGAGAGAAATGTACTCGGGGAAGGGAAACCTTAGGTATAGGGGTGGACCAGTCGACTAATGCTTGATCAGTCGACTGGTAAGGTCCACCGAAAGATCAGTCGATTGGTCAAGCCAGTCGACTGATGGCACTTAAAATTCGAACGTTAGGTTGTAATGGTTGAATCTAAGTGGGACCAGTCGACTGGCCTTGGGCCAGTCGACTGGTCATGGTTATTTCGGCATAGAACACTATTTAAAGGGGTTCGATTTTGGCTGAGAGCTTTTGACGAAATTGGCTTTGGTTAAAGACTAATTAGTAGTCTAAGAGCTCAGAAAGGTGTTGTGGGTTGTGGCGAGGTTTCACCACCCACAAGGAGCTACACGAGCTAGCCGGAGGCGTTCCGGGGAATCATCCACCGAAGGATCGGGATCGTCCACCTTACGGACAGCCGTGGAGTAGGAGCTTCATCTCTGAACCACGTAAATTGGTGTGTCTCCTTAGTTGTTAGTTTTAGTTTAATTGTATTTCCGCTTGCGCACTAACAACGTGTAGGAAGAAACTCAAGAAGTAGCTATTCACCCCTCTCTAGACGGAAAGGTCCCAACAAGTGGTATTAGAGCAAGGTTCGCTCATCTACGGACTAACCGCCGAGAGAGCAAAAAGCTAGAGGACATGGCGCTTGAAGAACGCTTAGGGGACGACATTAACATTCCACCTCCTTACGACGAGAGAGTTTCGATTATTGGAGGATGCAGATAGAGGTATGGTTCAACATAGATTGGGATTTAGTGATCGCACTAAAATATCCATTTGAAGCCCCAAAGGATAAGCATGGGAAGAAGCTCTGACCAAGATATTGGACCAAGGAGCAACAAACTCAGTCAAAGGCAAATGAGAAGATAATTTTAATATTACTTAAGGTTTTGCCTAATGATATAATTAGTGGTGTAGGTTAATACAAAAATGCTCACAAGCTATGGAGCAAGATGATGGCTTTACATTAAAATCCTACACAAGCTCAAGTAGTAGAAAAGCCCAAGGAAATGTGCTTAATGGTCCAAGAAGAGGAAAATGACCAATCGAATGAGGAAAGAAGCTTAACATCCGAAAAGGAGGAGAAAGATTCATCCATCTCCTCAAGTGAAGTGACACAAGAAATTGAAGAACCATCCACTTCATCAAAGGGGAAAGAAGAAGTCTCCACTTCAAGGGTTGAGGGGGAGGAGAGACCATCCTCAATATTGGAGCAAGAAGAAGTTTCCACCTCCATCAAAGCAAAGTCAAAGGATCACATTATTTGCTTTGGGTGTAATGAAAAGGGGAACTATAAGGGCAAGTGTCCGAAGGGTAAGAAAAAGGAGGTAAATCCTAAACCCAAGTCAATTCCTTTAAATTCTAACATGGGTTGTACGAAAAAGAAGGAGAAGAAGCATATAAGGTGCTTTACATGTGGTGAGCTAGGACACTACCACACCAAATGCTCAAGGAAAGGAGAATTCAAGAAATTAGAGCATTTGAGGAAATGGGAGAAGAAGGAGAAGAAGAGAAGCTCACATCAAGGGGGAGCTACAAGAGTAAAGTGAGGTAATCCCTAACTTTAAGGTTAAATGTAATTCAAATTTAAACTCCTCCATGCATGTTAGAAATAATGAAAACTATTTATCCATGCATAGTTTTGGTTTTAGATATCATGATAAAAATAGGGTTAATGTTGCATATCAAAACCCTAGGGAATTCATGCATTATGATAAACCCAGAACCTTTAGACCTAAGGACCAAGATATTAATCCCAAGAAGGGGAGACACATGCCTAGAATGGGTAGGTCTAGGAATGACCAAGGTGGGCATGTTGATTCTAGGTTTAAAAACCTAGAAAGGGAAAATCAAGCCTTGAGGGCAAAGCTTGATAAATTAGAGAAAACCCTAGGTAGATTCACTATTAGATCTAAGGGTATAGATATGATATTGGGTAGTCAAAAACCCAACAATTATAGATCGGGTATAAGATACCGATCTAAGTTCTCCAATGTCAATGAAAAAAATATGCTAGGGTAGCATATAACTATGGCAAGGAGGGGAAGTCCAAAAATGGCAAGGGGATGCCATGTAAAAGCAAGAAGAAAGTCTTAACTAAGGACAAGGGGTCCAAAGTTAAGAAGGTTAGGGTTGTAGACCAAGAGTCACCGGAGGTACACCGATATGGTCTAGCATTTGTTGAGTCGCCTAGGGAGGTGGCTAAGGATAAGAGCTCAAGGGGGAACTCTAGGAGCCAAGTTGGGACCCATGGTCTATGGATCCTAGGAGGATTTCTCTCGGAAGTCTAGATGGGTCATGGAGTGTGCCAAGGGATGTGGAGACAGATTTGAAGTCTCAATCCTAGGGATTTGGCACAATGGGTTTGAGTTTCATGCATAAAAATATGGCATTGGGGTCATAGAGCATAGAAATTGGTTTTTAATGTGTAGATGTCATATAAATCAATGCTAGGGATGCATTGTGATTTGGTATGGGCAGAGACATCAAGAGGAGGTCAAAACTAGGACTTTATGTCAAGGTTCAATTGAACCATTTAGATAGTTTTGGATTTTGTATCAATCTTAGGATTGGTGATAGATACATGTTTGAATGTATTTTTCTCAAGTAGACATGGGTACCACAAACCTCTCCACAAAATTTGAGAATTTTTGGAGATTTATGAAATTTCTGATGCATTTATGAAATTGGGTCAGAAATGCTGAAAATGAAATTTTCTGGGTACCAGTCAACTGCCTCTGAAACTATTTTTTTCAGCAATTGAAAGGTGCCCAAATGATGTAAAACAAGTGTGTAATCTTATGGGAGGTTAGCACATGGTGTTTATGATCATTAGAGGTTAAAGGATCCAATAAGAGAGAAATTGTTGGAGTATTTTTGATGTGTCGCAAAGGGGGAGAAGTGTTGGGTTTAAGTGGGAAACCAAACACGCCTTTGTAATAAATTCTAGGTCAAGGGGGAATAGGTCAAGGGGGAGTAGGTCAAGGGGGAGCTTAGGTAAAGGGGGAGCATTGTTACTCATTTGGTGGCGTAAGGGGAATCTTGGAGGGGTTCCTAAAAAGCCTTTGTAAGTCCAATGTAGAGGAGCCATGGAGAGGTTATTAAAATGTCTGTTTTGGTAAAAGTCCTAAACTCTTGGGGAGGTTAGGTGTGAGGATGCCTTGTGATAGGATCCATGCATATTTGCTACTTATTTTCCCTAACTTAAACGTATTGTCAAACATCAAAATGGGGGAGATTGTTGGGGCAATCTATGGTCCGGAGTGACCATATGTTTTGATGTTTGGGCAAAGGAATTAAGTTAGGTTTACCCTCATATTTGATATGTGTATTTGAGTATGCAGGTTTGCAGGGTACACATGGACTTAGTTAGACAGCTCCAGGATCCGGTGAAGGATGGTGTGAGGAGACAAGCCGTGGACTTGTATACATCCGAGGGACCGTGGACAAAGCAGGGACGATGAGCCGAGGGAAGCGGACTTCGAGGCATATGCGAAGGATGGCATGGGAGATAGGTCATCGGCTTGCATGCATCCGAGGGACGAGAGCCAAAATCGAAGAGGGCTTGAAGGTAACCGGTCAAGGCTGCTAATGGAGAGTCAACTGAGTTGTGAGAAGTCGAATGCTGAGGGAATTGTACTCGGGAAAGAAATCCTAGGGTTCGAGTGCTGAGAGAAATGTACTCGGGAAAGGGAAATCTTAGGTATAGGGGTCGACCAGTCGACTGATGCTTGATCAGTCGATTAGTATGGTCCACAGAAAGATCAGTCGACTGGTCAGGGACCAGTCGACTGATGGCACTTAAAATTCGAACGTTAGGTTGTAACGGTCGAATCTAAGTGGAACCAGTTGACTGGCCTTGGACCAGTCGACTGGTAACGATCATTTCGGCATAGAGCACTATTTAAAGGGGCTCGGTTTTAGCTGAGAGTTTTTGACGAAATTGGCTTTGGTTAAAGACCAATTAGTAGTCTAAGAGCTCAGAAAGGTGTTACGGGTTGTGGCGAGGTTTCTCCACCCACAAGGAGCTACACGAGCTAGCCGGAGGCGTTCTGGGGAATCATCCACCGAAGGATCGGGATCGTCCACCTTACGGACAGCTGTGGAGTAGCAGCTTCATCTCCGAACCACGTAAATTGGTGTGTCTCCTTAGTTGTTAGCTTCATCTCAAGAAGTAGCTATTCACCCCCCCACCCCTCTCTAGCTAAACGGAAAGGTCCCAACAAGAAAGAGAGGAGAAGAAGAGAAGAGGGAGAAAGAGAGAGAGAGATCTTAGGTTCTTGGGGAAGAAGTAGATAGGTGGAATCTAGGACTTCAATTTTACTATAATACAAGTTGATGCTCTATGTATTATTCATATCCTAATCTCCATGTTCATGTCATTGTAGAGATCCTAACTATGTACGGTGTTCGCCCTGCAAAAGCGCACCGGAGTGCTTCCGTCTTTCTCATCTAATATCATTAAGTAGAATAGGTAACCCAGAGAGTCCGGTCATAGGCTACCTCGGTCATACATCTCTAGGTTATACTAGACACTTCATAACACAAGATAGGGAGAAACTCATTAAGTTGTGTCAACTAATCTCTTGTAAGGGATTGACCTCTATTTTGAGGTAATTCCCAATACGTCCGGTTGAAGGGATACCCTTGTCATAGAGGGCTCCTTGGGTATATGATCTTGGACACCCTCCACGTGGTGGCCAATATTGGGGCAATCTATTGTCCGGAGTAACCAAGTGTTTTGATGTTTGGGCAAAGGGTTTAAGTTAGGTTCACCCTTGTGTTTTGATATGTGTATTTGAGTGTGCAGGCTTGCAGGATACACATGGACTTGGCTGGACGGCTTTGGGTACGGTGAAGGATGGCATGGAGGCAAGTCGTGGGCTTGTGTGTGCATCTGAGGGACCATGGATATAGCAGGGACGATGAGCCAAGGGATGTGGACTTCAAGGCATGCGTGAAGGATGGCATGGAGGCAAGCCGAGGGCTTGTGTGCGCATCTGAGAGACGGAAGTCGAAGACGAAGAGGGCGCGAAGGCAACAGATCGAGGCTGCTGGTGAAAAGTCAGCTGGGTCATGAGGGTACGAGTGCTGAGTGAAATGTACTGGGGAAATCCTAGGATTCGAGTGCTGAGAGAAGTGCACTCGGGAAGAGAAACCTTAGGTGTGGAAATGGGGCAGTCGATTGGTATCCGGGCAGTCGACTAGTAAATGCCACAGAAATATCAGTCGACTGCTAATGGGGCAGTCGACTGGTGTGGCTGGAAATTCGAACGTTTTGCTGTAACGGTCGAATTTGAGTGGGATCAGTCGACTGGTAATGGACCAGTCAACTGGTAGGCATTTTCTCAGCTTCGAGCTCTATTTAAGGGAGCTCGTTTAAGGTTGTTTCTTCTTGACGAAATGAGCTTGGTTAGAGTTTATTAGTAGTCTTTGTGCTCAGGAAGTGTGGTCCAGATTGTGGCGAGGTTTCTCCACCCACAAGGAGCCACGCGAGCTAGCTGGAGGACATCCGGGGAGTCATCCACCGACAGATCGGGATCGTCCACCTTACGGACAGCCGTGGAGTAGGAGTTTTATCTCTGAACCACGTAAACGGTAACGTGTTAGCGATTGTTTGTTTTTATATTTAGTATTTCCGCTTGCGCATGCTAACATTGTAGGTAGAAAATCGAACGAAAGCTCTTCACCCCCTCTAGCTTAACGACATGGTCCTAACAAGTGGTATTAGAGCGAGGTTCGCTCATCTACGGACTAATCGCCGAGAGAGCAACAAGCTAGAGAAAATGACGATTGAAGACAAATTGAGTGATGACATCAACATTCCACCTCCCTATGGTCGCAAAGATTTTGACTATTGGAGGATGCGAATGAAGACTTGGTTTGGCATGGATTAGGAGTGCATAATGGTACTAGAAGAGCCCTTCGAAATTCCAAAAGATAAGCATGGGAAAGACTCCGACCTAGATATTGGAATAGAGAGCAACAAAGTCAATCAAAGGTAAATGAAAAGGTAATTTCAATCTTGCTTAATATTTTGCCTAATGATGTAATTAGTGGTGTAGGTGAGTATAAGAATGCACATGAACTATGGAACAAAATTAGAGTAATTCACGAAAACCCTACACAAGCTCAATTAGTAGAAGAGTCAAACGAAATAAGTTCAATGGTCCAAGAGGAGGAAGAAGAAAGAAATTCCTCCATCTCATCAAGTGAAGTGGCTCAAGAAAGTGAAAGATCATCCACTTCATCAAGGGAAGAAGAAAAGGTCTCCACTTCAAGGATTGAGGGGGGAGGAGAGACCCACTTCAACACCGGAGCAAGAAGAAGTTCCTACCTCCACCAAAGCAAGAACAAAAGACCACATCATTTGCTTTGGATGCAACAACAGGGGACACTACAAGGACAATGTCCATTAGGTAAAAAGGAGGTAAACCCTAAACCCGGCCAATTCATTTAAAATCTAACATGGGTTGTAGGGAAAAGGCAGGGAAAAGCACATTAGATGCTTCACATGTGGAGAGCTAGGGCATTATCACACCAAGTGTCCAAGAAAAGGAGAGCTCAAGAAATTGGAGCATTTGAGAAGATGGGAGAAAGAGAGAAAGAAGAAAAGCTCACTTCAAGGGGGAGCTACAAGGGTAAGGGAGGTAATCCCTAACTTTAGATTTAATTCAAATTTCTCCATGCATGTTAGAAATAATGTCAAGTATTTACCCATGCATAATTTTTTATTTAAATATCATGATAGGAGTAGAGTTAATATTGTAGATCAAAACCCTAGGAAAATCATGCATCATGATAAATTCAAGACCTTTAGACCTAAGGACCAAGACATTAATCCCAAGAAGGGAAGACACATGCCTAGAATTGGTAGGTCTAGGAATGTCCAAGGTGGACATGTTGATTCTAGGGTTGAGAACCTAGAAAGGGAAAATCAAGTTTTGAGGACAAAGCTTGATAAATTAGAAAAGATACCGAACAATAATAGATCGGGGTTAGGATACCGGTCTAGGTCTCCAATGCTAATGAAAAGAAATATGCTAGGGTAGCATATAACTATGGCAAGGAGGGGAAGTCCAAGAATGGCAAGGGGATGCCATTAAAAGGAAAAAAAAGTTTTAACTAAGGACAAGGAGTCCAAAGTTAAGAAGGTTAAGTTTGTAGGTCAAGAGT
Organism: Boesenbergia rotunda; assembly: GCA_024364735.1. NCBI lineage: Eukaryota > Viridiplantae > Streptophyta > Magnoliopsida > Zingiberales > Zingiberaceae > Boesenbergia > Boesenbergia rotunda. The sequence continues at coordinate 64,560 of JAGFNQ010000853.1, forward strand.
CACCGGAGGTACACCGGTGTGGCCTTGTGTTTGTAAATGAGTCACCTAGGGAGGTGACTAAGGCTAAGAGCTCAAGGGGGAGCTCTAGGAGCCAAGTTGAGACCCATGGTCTATGGATACCGGGAGGGTTTCTCTCAGAAGTCTAGATGGGGTCATAGAGTGTGCCAAAGGAGTTAGAGACGGACTTGAGTCTCAATTCTTGGGTTTTGGCACATTAAAGTTGTGTATCATGCATGGAAATATGACATTGGGGTCATATAGCATGAAAATTAGGTTTTGATGTATAAATACCATATAAATCAATGCTAGGGATGCATTATGGGTTGGTATGGGAAAAGACATCAAGGGGAAGCTAAAACTAGGACTTTAGGTCAAGGTTCAATTGAACCATTTAGCTAGTTTTGGGTTTTGTGTCAATCTTGGGATTTGTGATAGATACATGGTTGGGAGTATTTTTCCCCCAGTAGATATGGGTACCACAAACCTCTCCACAAAATTTGGAAATTTTTAGAGACTTGTGGAATTTCTGGTGCATTTCTGAATTTGGGTCAGAAATGCTGAAATTGGGTTTTTTAGAGTATCAGTCGACTGGTAGATGGGGCAGTCGACTGATGTTAGCTGAATTGGTTTTTCAGCAATTGAAAGGTGTCTAAATGATGAGAAATAAGTGTGTAATCTTATGGAGAGTTAGCACACTGTGTTTAAGATCATTAGGGGTGAAAGAATCCAATAGGGGGAAATTGTTAGAGTCTTTTTGATGTATGGCAAAGGGGGAGAAGTGTTGGGTTTAAGTGGGAAACCAAACACGCCTTTGGAAGAAATCCTAGGTCTAGGGGGAGCTTAGTTAAAGAGGGAGCATGGTTGCTCCGTTATTGGCGTAAGGGGAACCTTGGAGAGGTTCTTAAAAAGTCTTTGTAAGTCCAATATAGGGGGAGCCTTGGAGAGATTTTAAAAAGCCCATTTTGGTGAAAGTCCTAACTCTTGGGAAGACTAGGTGTAGGGATGCCTTGGGATGTGATCCATGTTTGCATTGCATATGCATTGGCAGTGTAAGTCCAAGATGGAGTCTTGGCAACATAAGTCCAATTGTTTCTATTTGTTTTCACTAACTTAAACGTATTGCCAAACATCAAAATGGGGAAGATTGTTGGGGCAATCTATGGTCCGGAGTGACCATGTGCTTTGATGTTTGGACAAAGGGTTTAAGTTAGGTTCACCCTTGTGTTTTGATATGTGTATTTGAGTGTGCAGGCTTGTAGGATGCAAATGGACTTGGCTGGACGGCTTCGGGTACGGTGAAGGATGGCATGGAAGCAAGCCGTGGGCTTGTGTGTGCATCTGAGGGACCATGGATATAGCAGGGACGATGAGCCGAGGGATACGGACTTCGAGGCATGCGTGAAGGATGGCATGGAGGCAAGCCGAGGGCTTGTGTGTGCATCTGAGGGACGGGAGCCGAAGATGAAGAGGGCGCGAAGACAACAGATCGAGGCTGCTGGTGAAGAGTCAGCTGGGTCATGAGGGTATGAGTGCTGAGTGAAATGTACTCGAGAAATTTTAGGATTCGAGTGCTGAGAGAAGTGTACTCGGGAAGAGAAACCTTAGGTGTGGAAATGGAGCAGTCGACTGGTATCCGGGCAGTCGACTAGTAAATGCCACAGAAAGATCAGTCGACTGCTAATGGGGCAGTCGACTGGTGTGGCTGGAAATTCAAACATTTTGCTGTAACGATCGAATTTGAGTGGGATTAGTGGACTGGTAATGGACCAGTCGACTAGTAGGCGTTTTCTCAACTTCGAGCTCTATTTAAGGGAGCTCGTTTAAGGCTGTTTCTTCTTGACGAATTGAGCTTGGTTAGAGCTGATTAGGAGTCTTTGTGCTCAGGAAGTGTGGTCCAGATTGTGGCGAGGTTTCTCCACCCACAAGGAGCTACGCGTGCTAGCTGGAGGACATCAGGGGAGTCATCCACCGACGGATCGGGATCGTCCACCTTACGGACAGCCATGGAGTAGGAGCTTTATCTCCGAACCACGTAAACGGTAATGTGTTAGCGATTGTTTATTTTTATATTTAGTATTTCCGCTTGCGCACGCTAACATTATAGGTAGAAAATCGAACGAAAGCTATTCACCCCCCCCCCTAGCTTAACGACACGGTCCTAACAACCAAACTCTCACAACTATATGTATTCACTATTCAAGCATTCCAACAAGCATATACAAGGTAGCATTCACATAGAACAAAGCATGGACATTTCATTGAATGAGGAAATTATATCAATAGATAGTTTATACAACATCATCACATCCTAACTACCCCCTATATCCTAGATGTGGAGAAATACTCCATTGCTAAGCAGATACAACAAGAAGATGATAAAAATAGCATCTACAACCCAAAACATATGGAGAAAAGGGAGGAGGATGCTTTTCGAGGTGTTGTTGGTCTTCTTGAAGGTCCTTCATGCTTCGGAGGTGGATGACATTGAGGAGGTGGTGAGAGCGGCTCTAGGGTCTCCCCTAGAGGGGAGAACTCTTCCCAAGGACCTAGGGAAAAACCCTAGGCCAAAGGCCAAAGGATCCAAGATAGCCCATCCAAAACGAAAAGGCCCCCCCCCCTTTTTTATAGGGGAGCGCATGGGAGGAGGCACGGATCGTGCCACATGGCTCGACTCGGCTATGCCTTTCCTTGGGAGCTGGGCAAGGGCAAGGTAGGGGTCATGCCGAATGGCACGGCCTAGCTGTGCCTCCTGTGGTTGTTGTGCACGGTCTGAGCAGGGGTCATGCCACTTGTGGCAATTATAGCATGGCCCAGCCATAGCTGTGGTTGGACTGGGAGGCACGGGTCGTGCCATGGGGCATGACCCTATCATGGCTAGCTGCACAACTATGCAATAGGGCATAACCTTGGCTGAAGAAGCACACAGGTTGTGCCAAGGGGCACGACCCCGCCATGGAAGCTACAGGGGCAGTGCCTCCGGGGCATTGGCCAGTCTCCCTGCTTCAATTTTACTATATTTCCACTCCAAATCACATCCTGTCAATGAAAATATGCAAGGAGTAGATCTCCGGATAAAAAGAAGAAAAAATACAAAGTCATATAAAATAAGGTGCAATGACATAAGATAGAACTGAGAAAAGTAAGTGAATGAACATGAAAACAAGGATAAAAAGCTATCAAATCTACGGTCATCAGTATACTTGTGGATGAGAAGGACGTGTATGATATCCGAGGGATGAGAAGCCAGGGAGAAAGCTTGTTCGAGGAGAAGGCCGAAGTTGGGTTCGGGTGAGCTCATCTCTTGACGGTCAAAAATCACCCAAGTGATTGGAGATTGAAGAATGTCAACTTCAGAGTTGGCCTTCAAGATTTCAAGGTCCAAGGCGCCTTAGATGTATTTGAGGGTGTCTCAGATCTTTAAAATCACTTGTGCAGAAAAAGTGAATTAAAGCACCTCAGTTCAGAACTAAAGCACCTCAAATCAGAACTAAGGCGTCTCAGATGCAAAATTACCATTAGTGAATGTTGCTTATGTCGATAAAGTTTTATCTAACTAACGCGCCTCCAAGTCACGTTAGCACAACAATAACTTCTCTTTTTAGGCTATAAATAGCCCCTAGAACTAGGATTAAAATAGAACAACTTGTATTCAATTTTCTAACTCTTGTACGAGCTTTCTAAAGATTGTAAGAGGCTTCTCCGTCCTCCAAAGGAATATTCTAGTGGAACTTTTCAAACTCTTTGGATTAGCAATCTCCCCGATTGCAACCAAGTAAATCTGAGCCTCTTTCTTTTTGTTAATGATAATGTTTATGAATATTTTTATTGCTTAACTAATTAATTATCTTTGCTAAGAAGTTGGAAAAGTTTGAGTTTTAATTTGCAATGCTATTTCCCCCGCCCCCCTCCCTTTAGCCGGCTTGCGAGAGACCTACAAGTTACAGTTTAAAGCTAGATTCCGCATCATGACTACCTCCTGAGCACGGATTGGATCTCATCGATGATGGAACTTCACATCGGACTGTAGGATTGATGCCGTCGATAGGGGGGGTGAATATCGACTTGAAAACTTTTGTCGGAACTTCGTCGTTCGTTCGTTCTAGTCAAAGAGTTAGTACGTAGCGGAATAATAAAGAATGAAAACAAACAACATAATAAGACTAGCGAGATTTATTTACTTGGTTCTCGACCCCCCTGGGTCAGTATGTCCAAAGCCTATGTACTCGGCGTGAGTCCACTAATGGGCTCCTTTCCGAAATTTTCGGAGGCGGAGAATACTCGTCTTACAGTTCGGATTACAAGCAAATAATAAGTAAATCGAATACAGTTCGGATTACAAGCAAATAATAAGTAAATCGAAATACAACTTGTAAATAAAACACAAACCAAAAACTCGGCCAACTCTGGGAGTCCGAAGCGCCGCACGCTTCTTCCTGGAGCCTCCTTGGTCACAGAACTTCAACTTGAGCGCTTTTGCTTTGCAGAAAATGCTTAGGCGGATGTGAAAATTGATATCTGGCATTGAGGGGTCGAACCCCTTTATATAGCATCATCTAGGACGCCCTAGAGGCCTCTGAGGTGCCTCAGTACGGTCAAACTTGATCCATAATCGTAAACTTCACGTATGGGATAAAACTGCCTTTCCCAAGCGCCTTGGACCTTCCCAGGCACCTGGGATGTAGGGTGCCTGATCCTTGAGGGCGCCCTGAATCCTGGGGCACCTATATTAACACAGGCGCCCTGGATGCTCCTCCCAGGTCATGTTTTCCCTGCGTTTGATCTTCTGTCTTGCCTGCAACTCCCGGTACCTGCAAGACAACAACCACAAGACAAACCACAGATAATCTTAGCCTTAGTTAAGTGGTTCTGACTTTGGATTTCACCCGAAACCCTAGGTCGAACCGACACATAATGTTCCCTTTCCCGGGTAACGCGTCCTCACCTACTCCACACTGGAGAAGTTACGTTTGCCAATCGGAACCTCCGATTGGACTTTCGCTCAGCCTTCAAGAACCCGAATCTCGAGATGTCCAACCTCGACCCACCTCTACTTCTGTTCGCGATCCCCGCTCGACTAAAGCTTTTGCCAACGGGACCTCCAGTTGGACTTTTGCTCGGCCTCCGAGAACTTGGATCTCGAGACGTCCGACCTCGACCCGACTCTACTTCTGTCCGACAACCCTCACTCGACAAAGACTCCGTTGCCCGATCCCCGACCAGAACTTAGTGCTCAGTGCCCCGGACCAAGACTTCGTGCCCATCTTCACTCACCAGGACTTAGTCCAACCTAGCTTCACTTGCTAGGACCCAGCTTTACTCACCAGGATTTAGTGTCCAACTTCACTCACCAGAATTTAGTCAAACCTAGCTTCCCTTACTAGGACCCGGCTTCACTCACCAGGATTTCTTTCATCAAAATCACTCTTTTGCTAGTCACCATGATCCTGACTAGACTTCCTCAATCTTTAGATAAAGGTAATTCCAAACCTCAAGTCCGGTTTGGTTTACTCCCTTAGTCAAACTGACCAACCTTGGGTTTTGGTTCACTCTGCCAAACATCAGATCATGTTTGGCTAACCTTTTGTCAACCTAATCAAACCTGGGTTTTCCCTACCAAACATAAGGTCCTGTTTGGTTTAACCCTTGATCACTTTGACTAACCCTTACCTTGTCTAACATATATTACTAACTTAAGTATATTGTTAAACATCGAAACACTAGAGGAAGACATCACTGATGCATCTTGCACCAACACGGACTAAGTCTCTTTCTCCATCTCGTAGATCGAGTTGAGTCTTGTCTATTTTTATCGTCTATGTTTCTTTTCCATTGTTCATGGAGTAGATCTCCATACTCTATGATGTAGGGAGTAATTGTTGCATATTGATTGATATGAACACTTTGGATTGTATATTTCCTATTCTTGACATGTTCATGCTTTGTTTATGTTTGATTGAATGTGTGTATGAGATTGGATTACATGCATATGTAGTTTAATTGAACCATTGTATAGATTATTAGCCACGTGGAGGGAATATCAGAGATCATACACCCAAGGGGGCTTTGTGACCATTGATACCCTTAACAACTGGACATCTCGAGCATTTCCTCGAAATGGAGGGTAAATCTCTACAAGGGATTTGCTAATTGTTCTTAATGGGTTTCTCTGAATCCGGTGCTAGGAAGTGATCAGTGTAATGTGGAGCTATACACCCAGGGTTCTTCATATGATAGTTGGTACTCTTAACAATCGGACTCTCCACATTATCTCTTTTACTTAATGGCACTGGATGCCAATGGGGGAAGCACACCGATGCATCTGCTCCAGTATTTAGTTAAGGTCCCTATAAAATATAGACATTAAGGGTAGGAGGTAAACAAATCAGGGTGCATCAACTTTGTATTACAATGAAATCGAAAACTTAGAGTAGTCATTCTCAACCAACCTTCACTCGTAGAATTCTTAGACCTCTCTCTCTCTCTCTCTCTCCCCCCCCCCCCACCTCTCTAGCTTATCTTTAGGATTAGAAACCCCAACAATCATCCAATAGCCTAGCTAGATTCACTTCACCATCATACAAGTGCTTTATCACAGTCCTTGTGGATTCAATAACTCTTTATTACTAACGACGCAACCGTGCACTAGATGTAGTGTAACAAAGGATATGCACGGTGTCTGAGGGACGAGAAGCTAAGGAGGAAGTTCGTTCGAGGAGAAGATCAGAGTTGGGTTTGGTTGAGCTAAACTCTAGATGACCAAAGCATTACCCAAGCAAGAGGAGCCTAAAAAGGCCAAGTTGAAAGCTGACCTTGAAGACTCGAGGTGCCTCAATTGTGATTGAGGGAGCTTCGAGAGCCAAAACTAGAGTCACCACAAAAGGGAACTAAGGATCTCAATTGTGATTGAGGTCGGCTTGTAGGAACAGTAGCCGAGGCGCCCTTGGTTGGAACTGAAGCATCTCAAATCTAAAATTATCATTAAAGAGTTGTTGCTATCATGGATAATGTTTTACCCATTGAGGTCACCCTGGGTCTCTACTGAGACACCCTAGATGTCACATCATGAATGGTCACTTGTGACTAGTGGGCTATAAATAGCCCATAGAGCTAGGAATTATGTACAATAACTATAATACAATTTTTTAACTCTTCTGTGAGTTTTTCAAAGTTTGTAAGATGCTTCTTTGCCTTCAACGAAAAGTTTTTAGTGTGGTTTCATTGTCTTGGATTAGCAACCTTTCCGATTGTAACCAAGTAAATTCTGAGCCTCTTAATTAATTAATTGTTCTTGATAAGTTCAACAAGCAAGAGAAGTTGCTAATCTTTTTTGCAGGGCTAACCCCCCTCTAGCCGGCTTAACTGGACCTACAAAAAGTTTTAAATTAACTTAGCATTAATTTAGCTCAAGTTAAGTTAAGATTTTAATTAAATTTAAAATTTAAGGTTAAAGTTTTGATTAAGTTTTAATTAGGTTTAATTTAAAGTTAAGGTTTTGATTAAGTTAAAGTTTTAATTAGGTTTAAAATTTTAATTAAAATTAAGTTAGTTTAAGATTAAATTTAATTAGGTTTAAAATTAATTAAGTTAAGTTAAAATTTTAATTATGTTAAAAATTAAGTTAAGTTAAAATTTTAATTAATTTAAAAAACAAGTTAAATTTAAAAATTTAATTAAGTAAAAATTTAATTTTAAAATTTAATTAAGCTATGGCTTAATTAAATTAGGTTTAAAAGTTAAATTAAGGTTTAACTAAACTAAAGTTAAATTAAGTTTTAATTAGATTAAAGTTAAATTAAGGTTTAAAATAAAATTAAGATTTGATTAAATTAAAGTTTAATTAATGGTTAATTAGTTTAAACTTAAATTAAGGTTTAATTAAATTAAAGTTAAATTAAGGTTTAATTAGGTTAAGGTTAAATTAAATTAAGGTTAAATTAAATTAAAGTTAGATTATGGTTTAATTAAATAAAAGTTAAATTAAGGTTTAATTAAATTAATGTTAAATTAAAATTTAATTAGGTTAAGGTTTAAACAAAGGTCTAATTTTTCAACAAAGGTAATCTTATAGTTTTATGAGATGAGTTTAATTACTTTTCAAGAGTTGTCTTAACTTGTATTAGGTTAAGTATAGCTTTGGATCCACCAACCGAACTTCCTTGGATAAACTTTTAGGCTATGATGAGTCACTTGGACATTATTAGAAGTAACCATATGTCTTAAACAAAGCTTTCCAAGTAGTCTTGCCTAAGAGACTTAATACTATACTTTAACTTTTAACAAGTTTAGAGTTACCCTTGATTTTTCTAGTCCTAGATACCTAGACAGATAAGTTTTATTTTTGAGATGTCAACTAATTTGGTGTCTCCCCCTGAATCATATATTCTATGTCTTGTTTTTATATAATGAATTTTATTCTTGGGTACATATAATTGATTTTACCCTACTGGTTTTGTTAGATAAGCTTTCGAAACTCATGCTTTAATTTATTTTTTATTTTGGCTAACAAGTAAAATAAATAATTTATTTATTAAGTTGGATTTGTATCCGAGTCTAGATTTTTGGATCTTATGGCGAAAGTTTCTAAAAGGTCTCTAATCTTCTTAACTACACATTTCAAATTGAAATTTTCTTCCTCAAGTTTTGCAACTTGAGTTCATTTTGAACTTGCTCAGTGAGGATTTTAGATTAAGTTGTTTTTTAAGATCTTGATTTTCCTTAAGAAGCAATTTAACTAATTTTTCAAATTCATATGACTTTCTATTTAAGCACGAAATTACTTTAAAGAAATTTGCATTTAATATAGATTCTACCTTGTTGGAACCTTCGAAAACGGATACAGACCTATGGCTTAATTCATACTCAAACTCATTTCTCGTTCTTAATTGCTTTCTGACTTGGGCCCGACTACTATCAGCACGAGGTAGCTTTTGCTTTTTTATCTTCTACATCTAATTCTTCTCGGGAAGACTCATCCCAGGTAGCTTAGAGTGTCTTCTTCCTTTTCGTCTTCTTCTGCTTATCTTCCTTCTAATCTGGACACTTATGCTTGAAGTGACCCTTCTTATTGCATCTGAAGCACGTGATATTTGCCTTTACGTCATTGGATGTGGACTTGATCATCTTCTACAAATTTTTCTTGGTGAAGTTCATCCTCTTTCTAGTGAATATTTTCCTTATGGGATTCACTAGTTATTCTTCTTTATCTGATTCTGAGTCAGACTCATCTTTTGGCTTGGATTTGGTTCTAGTTTTTTTTAACTTCCTTGGTAGAACTTGCAAGAAATGTTGTATACCCTTCTCAACCTATTTTAATTTAGTTTGTTCATGCAATTCTAACATACAAAATAACTCATCTAACTTTAACTTTTATAAGTACCTCAAAAGTTTATAGGCATCCACTATGGATGCTCACAGTGCATTTCGAGGAAATAAATTTAGGGCATACCTTATGATGTCCCTATTTTCCAACTGGTAGCTTATTAGATAAAGCCCGTTGAGAATGTCTTTAATCATCGTATGTAGTTGGCTCACCTTTTCTTTGTCCTATATTTTTTATGTTAAGCAAATTATTCAAAAATAGATCATGCTTCATTACCTTAGCATCGTTTGTGCCTTCGTACAGCTAGATCAACTTGTCCTAAAGTTTCTTTGTGTACTTGAACGATTTGACCTGGTTGAGTTCCTCCTTGGTCAATCCACATTAGAGGGTGTTTAGCACCTTTGAGCCAATTTGGGCCTTCTTCTTGATCTCTGGGTTTCTTTTTTCTAGATTCAGTGGATGATCGGTTGCATCGTCTAGTGGAGCTGTCTATCCTCGTCTAATGGTAAACCATTGGTCGATATTAGTCTTCAAGCACACCTCCATTCTTCTCTTCTAGTAAGGGAAGCCACCTCCGCTGAAGAGTGGAGGGTGAGCGGTGTTGTAGCCTTCGCTTTGGACCATGTTAAAAAAAACCTTGTACACAAAAAACACAGAGAGACAAGTCCCAAGACAAGATCTTGGATTAGTAGTATGGTAGAAAATGTAAGTACCCCGCGAGTCAAGTTAAATCCTGTAAGTTTTTTATGCCTTGTGTCTAAATATGCAAGAACTTAGGAACACAATGATGGTGATCATAGGTCGGCAAGAGGGGGTGAATTGCCCCTGAAAAAGAAAACTCCTAACTTTTGTTTTGTCTTTAACAAAGATGTTTGTTAGTTGATGCAAATAATAAATAGCATTAAAAATATAGCAAACATAAAGGAAAGAAGCGGTCAGAATTTTACTTGGTTTGCAACTAGGGAGGTTGCTAATCCAAGCAGAATATAGCTCGCATCTTCTGAATAAACTCCTTCAGGCGGAGAAGCCTCTTACATGTGGAAAGCTTAGAAAAAGAAAGGAAGACTACACAGAGCTCGTTTGCTAATGCTTGGATTGCATGAATGAAATGAAACTGAGCTCCAGGGGTCTATGTATAGCCCCGGTCAGAGATATCCGTTTGCTGATGTGGCACTTATAGGGTGCCCAAGTGCTCTTGGGAGCCTGACACATGGCCTGATAGTTATCCAAAGAGCAACGTTCGCAAACGGCTAAGAATAGCCTCTCGGGCGCCTGTTAGCACACGGGTGCCCGAGTGCTCGAGCGCCTAGTACTTGGGTGCCCGAGAGCCCAGGTGCTCGTATGCTTATGGGCGCTCGAGAGAGGGTTTGGTCAACAACCGTAGACCACTCTCCAGCGTGGCTTCCTTTGTCTTCTTGGGTGATTTCTGGCTAACTAGAGTTAGGCTCACCCGAACCTAACTCCGGTCTTTCGCCCCTCGAGCGTCCTTCCTCCCGGCTTCTCGTCCCTCAGATGCCGTGCGCGTCCTTCTCGCTCCACCAGCATACTCTTCCACAGAGCTCCGCATCCCTCAGATGCACCAAGCCCATCGGCTCCCTTTCTGTGCCATCCTTCTCGACCGCTGCATTTTTCGCTTGACTTCCTGCGCTCCTAAGTTCATGTACACTTAGACACAGGGATTAAAAATATCATGACCTAACTTAAATCAGTTGACCACATCAAAACTAACTTGGGGTACTTACACACAAGAAGTCAAACAAAAGATGCAGCGAACGAGAAGGATGACACGGGAAAGGAGTTGACGGACTTGGTACATCCAAGAGACGAGGAGCTACAGAAGAATATACTTGTGGAGCGAAAAGACACACGCAACATTCGAGAGACGAAAAGTGAGGGAGAAAGTTTGTTCGAGGAGAAGGTCGGAGTTGAATTCAGGTGAGCTCAACTCCGGACCCCTGAAACATCACCCAAGTGAACGGAATCGAAAAAGGTCAACTTGGAAGCTGACCTTGAAGACCTGAGGTGCCTCAGTTGTGACTGAGGATGCCTCAGTTAGCTAGGAAGTCACTGCCACAAATAAAAACTGAGGTGCCTCAATTATAACTTAGGGCACCTTGGATGAACAGTGCCCAAGGCGCCCTGGGTCATAATTGAGACACCTCAAGTGAACAATACTATTAAAGAGACGTTGCTATATGGATAAATTCTTATCCAACTGAGGTGATCTGGGTCTCAACTGAGGTGCCCTAATTATCATGTCATCAAATGGTCACTTTAACTAGCAAGCTATAAATAGTACCATAGAGCTAGGAGTAGAATAAAATAACTTGTACTCATTTTCTATACTCTATTCTAAGTTGTCAAAGTCTGTAAGAGGCTACTCTACCTTCACGAAGGAGATTTTTAGTTGAGCTTTCACTATTTTGGATTAATAGCCACTGAGATTGTAACCAAGTAATATCCTTGTGTCTCTTAGCTTTTTATATTGTTTATTTTGTTTAATTAATTGTGGTTATCGTTGCTAAGCTAGAAGCAAGAGAATTGGTCAATTAATTTTGCAGGGCTCTTCATCCCATTTAGCCCACCCTATGTGGACCTACTGATTCGATATCCAACCCGAATAGAGGAGGATATGAAGGGATTGTATTTATCTTATATCTGACCCGTATACCCATTAAATTATATATATATATATATATATATATATATATATAAGAAATTTTTTCTCTCACTGACTCTTTTTATTGATGTTAGGAGTATATTATATATATGTTTAATCTATTTTTTAATTATATATATATAATCTATTTTTCAATTATATATATATATATATAATGATATTAATTCTAATATATTTTTGTTGAATGATAATAGTTGGATGGAAAAAAGAAAAATTATTAGTATAGAAGATATCTGATATTTTAATGGGTATGGGTATAGAGATGGATATTTAATCCCCGATGGGTATGTAGATAGAGGATATAGAATCCAATTTGAACTCAAACCTGAACCCGATCCATTGCCATCCCCAAATCTCTATTTAAAGTTTCAAATTTTGTAAAGATCTCATTATGGTTCTAACAGATAGAGTCATAAAGGGGATCACTTTTTAACATTTCAAAATTATTTTCAATTATGTATGTTATTTTATAAAATCTAATATATTCCTCTTCAATATCTCTCAACCCTAATCTGCTCTTGTTATGTTTCTTCTTCGTTGGCAACACTTTCTTCTCTGATAGCTAAAACATGAATTATAAATCTTTTATCCATGCAATGAAAAATAAAAAAGCTAGCTTATTTTTAGTTCTATCTCTTCCCCTTTTTCAACTCCCCTCTTTTTGCTTCTCTAACTCATAGAGATTGGGGAAGAGAAATTTCACCAAGCGTTGTCATGTTGATTTGGTTGGTGTTACTATGCTCTTTGCCTGATTAAATTCAAATGTCGATGCATTCGTCCATATTGTGTCTGATCAAAATGGAAGATTTTATTATTTTTGAGCAATAGTGAGTTAGATACTTCTACCTTTTTGCTTCCTCAATAGACATTAAGTATAACTTTTATTTAGATATTGTTGGTGCAAGATGCATCAATGATGTCTTCCTCTAAGTGTTTCGATGTTTAACAATATACTTAAGTTAGTAACAATATATATTAGATAAGGTAAGGGTTAGTCAAATGATCAAGGGTTAAACCAAACAGGACCTTATGTTTGGTAGGATTAACCCAGGATTTATCAGGTTGACAAAGGTGTAGCCAAACATGATCTGATATTTGGCAGAGTCAACCAGAACCCAGGGTTGGTTAAGGTAACCAAGGGTTAGCCAAACAGGATCTGATGTTTGACAGGATGACCAAACCTAGATTTAATCTGGTTAATATACTAAGGGTTGATCAGTTAGAAGAAGGGTTAGCTAAACAGGATCTGATGTTTAGCAGAAAACCCAGGGTTTGTCAGTTAGACCAAGAAGTAAGCCAAACAGGACTTGATGTTTGGCAGAAGAGAAGTCTAGTCAGGATTAAAATGACTAGCAAAAGAAGTCTTTATCAAAGTGAAGGAAAGTCCTAGTTAACCTAGGCACGAAGTCCTGGTTCGAGGAATTGAGCACTAAGTCCTAGCCAAGGGCTGGGCACCTAAGACCTGACCGAGGGTTGGACACGTAGTCCTGGTTCGAGGAATTGGGCAATAAGTCCTGGCCGAGGGTTGGGCACCGAAGACCTGACCGAGGGTTGGGCAATAAGTCCTGGTCGTGGACTAGGCACGAAGAACTAACTGAGGGTTGGGCAATAAGTCCTAGTCGTGGACTGGGCACCAAAGTCCTGATTCAGAAGATCGGGCAAAAGTCCAACTGGAGGAGCCGGGTGGTAACTTCTCCTGAGAGGAGTAGGCGAGGGCGCGTTCCCCGGGAAAGGGAACATTAGACGTCGGTTCGACCTAGGGTTTTCAATGAAATCCAAAGTTAGAACCAACCTTTAAGGCTATAATTGTATATTTGTTTGTCTTGTGTTTGTGTATCTTACAGGTACCTGGAATTGAAGGTAAGGTAGGCAAGCAAACACAAGAGATGGCCTGGGAAACTGCTTCCAGGGCGACCCCATTAACCAGGGCGCCCCCATGACCCAGGCGCCCTAGATAAAGGGTGCTTCCTGTGTTGGGTTGGCCAACACAGGTGCCCTCATTAACCAGGGCTCTCCCATGAACCCAGGTCCTTGGGTAAGGAACTTATCAGCATTGTGAAGTGTGCGATGACGGATAAGGTTTAACCGCATATTGAGGCGCCCCAATGGCCTCTAGGGCACCCTGGACATGGCTATATAAAGGGGTTCGACCCCTCAACTTAGAACAACAATTGCAACATCATTCTAAGCATTTTGAGCAATGAAAAAGTGCTAAGTCGAAGCTCTGCAATCAAGGAGGCTCCAGGAGAAAGTGCGACGCACTTTGGACATCCGATTGGCCGGATCGAATTTTGTTTGGTTCGATTTTATTTTACAAGTTGCATTTTTAATTATATCTCTTTGCTTGTAAACTTGAACTGTATGATGGGTTTCTCCGCCTCCAAAAATTCCGGAAAGGAGACCACTAGTGGATGGCGCTACCCGTGATTAGGCCTAGGACATACTGGCCTGGGGGGTTGGGAACCAAGTAATAACCCGCATGTCTTCTGTGTTGTGTCTTTTGTTTGTTTTATTATTTTCCGCTGTGCTACTAACTCTCTGATTAGAACGAACGAATGAACGTCAAACTTACGAAGAAATTATGAGTCGATATTCAGCCCCCTCTATCGATTGCACCGGTCCTACAAGTGGTATCAGAGCCTGGTAGCTCTTCACCGAACTAACAGCCGACGGAGCAAAGAAGCCAGGAATCGAGGGGGAGCCCGGGGTGAATCAGGTATTTTTCAATTATGTCAAAATTCAAGTTTCATATAATATGTTTTAAGTGCAGGGAGAGAGGACACTACAAAAACCAGTGTCCTACTCGTAAGAGTCGTTCTTCACCACCGGCGACAAAGAAGGTACCAGTGCTAGGAGTTCAGAGGGACAAGAGCCATATCCAGTGCTTCAAATGTCGAAAGCACGGACACTACAAGAACCAGTGTCCGACCAAGGTACGAAAAGTTCATTTTAGCAATAATTTTCAAATTCCTGCACAGTTATACAATAATTTTGATAATTTAGATAACTTTGTTAATTTTTCAGATAAACTAGATCTTTTGCATAATCAACTTAAGTTATTGAATGACCAATTACCAAATATTGATAATACTAAAATATCATATATGAATTCTTTAATCTTTAATATCAATGCAACAATTTTTAGAAATAATTCCAATATTTTATTTGATAATGTTGATAAGAATAATAATAATATTGTTGATAATTCTGAAGATAAAGATAAAATTAAAATTAATAATCCTTTAATTTCTGATAATATTAAGGATGATAATATTTCAATTAATAACGATAATACCAATATGGGTCAAGATAATATTGATGATAATTCTTCAGATAATTTTGAGGATAATGATTTAATTATTTCTGATATTTTTGAAATTAATTCTGAGGATATTAAAGATAATACTCTAGATAATATTGAAGATAATACTCAATATACCCTTGAATATACAAATTTAATAAACAACCCTTAAAATTACTCTACCCACTATGAAGATAGAGAAGAATATAACTCTGATAATGAGGATAAGATGGAAGAAGAATTTCTAAGAATCAAAGCTACATTTAATAATGTCTATAAAAATTCAAACAAAGCAAAAGTATTAGATAAACCTGAAAAATTAAATGTAAAAGAAATAGTAGATGATTCAGATATTTTTGAATTAATGGAAATGATGCAACTGGACCCAAAACTGTTAACAATTTAATCTTTAATTAATAACATAAACATTAATTTTTAAATAATTTAAATCTTAATTAATTCTTAAATAATTAAACCTTAATTCTAAATTTTAATCCTAATTAACTCTTAACAATTTAACTCAATTAATTCTTAACAATTTTAAGTCTATTTAATTCTTAACAATTTTAACTCTAATTAATTCTTAGTAATTTATCTCTAATTAATCCTTGATTAATTTAACTCTAATTAATTCTTAATAATTTAACTCTAATTAATTCGTAACAATTTTAACTCTAACAATTTTTTTCCTTAATTAATTTTTAATAATTTCAACCTTAATTAATTTTTAATAATTTCAACCTTAAATTTTAATAATTTTAACCTTAATTAATTTTTAATAATTTCAACCTTAATTTTTAATAATTTCAACCTTAATTAATTTTTAATAATTTCAACCTTAATTTTTAATAATTTCAACCTTAATTAATAATTCTCAAACTTAAATCCTTAATAATAATCATAAATAAATATTTATTGAACTATCTTGTAACAATTATTAACAAGTCAACTTTAATAATAAAATCAATCCATAATTCAAAAGTCATACAAAATTCATGAACCTAACTCAAATTGATTACCTTCAAGTATGAAACCAAATAAAATTCTACCCAACCGAAACCTCCAACTTAATAATATTAAATATGTTAATGTGGGTTGACATATTCGTGGATTCATACAATATATATGTTTCAAATCGAGAAGTTGATACATTATTAGAAACCTAATAAAATGTTTTGACGTGATTGACTCATGTATAAATGTCATGTATATGCATCTGTTTTTTTATATCTGTCATGTCATTCATGTTTAATTTTTGCATTATTTAGAACGGTTAGATAAGAAAAGATTGGTTGACACTTGCCTAACCTAGTACCAGGTGGGGCGAGATGATAGTACGTTAGGGAAGCTTGGCCTAGCTAAGTGGAACTAGCCGAAGCTGCCTCGCCACATCCTAGACTAGTTAGACCAGAGTTTTTCAAAGAGTAAAAATAAAGGTATTATTTCTTTAAAAGGCTTTGTCTAAGAAAATGGTTGATGATCCAATAAGGCTACGGCCAAAGAAGGCCTCTGTGCCTCACCAAGACCTGGAAGCCGATTATTGAAATCTACTTTTAAATTATAAATTGATTAAACTTGAATCTAACTCAAGGTCAACCAGTCTATAAATAAATTGAGAAAAATTATTCAGGCATCTCACAATACACCCATAAGGCAACCATGCTTGCTTGTACTGCGACACTTAGAATGGGTGAGATGTTAAGGACTAATTAATTGGCAAATGTTTTCCAAAATGTTGTCAAAATCTTTAGGATATTTTCTTAAAAATATATTTTCAAAGTAATGTTTAAACATAATAAGGGTAAATTTTCATAAACTCCCACATACTAAGTCAACTTTGCATGCAATCCCTACACAAACTTTTCTTTGCATGCAGCCCCTGATGGGATTGACAAGACAGCTTGATGAGTATTATTTGAAGAAAGTTGAGTATAAAAGTTAGAAAATTGAGTATGTAAGGTTGCATCCACCACATCAATAACCCATGTACTCAATTTTCACTCTTTTATACTCAAGTTTCACTCTTTTATACTCAGTTTCACTGATGTATACTCAGTTTTCACTCTTTTATACTCAATCCATCAAGGAGTAAATACAAAGAAAAACTTGTGTGGGGAGTGCATGCAAAGATCAAAGGGCAATTGGGGAGTTTTAGACAATTTACCGACATAATAATGTTTTTATGAATTTCATGCTTGCTTGATTGCTTATCTATAAAATACATTTTCAAAAATCATATATCTTTTCAAAATTTGTTTGACCTACACAGTTAGACACAAACCTGTTAGGTCAACACTAAAGTCCCTTAAGACACTTAGATAGAGGTCCTTGTAGTTAACAAGGGGGAGCTAGACAGTGTCAGGTTTAGGGGGAGATTTTTTGTTGTTGTTCTTTTAAAAATTATTTTTCAAAATTATGCTTTTTGAAAACATCATTTCAAAAATTATTCTTTTGGAAAATTCAGATCTTTTAAGATGATATATGCTTTAAAAATTCATCATTTCAAAATACATTTAAAAAAAAAGATTCAAAAACTTATTATATCCTTCAAAATATTTTTTAAAGAATTATTTCCTTGAAAACTATAATATTTCAAAACTTATTTAAAAAATGTGCTAATTATTCTTTTGATGTGGATGAACTCTAAAGACACATAGGAAATATCCTTTATGATCGTCAAAGATTCCTAAGATTGTGTCAGATTTAGGGGGAGTCCTACTCAAAAGAAATTGATTCTACCTTCTGATGTTTTTTTAAAATTATTAGATAATTCTTTTCGTCTGAATCAAACCCTAAGACTTAGAGGAAGATCACTTGTAGTCAATAAGCTTCCTAGGACTGTGTCAAGTTTACGGGGAGGTCAAATTAAAAGAACTATTAAATGTTTCAAAAATATTATGTCTTTATACACTATATTTTCAAAATCTTCTTGAAAAAAATAATATTCTCAGTCTTCAAAAGTATATTGTGAACATATTTCAATCTTTTAAATAAAGTCTTTAAAAAATTTGTCTCACCTTGAGTTTGGAGAAATTTCTAAGACACTTAAGAAAATTTCCTTGTAGTTAATAAGGTTTCCTAGGATTGTGTCAGACTGGAAAAGAAACCAAGTCAAGAAAATTATTATATTTTCAAAACAAAATTTTATTAAAAATATTCATTAATGGAAAATTCCTAAGACACATAGGAATTTTCTTGTGGTCAACAAGATTCCTAGGATTGGTGTCAGACTTAGGGAAGTTCAACATATTTTTCTATTGGTGCAATTTAAGTACTTAGTTTTTTTAATAATACTTTACAAAACAAGTACTTAGTCTTTTTCCAAAAAAAAAGGGGGAAGAGTTTCGAAATGTTTTATTAAAAATTATGTTTTCAAAACAATTATCCTAAGTACTTTCAAAAGGAGGAGAGAAATTTTTCAAGAACTTTTTCATTGTTGGTGCAAGTTTTTATGTAATTTTTTTTTATGTGTGACAAAGGGGGTGAGAAGAGCTTCAGTTAGATTTTTTTTCGATTTCTCCCAAAGGATTAAACCTAGATTTAACCCTTACGACCGATTCTAACTTAAGATATTGTCAAACATCAAAAAGGGGGAGATTGTTGGTGCAAGATGCATCAATGATGTCTTCCTCTAAGTGTTTCGATGTTTAACAATATACATAAGTTAGTAACAATATATGTTAGACAAGGTAAGGGTTAGTCAAAGTGATCAAGGGTTAAACCAAACAGGACCTTATGTTTGGAAGGATTAACCCAGGATTGATCGGTTTGACAAAGGTGTAGCCAAACAGAATCTGATGTTTGGCAGAATCAACCAGAACCCAGGGTTGGTTAAGGTAACCAAGGGTTAGCTAAACAGGACCTGATGTTTGGCAGGATAATCAAACCTAGATTTAATCTGGTTAATATACTAAGGGTTGATCAGTTAGAAGAAGGGTTAGCTAAACAGGATCTGATGTTTAGCAGCAAACCCAGGGTTGGTCAGTTAGACCAAGAAGTAAGCCAAACAGGACTTGATGTTTGGCAGAAGAGAAGTCTAGTCAGGATTAAAATGACTAGCAAAAGAAGTCTTTATCAAAACGAAGGAAAGTCCTAGTTAACCTAGGCACGAAGTCCTGGTTCGAGGAATTGGGCACTAAGTCCTGGCCGAGGGCTGGGCACGTAAGACCTGACCAAGGGTTGGGCATGAAGTCCTGGTTCAAGGAATTGGGCAATAAGTCCTAGCTGAGGGTTGGGCACCGAAGACCTGACCGAGGGTTGGGCAATAAGTCCTGGTCATGGACTGGGCACGAAGACCTGACCGAGGGTTGGGAAATAAATCCTTGTCGTGGACTAGGGACCAATGTCTTGATCCGGAAGATCGGGCAAAAGTTCAACCGGAGGAGCCGGGTGGCAACTTCTCCTAAGTGGAGTAGGCGAGGGCACGCTCCCCGAGAAAGGGAACATTTGGCGTCGGTTCGACCTAGGGTTTCCAATGAAATCCAAAGTCAGAACCAACCTTTAAGGCTATAATTATATATTTGTTTGTCTTGTGTTTGTGTATCTTACAGGTACTTGGAATTGGAGGCAAGGTAGGCAAGTAAACACAAGAGATGACCAGAGAAACAGCTTCTAGGGCACCCCCATTAACCAGGGTGCCGCCATAACCCAGGCGCCCTGGATAAAGGGTGCTTCCTGTGTTGGGCTGGCTAACACAGGCGCCCCCATAAACCCAAGTGCCCTGGGTAAGGAACTTATCAGCATTGCGAAGTGTCCGATGACGGATAAGATTTGACCATGTATTGAGGCGCCCTAGACATGGCTATATAAAGGGGTTCGACCACTCAACTCAGAACAATAATTGCAATATCATTCTAAGCATTCTGAGCAAAGAAAAAGCGTTAAAGTCGAAGCTCTGCGACCAAGGAGGCTCCAAGAGAAAGTGCGGCGCACTTTAGACTTCCGGATTGGCCGGATCGACTTTTGTTTGGTTCGATTTTATTTTACAAGTTCGCATTTTTAATTATATCTTTTTGCATGTAAACTTGAACTGTAAGATGGGTTTCTTCGCATCCGAAATTCCGGAAAGGAGACCACTAGTGGACGGGCGCTACCCGTGATTAGGCCTTGGACGTACTGACCCTGGAGGATTGGGAACCAAGTAAAAACCTGCGTGTCTTCTGTGTTGTGTCTTTTGTTTGTTTTATTATTTTCTGCTGTGCTACTAACTGTCTGATTAGAACGAACGAACGAACGTCAAAGTTCCAATGAAATTACGAGTCGATATTCACCCCCCCTTTATCGTCGGCACCAGTCCTACAGATATATTTACAATTGTAAATTTTTTGATTTCCCTTTTATCCTTATTTTTATTATTTACAAGTGTTCACTTTTATCCATTATAAATTTTTTGATTTTCTTTTGTCTTCATTTTTATCATTTACATGTGTTCTGGTTTAGATGATGAAAATTTTCAATTTGTTTGTTCTTTTGTTTTGTTTCTAAAAAACTCATTTAGTTTTTGATAATTGATAACGACTGATTTGGTCTCACTATAATCTTTATTTCTATGAATTATATTGAGTTTTATCATTTTATATATATATTATTTATTTATTTATTGTGTTTCGTGGATGATGATGAGTTGAGGACGAGGGCTTTTTTTTTTTGTAATCCAGATATCTAGCTCTTCGAACAGACTAATCCTAGAGGTTACCGATCTGGCCTCATAGAAGTTTTCCAGCGGTCACTAGGGTAAATCGGAAAACACTCGCAAAGGCTCATCCACAACTTTTTAGGTTTGTCGTCCCACTGGAGGAAAATCCTTGTAGTGCGTCTTAGCTGGATTCAAATCTTAGATGCTTGATTAACCGCTTAGAGGGCCTAACTGCTGCACCGTAAACCTGTGGGCAAAAGGATGGGGGCATAATTCTTTCTATTATTGTCCCATTTTATTATTTTGATTTCTTCAATTTTGTTCCTTTATGTAAGGGTTGTTTTCTTCTTTTATTTGAGTAATTAGGCATATTTTTTATTTTAAAATAATTTTAAATACACTTATTTTCGGCTAAGTGAATTGTACATTTATTATCTCCTTAAGGTGTATTATTATACCAAATAATAATACACTATTTAATACTATAAAACTTATATTTTTCTTAATTAGGTTATCCAAATGCTTATACTTCTTCGTAAGTGAGTAACAAGTACTTGATCATATTACAATTTCTATTTGTCCATAATTTATAGAGCATTTATGCATTTGTCACCCTAAAGACGACACCAGTAATACTTCTAGCTTATAAAACTTGGTAATCCTTCCTTAGGCCTAAGTTGGTGATCAAAAAATTTATTATCAAAATTTGAATATGAAAAATTAATTAATAATTTTCCTTCTCATAAAACCAAAAAATTAAATTTTATATAAAAATTTATTTTTTAATATTTATATTTTAATTTGTTTAAAAAAATTAAATCCATCATTGTCGATCCCAAGTTCGAATGGAAAAAGGCAACGAAAATTTTTTTAAAATCTAAAATTTTTTCGCCTAGGGCCTCAAATAGGCTTGAGACGACTTTGTCATTGGCAGCCAATCACCATGGCCTTTGTCGTCCCTATAAGATCGTCCAATACCAAATCAGTACTCTACTTATGAAGGAAACTTTGTTGGTGCAATCAACCTCAGGTCAAGGTTGACCAAGTTGACCAAACTCAGGTTGGTCCAAGTTTAAGTTTCGATGTTTGATAATACGAGAGAGAGAGAGAGAGGTCAAGTAGTCAAGGAAGGATTGAATACTTAACTCAGAAAGTCCAAACTAGAGGTTAGGAAACGAGTAGTCTAAACGAGAGATTAGGCAAGTGGAAAATCCTAACTGGAGATTAAGCAACGAAAAGTCCTAATTTGAGGTCAGGTAAGTGAATGTCCCATGCCCAACGAGAAATTGATAAGGGAAAAAGTCTAAGTGGATCAAGGAGGCCTGAACACTTAGTGAGTGGAAGTCCAACCGGAAGGTTGGCAAATGAAAAGTTCAATGGGAAGTTGGCAAGGGGAAAAACTCTAAGTGAGTCAAGGAGGATCGGACACTTATGATTGAAAGTTCAACTAGAAGGTTGACAAGTAAGAAATCCAATGAGAAGTTGGCAAGAGAGAAAGTACAAGTGGGGCAAGGTTGACTTAACACTTTGTGAGAAAGTCTAAGTGAGTTATGGTTGACCAGACACTTGATAAGAAAGTTCAAATGGGTCAAAAGTTGATTGAACAATTAGTAGAAAGTCCAAGTGAATCAAAGGATGATTAAAAGCTTGGTGAGAAATTCCAAGTGGATCAATAGTTGATTGAATACTTGGTGAGAAAGTCTAAGTGGGTCAATGATTGATCAAACTCTTGGTAAGAAAGTTTAAGTGGGTCAATAGTTGACCATACACTAACTGAGAAAGTCCAAGTGGGTCAATAGTTGATCGGACACTTAGTGAAATATAGCAATCAAGGTTGATCGGATGCTAAGCAAAGAAACCCTAAACTCGGATTTAGAGTTTAGGGTTGGGCAATCGATTGACCCCAAGCAATCAATTGAAGACTCATTTTGGAGAGCACAATAAGATTCAGAATCGATTATCTTAAGACCAATCGATTGGGACAATCAATTGGATGGTTTTGATCAGTAAACAGAAAGTCTCGTAATTGATTAGACTAAGCCAAAAAAATCAAGCTACTCCATTGGGAGTGTTTTTCACGAGAACAAAAGCCTCTAAATCGATTAGGTCAATCGATTAGAAGTTGTCAATAGATTGGTATGTAACACCAATTAATTGATAGGGTGAAAAGAGTCGTTCTGAATGTTTAAACGGTAGGATTTGATATGACAATCGATTGGGGGTAAGACCAATAGATTGGGAATTCAAAAAGTTTCTGAGAAAGAAATTTTCATAGTAGATATTGTGAGCGAGGAATGAATTCTTGGATTAGTCATCTAAGGAGATGAATACAAGTTAAATTGAAGAAGACAACATCGTGCTTGTTTTACTTCAAGTTTACGCTACCATTCAAAAGTAAAGAAGCAAAAGGAGTTATTCACTTTTCTTTAAAAAAATGATGAACCAGGCAGCAGACAAATTGAACCTGAGATGACCGGTCCGACCCTACGAAAGTTTTCCACCGATCATAAATCGGGAAGCAAAAGGAGTTATTCACTTTTCTTTAGCTCATACAGATCGTAACAAATTCGTGAATTTTTTCTATTCATGGGTACTTCGATTCATGACAGCTAAATCTAAATTTTCTATTAAATACAACGTCAAACATATCCCAACAAAAGATCAAACCACGATACTACGTCCAGCAGTCAAGAATATCCTAAAGTTTTCTTCCCTTCAAATGAAATCATCAGTAAGGGCATCCGCAACGTCTCGTTAATCGAGCGTTATAACGCTCGATTAACGAGCATCGCGCGTTAAAACCATTGTGGATGTCGCGTTAATGTGGGCCCGCGATGAACGCGTTCAGATGTTTGAACACGTTCATCGCGCATGACCTGGCATCCTGATCGGTTTTGGTGACCGATCAGGCAGGAGACCAATCAGGCAGGAGCCAGACCAATCAGGCTCCTGCCTGATCGGTCTGGAGTCTAGCTCCTGCCTAATTGGTCTGGTGACCGATCAGGCAGGAGCCTGATCGGTCACCAGATCGATCAGGATGCTGATCAGATTGGTTTTAGAGACACAACAGTCACCCGAACGTTCACCCAAACGGTCACAAACAAACGGTCATAAACAAACGGCTATTTTAATTAAAAAAAATAAATTTTCATCTATAAATACTCATCAACTCTCATTTCAATCTTCAAACACATCCCTTCCAATCACTCTCATTCCAATCTTCAAAGACCTTCCTTCCTCCTCCTAAAAATCTCATCTCTAGTATTTTCTTCCGAAATGGATGAAAATAATCGTGGTTTTTTTAGAAATTTTTTAGAAAATACTTCTTCCCAAAATTCCCAAACTCCACCAAATTATCCATATTTTCCATATCCATCAAATTACCCACATAATCCATACCCACCAAATAATCCATATGGTTCATATCCACCTAATTATCCATATAATCCATATCCACAAAATTATCCATCCAATCCACCTACAACCGGCATGTCTTTTACATCTCCGACGGAAAGTGATCCATTTACTCCGACTTTTGTTCCAGAGACTCAAGTGTCCGACCGTGAATCTCCAATCGAAGTTGTTAATTTAGAGAAGGCGGATGCTGGCGCTGCGAGCAGAAGAAAACGATCAACATGGAGTAAGTCTGAAGATGAAATTTTGGCGAGATCATTTGTCACTATCAGCGACGATCCAATCATCGGCAATGATCAGAAGATGGATGCTTTCTGGGGTCGTGTTGCTAGCTACTACAACGAGAATCGTCCTCAAGGTACACCCAATAGAAATCCAAATATAATACAATCGCACTGGCACAATACCATACAAAAAAAGGTATATAACTTCAACGCAAATTATAATAGCATTTATAGTGCATATCGTAGCGGCCACAGTGATGAGGATATATTGCGGTTTGCGTACGAAAAATATCGTGAAGAAAATAATGGCGTTGCATTTAATCTTGAGCATGTGTGGAGGATAGTAAAAGACCGTCCAATGTTTACTCCACAGTCTGTTGATCACATTGTTAGCACAAAGAAGGCAAGAACCTCAGAGTCGGGAGCAAGCAACACGTCATCTAGCCAAGATGCTAGTCTACATGTAGACTTAAATGAAGAAGAAGCTCGTCCAATGGGTCAGAAGGCAGCAAAAAGAAAAGGAAAAGGCAAAATGAAATCAGACATTGAAGGTATGACAACAAATTTGGGTAATATGTTTGTAAAATTTTCAGAGTATACAAACATTAAAAAGACTGAAGTTGGAATGAAACAAAAACAACTCGAAATTGAAGAGATGAAAGCAAAGGCTGCCTTAGGTAAAGTTCAATTGAAGGAATATGCAATCCTTTCGAAAGACACCTCACAAATGACACAAAAGCAATTTATCATTCATCAACATTTATGTCAAGAGATTAAGAAGAGATGGAATCTGTAATTTTCATTTGTTGTTATTTAATTATTGTACTTTTCAATTAATGTAATTTTCGAACATTGTCCTTTTAAATTAATGTAATTTCCTATTATTTTACTTTCTTAACTTGATTTATAATTTCTGGTCAATTAATATAACCGTTGCAAACTAGCCATTGGAACATAGCTGTTATAATATGGCAGTTGGAATATAGCTGTTGTAATATGGCAGTTGGAATATATTTGTTGTAATATGACAGTTGGAATATAGCCGTTGTAATATAGCTGTTGTAATATGGCAGTTGGAATATGACCGTTGTAATATGGCTGTTAGAATATAGCCGTTGACAAGAACAAATAAATACACCTTGTGCTCTACAATTTTTCATTCTCCAAGTAGCTGACGAATTCGTTTCCTCTTCATTCTTCATTCTTCATTCATCCTCCAATTATGTCTCAATCTTCAAGTAGCATCATGTCCAACTCGACAAGTGAAAATGAAGTCCATGTTGAAGATGTTGATGAAGGTTATGATCCAGGGAATGAGCTAATGTCATTGATACTTCAACAAAGCCGAGAAATAGTTGAAGCACATCAAAGTAATAACGAGATGCGTCGAAGAAGAAGGTTTATTCAAAGAAATCGTGAAGTCGGGCATGTGAGACTCTTCAATGATTATTTCTCCACAAATCTAGTGTATCCAGATCAAATATTTCGAAAACGATTTCGCATGCGAAGAGATTTATTTTGTCGCATAGTGAATCCACTTGAGAGTCGTTCATCATTTTTTCAGCAAAGGGATGATGCTGCGAATAGACAAGGCTTGACACCACTATAAAAATGCACAGCTGCGATTCGTCAATTAGCTTATGAAGTCCCAGCCGACCATCTTGACGAGTATCTACCCATGGGTGAATCAACCGCCATTCAATGTCTTTTCAAGTTTTGCGTTTATGTGGTTGAACTATTTGGAGATCAATACTTGAGAAGACCAAATGCTCATGATGTTCAACGTCTTCTTCAATTGCATGATGAGAGGCACGGCTTCCCCGGAATGTTAGGCAGCCTTGATTGCATGCATTGGGAATGGAAAAATTGTCCAGTTGCTTGGAAAGGCCAATTTACAAGAGGGCATGAATCACCAACAATCGTGCTTGAAGCTATCGCGTCTCAAGATTTGTGGATATGACATGCATTCTTTGGTGTCGCAGGTTCACGTAATGATCTTAATGTGTTATATGAATCTCCCATATTCAATAACGTCTTGTAAGGAAATGCCCCGAAGATTAATTTTACGGTTAACAGCACTCAATACAAGAAGGGGTATTATCTAACAGATGGAATATATCCGGAATGGGCTACTTTCGTGAAGGCTTTTCCTTGTCCGGAAGATCCCAAGAGGAGATTGTTTAAGGAAAGACAAGAGGCTGTAAGGAAAGATGTTGAACGAGCATTTAGGGTGCTTCAAGCTCGATGGGCAATTGTCAGAGGTCCAGCTCGTTATTGGTATAGAAAAAAGTTAAAACATATTATGTTAGCGTGTATTATTTTGCACAACATGATTGTAGAAGATGAGGGGGATCACGTGACAAATTGGTACAACGATGAAGGTGACGAACCAGCACAACCTGTCCAAGGCTCAAACCGAGGATTTCATTATTATCTCCGGATAAATTCTCAACTACGTGACAGTCATGTGCATCACCAACTTCGTGCCGACTTAGTTGAACATATTTGGTCACAATATAACAATCCCTGAATTTGTATTTTATTATTTCACTTTATGTTAATTTATATGTTATCTTTTAATTATTATATGCAAGTATATTTTTTTAATGTTGTTATTTCAAAAATTTAATAATAATTTAAATTTTAAATAATGGTAAAAATATTTAAAAATATTATTATTATTTATTTAAAATAATAATAATTTAAATTAGCAAATAAAATTGAAAATAAAAAATATATAGATAAGGGAATAAATATGTGAAAGAATATGTATGTAAGAGAATGTATATGTGAGATAATGTGTATGTAGCATGTGGGTCCCACAAATAATGAGGGTTGAATGTTAAATGGTTGTGAGAGAATGAAGATGTTAATGTTAATATGTATGTGGCATATGGGTCCTATACTTTTTGATGAGGTGGTAGATATTATAACGTTAATTGAATTAAACGGTTGCGGATGCTCTAATATACGATATCGAAGATTCGAACAGTGAGTATTTCCGAATTACGGGAGCGCCGTTGCAAGTAATAAAGACATTTGCTCTTTGCTATATTTTACTTTTATCGTCAACGTTTCAATGCGATTGAATTCCTCCCATGTCAAGCCGCCTACCAAACCGCCACTAAGAGGCATTCGACTACGTACGGACTTGTCCTCTTTCTCTTTCACTGACCGTCATGAGCTGCGCCACAGGTCAAGAAACGTGCCTCGGGAAGTTTAACAAAGACTAGCCGTGCAAGCTTCAACAACCTGTCGCCTTAAATCCTCCTGCTATCTATATCCCAGCGCGCGTTGACTTTCATCGGAGGGACTGGTGGTTCATCACATTCCACCTTTTTCTACTCTATCCCTCGTGTCCCTCAATCAAAGGCAGCAGCCACTGCCGGCGGTGGCTAAACACGGCCTACTGATGTCTTCGCGTGCCTCTTTCAGCGTCGCCCAGCCACAAGGCATCGTGTCTTCCTTCCTCCTCAGCCGGTCCGGCCTTCTCTCTGTCTTCGCGCTCCTCCTCTTCCTTGTCGTCTTCGTCCCATTGCCCGGTCGTCGACCCATGTCCGCCCTCTTCTCCTCCTTCTCCCCCGGTGAAGTCGACGGCGGACCCATATTGATATCCCAATGGAAGGACTACACCGTCGCTCGCGCCGCGGCCTTCGCCGCCCGCAACGACACTCTCATCGTTACCTCCGTGAGCGAACCCTTTCTCCCCATGCTGAACAACTGGCTCATCAGCATCGCGCGGCAGAAGCGGCAGGACCAGGTGCTTATCTTCGCCGAGGACTACGCCACCCTCTACGAGATCAACCGCCGCTGGCCCGGCCACGCCGTCCTGGTCCAGCCCGCTCCCGATTCCAACGCCGCCCACGAT
This sequence comes from Boesenbergia rotunda, assembly GCA_024364735.1. Taxonomy (NCBI): domain Eukaryota; kingdom Viridiplantae; phylum Streptophyta; class Magnoliopsida; order Zingiberales; family Zingiberaceae; genus Boesenbergia; species Boesenbergia rotunda. The sequence continues at coordinate 93,001 of JAGFNQ010000853.1, forward strand.
TACGGATCTCAGGTGCTCCTCCGACCTCTAACCATACGGCATACATCACTAATCGAGTTGCTTAATCTCTCCAGGGATTCTTCAACATCACATCGCGGAGGCCTCGCCACTTGCTGCAAATCCTGAAGCTGGGGTACAGCGTCATGTACAACGACGTCGACATAGTGTGGGTGGCGGATCCATTCCGTTACCTCGAAGGCGATCACGACGTGTACTTCGCCGACGACGAAGTCGCCGTAAGTACTACTGTGGACGCTAGCTAGCTTTCAATATGTGCTGTATCCTCTGATTAACCGTCGTCGTCCCCTTCCATATGAACAGGTGAAGCCTCTAAATCATTCTCACGACTTGCCGCCTCCAGGGGCCAACGGCCAGACCTACGTCTGCAGCTGCATGATTTTCCTCCGTCCGACGAGGGGCGCCAAGAAGGCGATTAGCAGTTGGATTGAGGAAATCCAAAACCAGCCCTGGTCCGAGAAGACACCGACACACGACCAACCTGCTTTCAATTCTGCTCTGCACAAAACAGCTGGAGAGGTACATGCTCATCGATCTCTTCTTCAATTTCTTTAACATTGATTTGTCTCTGTTTGCGGCAGGTGGACTTGTACTTGTTACCTCAAGCTGCATTCCCATCTGGAGGATTATACTTCCACAACGGGGATTGGGTGGAGAGAACTCGAAGCCTGCGCGCCATCGTCCACAACAACTACATCGTTGGTCTTCAAACAAGATACAACGTTTCAAAGACTACGGACTCTGGCTAGCGGATAACCACACTGTTGAATCACCACTCGGCCAAATATAAGCCAAGATCCACTCGCTCAGCTCAACTGCATGTTGTACATGTTGGATATATAGTGTGAATGGAAAGAGAGATGATGGGACTTTAGTCTCATATTGAAATTTTCTATTGAATGGAAAGTGAGGAAGAGAATAAAGAGGTTCCCTTGTAAGTGGGGTTTTAGTTCCACATTGGGAGTTTTATGGCAAATTGTTTGATTTATATTGTATCACAAGCATGATAATTGTAAACAAATGTTAGGGGAGAGGCTCTCTCTCACGTGTGGGTGCGTAGGGGGTGCAAATTCAGGGCCCGAATTTGTACTGAACTAAGTGAACTCGTATGCATGCACGACCTACGCGCGTCGAATGTCCGACCTATCGGGGCAAAATTTGTCCAATCAAATGAACCAACGTTTTGCTCAAATGTAACTGATGCATTAATTTTGATTAATGAAAGATCAGTTTCCCCCAGACGTTAAGATCTGACCGGTTAATTGCCAGTAAATGGCGATTAATTCGTCATTTACGACTGCAGGGGTCTGAGCCTATATTTTGGGGCCACGAGATAGAAGCTCATATGACCCTCGAAGCACCGCCGGAGGAGGACGAATATGTTTCAAGGAAACTACGCTGCACAGACCTCAGCAAATTCCTGGTCGGTCAGGAGACGTCCAACCACCACTCGGGAAATCCTAGTCGGGAGACTCCACTCGGGAATTCCGCTCGGGAGCTCGGGCGACACTGCTCGGGTCAGGAACCTTAGTCAGTCGGGAGCTCGGGAGACTCAGTCGGGAGCTCGTGAGACCGAGTCGATAGCTCGGGAGAACCAGTCGGGAGCTCGGAAATTCAACTCGAGAGATTGCTGCTTGAGAAAAAGGCAATCGGGGTCACTCAACAGATAAGTTGGAGTTATTATTGTAATTTTAATTTATTGTAAATTTTTCAAATTTCCTCCAACAGTATCATGTAGCAAGCAAGTTTTCCTTTATAAAATTTCAAACTAATCAATTCCCATGATTATTTTGAAGAACGCAATGGATAAGTTGGTTAATTTTAATAGAGATAATAATTGTTCTTTTATTTAAAATTAAAATTAAAATTAAAATATATATTAATTATTACATTATACAAATTAACATTTTAATTTGTTTTAATCGTAAATATATTCTAATTTATTTTTATTAATTACAAATAAGCTCAATGATGAATAATTTCTGATGCAGTAGAGGATCCAAAATATTCATATTTATATATTTAGGGTTTTATTTAATTGATTATATATTTATATTTAGTTTGTTCCTAAATCTTGGGAAATCAAGTTTTGTTGGTTAAATTTGTTCTTAAATCTTAGAAGACTAAGTTTTGTTTGTTTAGAGTTTTTTTAGGGATATGAGAGCTATATAAACTCATGCTTAGATGATGATTAGGACAAATTTTTTAGATATTGAATCAATTTGTTTTGCTGAAATCACGTTTCGACTATATCTCTATTTTTCTTTTCTCGATAAGGTTTAAGATCAGTTTTGGCTACTCATTATTTCATTATTACTTTATTATATTTTTCTCGTAAATCCCTCTGAGACTTCTCGTCCCAAAATAATTTATATTCTATCCGACATCAGTTGGTATCAGAGCTTATTAAGATCCAATGGAGAGTCATCGTGGGCGTAGTCATGGTCGCAACAGGCAAGTTCTGAATGAGGAAGCCCAACAACGTGATCGTAATATCCAATGTTCCGGAAGGAATCGACGTCGACGACCAGTCACCAGGGTTCAGCCCACGCAGATGTTGACGCTAGAGGAAGAATTCTCACCCTGTGAGATTAACACGAACGTTAATGGGAACACGCCAGAGGTTGTCCGGTGGAGCGCACTCTGACGTTCAAGTCAATGCCTTAGTATAGGAGATGGAAGAAAGCAAGGAGAAGATGCTTAAGTTAGAGAGTCCGTAACCCCCTTACCGGAGGGGTCGGAATAACTTTTATACCTTAGGCGACAGTCATACGTGTCTCCACGATCTTCGCCACGTCTCCTTGATCTTCGGTTACTGGATAATCCTTGTAACGGTCGTCGCCGTCATGAAATCTTGACCGTTGCGATAATGAACGCGTTAATGGCCGCGTATTATGGGTCATGATCATCCTGTGATTATAGGTGATGATTATCCATAGATCCAATGACAGGGAGACTGTTACTTGAGGTCGAGTGCTCCTTGGGCCCCTTACCTCAAGGTGATCTCGGGGTCTTTTGGCCCGGGGGGTCCTGGGTATTTACCTTCTCGAGGTGGTCTCGGGGACCTGAACTCCCGAGGTGATCTCGGGCGTGCGTCTTCCCGGGTCGGTCTCCAGAGTATGCTTGCTCGTGGTGTTCTCGGGAACTCACCTTCCCGAGGGGGCCTCGGGCGCCACATAAAGAGAGTCGTCCTAGACTCGGTAGATCTTGCCACATTGCTTCTTCAGTCTACGTGTTAGCCACGAGGTGCTTAATCCCCAAGTGCGGGCGATTACCCGGCAATTGTAGGCTTGCTGCATCCGTCGCCGATACGCTTCCAGCTGAGCTGCTGCCTTATCCTGCACCTCCGAAACAAGATCCAGGTCAATCAGTCGCTCTTGATCATTGTCCTCTTTGTTATAGAGCTACCGTCGGATGGACTCCACCCCCACGTCCACCGGGATTACAGCCTCCACCCCATACACCAGCTGAAATGGGCTCTGGCCTGTTCCTTCTCGTGGAGTGGTACAGTATAACCACAAGATGCTGGGGAGTTCCTCAACCCAGTTGCTTCCAACATGATCTAGCTTTATCTTAAGTCCCCTGAGGATTTCGCGGTTAACGACCTCGGCTTGTCCATTGCCCTGCGGGTATGCCAGTAAAGTGAATGCTTGGCAAATGCCCAACCCCTCGCACCATTCTTTGAGCTTGCGCCCAGAAAACTGCCTTCCATTGTCTGACACTAGCTTGTGGGGGATGTCGTATCTGTAGACGATATCCCTCCATAGGATTTTCATCACGGCACCCTCCGTGATGTGTGCCAGAGGTTCACCTTCTACCCATTTGGAAAAATAGTCGACGAGGACTAGCAGGAACTTCTTCTGTTATGGTCCGATTAGAAAGGGGCCTACAATGTCCATCCCCCACTGATCGAATGGGAAGGACACTGTAGAGACTCGCAAGGGTTCTGTCGGTCGATGAGTCACATGTTAATGTCTCTAGCAGGCCTCACACTTGGCCACAAACTTGAGAGCGTCAGCTTGAAGAGTGGGCCAAAAGTGTCCTGCTAGGATAACCTTCCTAGATAGAGACCTCCCCCCAATGTGGCTCCCACAGATGCCCTCATATACTTCCCGCATCACGTAGTCGGCTTCTTCTAGTCCGAAACATTTGAGGAGGGGTCGAGCGAAGGCCCTCCTGTATAGTTGATCGCCAACCAACGTAAATCGAGCCGCCCCGCGTCGGAATAGTCGGCCTCCTTGGTCCATGCTCGGAATGTTCCCACTACGCAGGAACTCCACATATGGCTCCCTCCAATCGATTACGGTGTCGCCTCCTACTTCTTCCCCAATCTGTGCTACCATATCTTCCAGGGAACTAGGTTCATCTAGCTGCCAGGTTGAAATGGAGCTAGCCAGTTTGGCTAGCTCGTTGGCCCTGACATTGTCTGCCCTGGAAATCTTCTGCAAGGTAACCTCCATGAAGGAGGTTGTCAGCTGCTCATAGAGGGCTATATACCTCTACAGACGCTCACACCTGACTTCGAAGTCGCCCTTTATTTGCTGTGCCATAAGTTGGGAGTCCGAGTGTACAATGACCCGAGTGACCCCCATATGTTTGGCTGCTTGCAAGCCCACTAGGATTGCCTCATATTTGACTTCATTGTTGGTGGCTTTGAAGTGGAGCCGGATGGATAAATGCAACGTGTCCCCCCGAGGGGAGACCATTAACACCACGACTCTGCTGTGTCTACTGTTGGAAGACCCGTCTACATAGACCTTCCAGACTCCTTAGGCCTTAGGCTCAGGGACAATCTCCAGCATGAAATCCAAGAGAGCTTGTGCATTGATAGCGGCGTGAGGCTAGTACTCGATACCATATTTGCTCAATTCCGTAGTCCATTTGATCAACCAGCCTGAAGTTTCGGGATTAGTGAGGACCCGGGCGAGCGGGCTATTTGTGAGAACTACGATTGGATGCGCTAAGAAATAAGGTCTTAACCTCCGGGCCATTAAGACCAGGGCATAGGCCAGCTTCTCCATCGTAGTGTATCACGTTTCAGCATCCTTCAGGAGATGTCCAAAGAAGTATATGGGTATTGTACCATGCATTCTTCTCAGATGAGGGCTAAGCCTACCACTTGTTCCACTGCAGACAAGTAGACAAATAAGGTCTCCCCTTCTACTGGCTTGTAGAGGATGGGGAGTTCAGCAAGAGGCCTTCAGGTCAGCGAGTGCCTTCTCACACTGGTCGAACTTGGCTGTCGTTCTCAGAATCTTAAAGAATGACAGGTTCCTATCTGCGGACTTAGAGATGAACCTGGATAGGGTCGTGATCCTACCATTCAGCCGCTGCACTTCCTTGAAGTTATAAGGGGAAGGCATATCCAGAATAGCCTTTATTTTTTCTGAATTAGTCTCGATCCTCCTCTCCGTCACCATGTATCCCCAGAAACGACCACTCTTCACCCCGAATAGGCACTTGGCAAGGTTCAATTTTAGTTTATTGGCCCTTAGGATGGCGAACATCTCTTCTAAGTCAACGATCATGTCCTTTCCCTTGTCAGTCTTGACCAGGATGTCATCTACATACACTTCGATGTTTCTCCTGATCTGATGCCTGAAAAACTTTGTCCATCATCCGCTGGTAAGTTGCCCCAGGGTTGTGCAATCTGAAAGGCATGACATTATAGCAATACATGTCGTCGGCTGTCACAAAGTTGACTTTCTCCTGGTCTTCGGGAGCGAGCGAAACTTGGTGGTAGCCTTGATAAGCATCCAACATAGAAATGAACTCACAACCGGCTGTAAAGTCTACTAATCGATTTATCCGAGGCAACGGGTAACAGTCTTTAGGGCAGACCTTGTTCAAATCACGAAAGTCAATACATACCCGCCATTTACCCCTAGCTTCGGGACAAGGACTACATTAGCTAACCAGACCGGGAATTGGACTTCCCTTATGTGCCCGGCCTTCAACAGCTTGTTGACTTCATCCCGGATAGCCTTGTCTTGCTCTGGTGCAAAGTGCCTCTACCTCTGTTTCACTGGTCGGGCTCCAAGGATGACATGCAAGTGATGCATGGCTAGAGCCTGGGGGACCCCTTTGATTTCTTCGGCGACCCAGGCGAAGACATCTCTATGGCTCTGCAGGCAATCTATAAGACAACTTCTTAGTTCTGGTGCAAGATCAGTGGCAATCCTTGTGACTCCCCTCTCCTGCTGAGGGTGAATCTGGACCTCTTCGCTCTCGATCTCTCTCCATTCTTCTTTAGGTCCTTTATCTTCTCGAGGGTCAGCAAGATCTATTTGTAGGACTTTGTAGGACTTCGGGTTCTGGTGCGGTGCCGCTCTGAGCCCCCCACTGTAACCCCGCTGTGACATCCCCTGATCTCCTTTGACTTCAGCTACTTGTTTACCAACTGGAATTTGATCTTCTGATGGTAGACAGAGACCACCGCCTGGAATATACTGAGCGCCCGGCGTCCCAGGATGGCATTGTAGGACGAGGGATCATCCAAGACCAGGAAGGGAGTCTTCCTAGTTCTCTCCAGAGTGTCGCCGCCCAACGACAATGATAGGGTGATTTGTCCCATCGACTGTACCCGGCATCCGACAAAGCCGAAGAGTGGGGTCGAAATCGGAAGCAGTTCATCTTTGTCAATCTGCATCTGATCTAGAGTAGCCTTGTACAGGATGTTCACCGAACTACCTGTATCCACGAAGACAAGCTCGACTTCGTAATTTGTGATACATGCAAGGATTACCAGGGCGTCCTCGTGGTGGCCTTCTGTGTCCTCCAGATCTTCTGGTCTGAAGGAGATTAGGGGTAGTTCCCTAATTGCTGAGTGCGAGCCTTCCTTACACGGTTGGGGTCCCCACTAGTAGGACGCCCGGAGAGCACTGGGATCTTGTCTTGCCCATAAGCCCCTCGTGCGTGAAGCGCCTGGCTCCATTCGTTGGTGTTGGAGCGCCCCTTTGATGGCACTGCCCACCAAGCAATCTAATTCTTCTTTCGTCAGGACGATGGATTGTCCCACCGACTTTGCCATCGGTGCTCCTTTTGGTGCTTCACTGGTTTCCCACAGACGGCGCTAAACTTGTTCCGGAAGGAATCAATGTTGACGGTCAGTCACCAGGGTTCAGGCCATGCGGATGCTGACGCTAGAGGAAGAATTCTCACCCTGTGAGATTAACACGAGCGTTAATGGGAACACGCCGGTGGTTGTCCGGCGAAGTCCACTCCGACGCTCAAGTCAGTGCCTTAGTATAGGAGATGGAAGAAAGCAAGGAGAAGATGCTAAAGTTAGAGAGTCCGTAACCCCCTTACTGGAGGGGTCGAAGTACCTTTTATACCTGAGGTGATAGTCATATGTGTCTCCACGATCTTCGCCACATCCCCTTGATCTTCAGTTACTGGATAATCCTTGTAACGGTCGTCGCCGTCATGAAATCTGGGTCATTACGATAATGAAGTCGTTAATGGCTGTGTATTACGGGTCATGATCATCCCGTGATTATAGGTGCTGATTATCCATAGATCCAAAGAAAGGGGGACTGTTACTTGAGGTGAGTGTTCCTTGGGCCCCGATACCCCGAGGTGATCTCGGGGTCTTTTGGCTCGGGGGGTCCTGGGCATTTACCTTCTCGAGGTGGTCTTGGGGACCTAAACTCCCGAGGTGATCTCGGGTGTGCGTCTTCCCGGGTCGGTCTCCAGAGTATGCTTACTCGTGGTGTTCTCGGGAACCCACCTTCCCGAGGGGGCCTCAGGGGCCACGTAAAGAGAGACGTCCTAGACTCGCTAGATCTTGCCACAAAACTTCTTCAATCCACGTGTCAGCCACAGGATGCTTAACCCCATCATTCAAGATGTAATGATGATTGAGGATTTGCAAAAGCAAGTTGCGAAATTAACCCAGCGTTTGGCATCGCGGGATCTTGAAGATCGTGAGATCTCTAATCATAACTCTTAGTCTTCTTTCAAGAACCCGTATCACCATTGTGCTACATATTGGGAACACCATGGTCGAGAAGAATGATATGGGGACTTTGGTTTCCGAGTTGATCCTCCTGATTTTTTTGACACATTACAAACGGAAGACTTCATTGATTGGATCAATGATGTAGAGAGGATTTTTGAATATAAGGAAGTACCTAATCACATCAAAGTAAAGTTGGTCATTATCAAGTTAAAAAGCTGAGCTTCAGCATGGTGGGAGAAACTTCGACGATCACGAGAGAGACAAGGTAAATAAAAAATCACTGATTGGGAAAAAAAATAAAGAAACTAATGAGAACCCACTTTCTTTGCTTTGACTACATGTAAACATTGTATCAAAAACTCCATACCTTGAGGCAAGGAGCTAGAACCATTGACGACTAATTAGAGGAATTCTATCATCTTATTACTCAGAATGATTTGTCCGAGACCAAGGAGTAGATGGTAGTGCGATATTTAGGGGGATTACGTCAATCCTTACAAGACTCCTTGAGCCTTCACTCACTCTGGACCATTTCGGAAGCTTATCAGCTAGCCTTAACAGTTAAAAAAAACTAAACCGAAGACCAACAACTAGGAACGATCAAAACAATTGAGTTGTTCACCCTCAAGAGCCGCGCCCTTCTAAACATCCACCACAATGTAACCCTAAGACCACTATCAAGTGCTTTCGATGTGGTGAACAGGGGCATCGACCTTCAGAGTGTAAAAGATCCCTAAATAAAAAAAAGGACTCTGCTAGTTGAGGAAGATATAGAGGATGAACTCGAACAGATTGATGAGTCGATTTATGATGACGATATCGATGATGAGGTTCTTTATGGGGATGGTCATGAGACTCTCGTCGTACACAATGTTGGATCGAGAGAAATGATAGAGGGGGGTGAATATCGTAAAACGTTCGGATTCGTAAAAGAGAATTAGCAGCGGAAATAATTAAAGTAAAACACATGCGAACACCAAGATTTTACTTGGTTCGGAGTCGCGGTCGGCTCCTACTCCAAGGCCCACGGTCGTTGATCATTTACTGGGGGCAATTCTATATGCGCAAACAGTTTATAGAAATAGATTACAAGATTTGTACAGTAAACTAAAAGAAAGCCACTCTTTGTTACCGACGTCCGGAGTAGATCTTATTTTCGAAGCAGAGGGACATCGTCGGCGCTTGTATCTCAAGTCGGGAGGTTTCCGGGACAGAGCGCTGGAGCAGAAGAGCGTGAATGTGTTGGAAGAATTGTTGTCTTGAAGCCTTAGGGTCGAGGGCCTTTTAATAGCCCCTGGGGCCCCCCGGAACGTTGGGGGCGCCCCCCCCCCCACGTGTCATCTGATCCGAGTTCCTCTCGGTCAGCTCTGATCCCTTCAAACTCGGGATCGAGCTTTGACGGGGGCGCCCGGGACGCTGGGGGCGCCCGGGTTGACTCGATCCGCTGGCTTCTCGCTGGCTTGAGTTGATCCACTTCGTTAACTTTAGCTCGAGGCGCTCGGACCATCCGGGGGAGCCCGGGAGCACGGGGGGCGCCCCGCCCATGAGCTGTCGGGGCGTACATTTGCTCCACTTCTTTTTGTATTCACCTTGGGGGCGCCCGGGACACTCCGGGCGCCCTACTCAGCTTCTGCCTCACTCCTTTGAGGCTCTCTGAGCTGCAGACACTCGTTCCTTCGGTCCTGCATCCAGGGTTAGTCCAAAATAACATAGAGCAATAATATGTTAGTTTTATACAGCCTTAGCTGTCTTGGTTCTGACTTTGGGTCTCCAAAATGGAGCCCTAGGTTGAACCGACGCCTACTGTTCCCTCGACGGGGAGCGCGTCCTCACCTACTCCTCTCAGGAGAATTTACCTGTTGCCAACCGGCTCCTCCGGTTGGACTTTTGCCCAGCTGTCCTTCGCCAGGTCTTCATGTCTTGGCATTCCTTCGCTAGGTGCCTAGCAGTCCTTCGCTAGGGCTTTGTATCCTGGCAGTCCTTCGCCAGGTGCCTAGCAGTCCTTCGCTAGGGCTTTGTATCCTGGCATTCCTTCGCCAGGTGCCTAGCAGTCCTTCGCTAGGGCTTTGTATCCTGGTAGTCCTTCGCCAGGTGCCTAGCAGCCCTTCGCTAGGACTTTGTATCCTGGCAATCCTTCGCCAGGTGCCTAGCAGCCCTTCGCTAGGACTTTGTATCCTGGCAGTCCTTCGCCAGGTGCCTAGCAGCCCTTCGCTAGGACTTTTCCTGCACACTTGAGTAACATTGTTAGATCACCAATAATACTTAACTTTGAACTCTTTGCCAATATCAAAACAAGGTTCGATATGGTGCTTCATGCACCAACACGCAAGAGCCTACTAGTCCTAAGAAAGAATCTGAAGATGATTGGCTGAGAACCAACATCTTTCATATGACGTACATGGTTGCAAACAAAGTTTGCAAGATGATCATTGATAGTGGAAGCTATGAAAACATTGTATCCGAAGAAGCTGCTCAAAAGCTACAGTTGAAGACAGATCGTCATCCAAAACCCTACAAGTTATCATGGCTAAGGGAGTGAGGTAACCGTAAATAGGAGATGTCTTTTATCTTTTTCTATTGGAGCAAGTATTATGATCAAGCATAGTGTGATATTGTGTCAATGGACGCATATCGCATATTGTTGGGACGATCGTGGCAATATGATCACAACGTCATTCATGATGGGTAGAAGAACGCATACACCCTCAGCGTCAAAGAGAGGAACATTGTATTACGGGTGTCAAAAATCAACACGACCCGACGACCCAACCCGAATCGACCCGAAAAAAATCGGGTTCGGGTTGAAAATATTCGGGTTCGGGTCAGGTTCGGGTTGGGGGGTTTCGGGTTGAAAATTTTCGGGTCGGGTTCGGGTCGGGTTCAGGTCGGGTTCGGGTTGACCCGAATTTAATATTTTGTGATTTTTTTGGGGTTAAATCAAATTTTATTTTGAAAATTAAGATATTTTTATGTATATTAATATCAATATAGTATGATCATGATGAATTATTGAGATAAAAGTGAAGAATTATAGGGGAAATGGCAAAAAAAGAAGTTTTAAATTGGTTTTTTCGGGTTATTCGGGTCGGGTCGGGTTGGTCGGGTTCGAGTTCGGGTTTGGGGGTTTCGGGTTGAAATCGGGTTCGGGTCGGGTTCGGGTTGGGAGTTAAAAAAAAAAAATTTCCCCAACCCGACCCGACCCACCTGAATTGACATCCCTACATTGTATTGGCTCCCCGACGAGAAGGAACCCCTTTAAATTTGGTAACCAATAACTCTACACTACTTTCTATGTTCAGATTTTTGAATGAGATGAGGCACAGAGATGTAGTCTATGCTTTGCTTCCTTTCAAAAGCAATGTAATAGACCCGGACTCGGATCTACCAGCAGAAGTGCAACAGCTCTTATCAGACTTCGCTGATTTGATGGTTGAAGACCTTCCTCCAGGACTTCCCTCTATGAGAGATATTCAGCACCATATTGACCTCGTCTCACAGTCAAGCTTGCCTAACTGACCGGCATGTCGTCTTAGCCCTAAGGATTCCGAAGAGCTACAATGACAAGTTATGGAGCTATTGAAAGGAGGCTATATTCGCGAGAGTATGAGCCCCTTTCGTAGTCCCATCCCTACTTGTACCAAAGAAAGATGATTCGTGGCACATGTGTGTTGATAGCCGAGCTATCAACAAAATCACAGTGAAGTATAGATTTTTGATTCCTTATTTAGATGACATGTTGGATTAACTTTCTGGTTCTAAGATCTTCTCTAAGATCCAACAGATTGTGCAGATCCATCAAAAATAGATGCAATCTTAGAGTGGCCACTGCCAAAAACCATTCACGACATCCAAAGTTTCCATGGATTGGACTCTTTTTATCGCTAGTTCATTCAGAACTTTAATACCTTAATTGCTCCTATCACTAAGTGTCTTAAGGAGCACGAGTTCAAGTGGACTGAAGCAGCTACGACTAGTTTTCAGCTGATGAAACAAAAGATGACCGAAGCACCCGTTCTAGCACTTCTAAATTTCGACAAATTGTTCAAAGTAAATTGTGACGCATCTAGTATTGGCATTGGTGGTGTTCTAAGTCAATCAGGACGACCTATTGCCTTCTTTAGCTAGAAACTATCTGGTGCAAAGAAAAATTATTGTACCTATTGTTGGTGCAGAAAGCACCCAAGTCGAACCTAAGTTTTGATAATGGCAACAGGGCTCAAAAGTTAAGTCTCACTTGTTGTCTAACAAGTTACTCTAGTATGCAGGTTAAAAAGTTCTAGCGAAGGACTGCTAGGCACTGGCGAAGGAATGCCAGAGCAAAAAGCCCTAGTGACGGAATACTAGGCACTGGCGAAGGAATGCCAGGGTAAATGCCCTAGCGAAGGACTGCTAGGCACTAGCGAAGGAATGCCAGGGAACAAAGCCCTAGCGAAGGACTGCTAGGCACCAGGCGAAGGACAGCTTGGGACTAAAGCCCTAGCGAAGGACTGCTAGGCAACGGGCGAAGGACAGCTCGATATCCAAGACCTGGTAAAGGACCGCCAGGCAAAAGTTCAACCAGAGGAACGGTTGGCATCAGGTAAATTCTCCCGAGAGGAGTAGGTGAGGACGCGTTCCCCTTCGAGAGGGAACAGTAGGCGTCGGTTCGACCTAGGGTTCCATTTAGGAGACCCAAAGTCAGAACCAAGACAGCTAAGGCTGTATAAAATATTAATATTTCTACTTTTTGGACTAACCCTGGATGCAGGACCGAAGGACTGAGTGTCTGCAGCTCAGAGAGCCTCAAAGGAGTAAGGCAGAAGCTGAGCAGGGCGCCCCGGATGTTCCGGGCGCCCCCAAGGTGAACACAAATCAGCAGGAGCAAAAACGCGCTTCGACAGTTATCTGTCGGGGCGCCCCGGGTGTTTCGGGCGCCCCCACTGCTCCGGGTGCCCCGCATGCTGCGAGCGCCCCAGCACCAACTGCCGAAGCAGCTCCCCTCAAAGCTAGCAGATGAAACTTTGACCCGGTCAATCCGGGCGCCTTTTCAAAAGGTTACTAAAGTACTTATGTTCTTAAGCTTTTAAAAAAAAAACTTTACAAAGTACTTAAGTTCTTAAGCTTTTAAAAACTTTACTAAGTACTTAAGTTCTCAAATTTTCAAAATTTTTCTAAGTACTTAAGCTTTTCAAAATTTTCTAAGTACTTAAGCTTCTTAAAAATTTTACTAAGTACTTAAGCTTTTTTAAAAATTTTCTAAGTACTTAAGCTTTTTCAAAAATTTTCTAAGTACTTAAGCTTCTCAAAAATTTACTAAGTACTAGAGCTTGTCAAAAATTTTCTAAAGTACTTAAGTTTTTTTGGTACTTAAGTTAAACTTTCAAAAACCTTTTGAGTACTTTAAAAACTTAAGACTTCAAAATTTTTCTAAGTACTTTTAAAAATTAAAGTTGTCAAAAGATTTCCAAGTACCTAAACTTAAGTTTTCAAAAGTGCAAAAATCAGTTTTTATAAAAGCCTTCTGTTGAAAAATTCTAAGTAAAATTTTTTTCCTCAAACTTAGAACCCCACGAATTTTTGAAAAATCTAGGGGGAGAATCCTTCCAGGGGGAGGGAACAAAACTTAATGTTTTTTACATGCATTGATTAAACTTAACTTTTTGAACCAGGGTTGCCATAAATCAAAAAGGGGGAGATTGTTGGTGCAGAAAGCACCCAAGTCGAACCTGAGTTTTGATAATGGCAACAGGGCTCAAAAGTTAAGTCTCACTTGTTGTCTAACAAGTTACTCTAGTATGAAGGTTAAAAAGTCCTAGCGAAGGACTGCTAGGCACTGGCGAAGGAATGCCAAAGCAAAAAGCCCTAGTGAAGGAATACTAGGCACTGGCGAAGGAATGCCAGGGTAAAAGCCCTAGCGAAGGACTGCTAGGCACTAGCGAAGGAATGCCAGGGAACAAAGCCCTAGCGAAGGACTGCTAGGCATCAGGCGAAGGACAGCTTGGGACTAAAGCCCTAGCGAAGGACTGCTAGGCAACGGGCGAAGGACAGCTCGATATCCAAGACCTGGTAAAGGACCGCCAGGCAAAAGTCCAACCAGGGGAACGGTTGGCATCAGGTAAATTCTCCAGAGAGGAGTAGGTGAGGACGCGTTCCCCGTCGAGAAGGAACAGTAGGCGTCGGTTCGACCTAGGGTTCCATTTAGGAGACCCAAAGTCAGAACCAAGACAGCTAAGGCTGTATAAAATATTAATATTTCTACTTTTTGGACTAACCTTGGATGCAGGATCGAAGGACTGAGTGTCTGCAGCTCAGAGAGCCTCAAAGGAGTGAGGCAGAAGCTGAGCAGGGCGCCCCGGATGTTCCGGGCGCCCCCAAGGTGAACACAAATTAGCATGAGCAAAAACGCGCTTCGACAGTTATCTGTCGGGGCGCCCCGGGTGTTCCGGGCGCCCCCACTGCTCCGAGCGCCCCACATGCTGCGGGCGCCCCCAGCACCAACTGCCGAAGCAGCTCCCCTCGAAGCCAGCAGATGAAACTTTGACCCGGTCAATCCGGGCGCCCCGAGTGCTCCGGGCGCCCCGGTCAAAACTGATCCCGAAGGTAAAGGGATCAGAAGCTGACCGAGCAGTTGCCGGATCAACCGACATGTGGGGGGGGGGGGCGCCCCCGACGTTCCGGGCGCCCCCAGGCCCTATATAAAGGGCCCTCGACCCCAGGCTTCAAGGCATCACTTGATTCAACGCTTTAACGCTCTTCTGCTCTCGCGCCTTGCTCCGGAAACCTCCCAACTCGAGCCGACGACGTCCTGCTGCTCCAGAAAAAGTCAATCTACTCCGGACGTCGGTAAAGAAGAGTAATTTTTAATTTACTGCACTTATTCCTGTAATCAATCTTTGTAAACTGCTTTTGCGCCTCATATAGAATTGTCCAAAGTAAACGATCAACGATCGTGGGCCTTGGAGTAGGAGTCGACCTAGGCTCCGAACCAAGTAAAAATCACTGTGTCTGCGTGTTTTATTTTTTATCTTCCGCTATGCAAATTCTCTATCTTAAATCCGAACGTTTACCGATATTAACCCTTCTCTATCGGTTCTCTCGATCCAACACCTATGACATGGAATTCTATGCTATTGTGCAACCTTAAATCATTGGCATCATTATCTCGTGCAGAAGGAATTTATTTTGTTCACTGATCATGAGGTTTTGAAGTACATCAACGACCAACAAAAGCTAAGTAGTCGACATGTTAAGTGGGCAATTACTTGCAGGAGTTCACCTTTACACTGAAGCATCAATTAGGGAGTCTCAATCGCGTTGTAGATGCTCTAAGCCATCGTTCTTCCCTGCTTACTATCATGAGAATTAGGGTTGTTGGCTTTGAAACTTTTTCAAATATGTATGCTACTGATCCCTCCTTTGGCAAGATATTTCAAGAGGTAACTAATGGTCTTCGTAATGATTTTATTCTGTATAACGGTTACCTATTTTGTGGACTACAATTATGCATTCTAGACTGTTCCTTAAAGCAACACATGATCAGAGAACTTCATAATAAAGGACACTTCGGCCAAGATAAGACATAAGCCCTCATCTCTTCTGACTTCTATTAGCCCAAGCTAACCAGCAATGTAGCTCATTTTGTGGATCGTTGCTTTGTCTATCAGCAATCTAAGGGAACCCTCACTAATTCGTATTTGTATACTCCCTTACCTATTCCAGAAGTCCCTTGGTGCGACGTCAGCATAGATTTCATATTGGGTTTACCCCGCCCCCAACGGACTATTGATTCTATTCTAGTTGTGGTGGATCGATTCTCCAAGATGGCTCACTTCATGCCATGCAAAAAAACTATGGATGCTATTCGGATTGCCTCCCTTTTCTTCAAAGAGATTGTGTGTTTACACGGTATTCCTCAAACTATTATTTAGATCGTGATACTAAATTTGTTAGTCAATTTTAGAAGAGTTTATGGGGAAAACTAAGGATGAAGTTAAACTTCAACAGTGTCTATCACCCTCAGACAGATGGTCAGACTGAAGTAGTGAATCAGATCTTGAGAAATCTTCTAAGATGTCTCACAAGAACCAAACCAAAGCAATGATATCTAGTTTTACCTTAAGTAGAATTCGCATACAACAGATCAAAGAACATGACCACTGGATTAAGCCCTTTCGAAATTGTTTATGGACAAAACCCATCCGGGGAATTGGATTTAGTCTCTATTTGGGTCCAAGACAAGCTAACCCCAAGGTTGAGGAGATGGCCGAGCATCTTCGGGTCATTCATGAGCAGGTTAAGTAGGCTATTCAGAAAAGCAACACTGAGTACAAGATCAAAGCATATCGACATCGACGTCGGATCCTTTTTAACGTTGGTGATATGGTTTGGCTATATTAACTCGTGATCGCTTTCCTGTTGGTGAATATAAGCTTAAAGATCGAAAAATTGGACCTTGTGAGATACTAGAAAAGATTAACAATAATGCCTACAGGTTGCGTCTTTCTAGTAACTTAAAAACTTCTGATGTTTTTAATGTGAAATACTTAAGTCCTTGTGTTGTGGAGTCAGATACACTCACCCTAAACTTGAAGATGAGTTCTCTTCAACTCCAGGCGACTGATATAGGAGGGGATCCAAAATTTTCATATTTATATATTTAGAATTTTCTTTAATTGGTTATACATTTGTATTAGTTTATTCCTAAATCTTAGAAACTATGTCTTATTGGTTAAATTTGTTCCTAAATCTTTGGAGACTAAGTATTGTTGATTTAGAGTTTTTTTAGGGATATGAGATCTATATAAACTCATGCTTAGATGATATTTAGGATAAGTTTTTTAGATATTAAATTAATTTACTTTGCTTAAGCCACGTTACGGCTATATCTCTATTTTTCTTTTCTCGCTCTTATTTTTTTTGATAAGGTTTAAGCCCGATTTTGGCTACTCTTTATTTCATTGTTATTTTTTTTTCTCGTAAATCATTCTGAGACTTCTCGTCCCAAAATAATCTATATTCTACCCGACATCATTTGTTTTAAAAAAAATCTCTTTTGGATGAGCAATGCTATAGTTGTTTGCTTGTATACAATTCCATTATACAATACTGTGCAATTCCATTGTAGCTCATACTAATTGGAACATTTATTGTGATTTATAATAATTAGTATTAATAATAAAAAATTAAAATCTCAATGGAAACGTGGAAAAATAACTTAGATTTCTCATTAGTTGTGGATGATATTGAGAAAATTTAACTAATATTAGATATGCATCTCAAATATAGTATCAATGAATGGAAGATATGACCTTCATGGATTGATGTAATTAGTACATGCATAGGTGGTTGTTCTAATGGTATTGGGTTAATTCTCAGTAGGTTTAAAATGCTTCGCTGGGTGGCTGACTTCCCTCATGTAAAGGATCGTTGCGATAGAGCAAATATCTTCCATGATTTATCCCCATCCTGGAAAGTATGGGGTCGCCTTGGAGGGCCCGCTAAGATGAGTGTTTCACCTTTTGCTCCAATGAAAAAAAGATACGTATGACTTCTAGAATCAAGTAATGAAAGATAAAAGATGAGAAACAAAATATATTTAAGGAGAGGATAAGAATACATGTATTAGAAAAAATATATAACAACTCAAATATGATATGGGATAAGATAATATTAAATTTGAAAATGATGACTAGAAGCATACTTGATGAATCAAAAGAACATACATAATCTATAAATTATTAAATACTTTTAAGAATAAAGAAAACTTTAAAAGGTATACTGATAGGGTTGAATAACCCATGGCAGGCACGTGAGATGAAGAAGCTTCATGGCAGAATGCAATGAGTCTCAGAGACTCCTTTTTCGGAGCCCTCGAGACACTCTCAGGAGGAGGAGCCTCTAGGGCCCCCCTCGGGAGGCATTCCTGGGAAGTCAACCAGAAGATCCCTCCCAGGATCACCCCGGGAGGCGGGATACCGATCGGGAGCTATAACGCCCACGATCACCTGGGCTAGAAGACCCCGAGACCACCTCGAGGAAGCGAAGCCCTAGATAACTTCAACAACAAATAACGACTCTTCCCTCCTTTGCGGATCTATGGATAAGCGTCCTCGCTGGCATGGAATCACCACAACCCTTAAATGTTGCAACAGGTCGAAATGTAATGATGGCTTAGATCATTTCAAAGGCTATCCAGTAACAGCCGAAAGAGGAGGAGGACGTGACACAAATCGTGGGGACGCGTCAGAATAGAGGCGGCCAATATAAAAGGTACCCTAACCCCTCTGGTAAAGGGGTTAAGCATTCTCTACAACTTACGCTCTTTTTCTGTCTTACACCTCTTTCCAGCAAGATACTAACTTGAGCGTCGGAGTGGCCTCCGCCGGACAACCTCCGAAGTGTTCCCCAAACCCTTGTGTTGATTTCGCAGGGCGCAGGGTTCCTTCCCTCCTGTCAGCTTCCACGTGGGCAGAACCTCGGTGCCTGGCCATCGTCATCGACCCCTTCTGGAACAAATTTGGTGCCGTATGTGGGAAACCAGCAAAGCACCTGAAGGAGCACCGATGACAGGACTAGAACGATATCCCATTGTCCTTACTAGGGAGGAACTCGATCGCTTGGTGGCCAACACCGTCAAAGAAGCGCTCGAGTAACATCAAGTCGAACAAGCGGCCTCGCAACAGGGGGCTCCTGCGTGATAGGAGATCCCTAGAGTCTCCGTCTCACACTCGCGGAGATCCATCACATCAGTGGGCCGACGAGATGGAGCGGCCTCAGGTCCCCGACGGGACTCTCCCGAAGAGTACGAGAAGGTCCACTCGGTAGCCTCCAGTGCGTAGAGGCATGAAGAAGGACAAGGGAAGAAGGAGGAACCGAAGACCTCCCTTAAGGTCCCCGCTACTCCTTTCTCATCCAAAATTGTCAAAGACCCCATGCCGAAGCAATTCCACAGGCCTGGGATTTCCGACAATGACGGGAAAACAGACCCAGAGGATCACATCTGTAAGTTCGAGAACGCAACACTCTTACACTAATACACTGACGGTGTAAAGTGCCAGGTGTTCTTGAAGACCTTGTCGGGAGCAGCCCAGCGATGGTTCCAGAAGTTGCCGCAAGGGTCTATCAACTCTTTCACAGAGTTCAGAACCGCCTTCCTCCACCATTTCACCAGTAGCCGTCGGTACCAAAAGACGACACTTAATCTGTTTGCCCTCAAGCAGATGCCTAAGAAGCGCTCAAGGAGTACATCCAGCGATTCAATCGGGTGGCTCAGGGTGTGCCTAGCGCCACGTTTGAAATCCTTGTCAGTGTCTGCACCCAGGGGCTGGCCGAAGGGGACTTTTTCCGATCCCTGGTAAAAAAGCCCCCCGCCAGTTTCGATGACCTGCTGGGACGTTCTGTTAAGCACGTCAACATGGAAGAAGTACAACACGCCCGACGCAAGGAGCCAGCCGGAGTTTTCCCTCCAGCGGTACCCCGGTCGGAGAGGAGGGAGCCCCCACCTCCAACTCGAGGAAAAGACCTCCACCTCGGAAAGGAACAGTGGGGGGCCGGCGCAGGTTGGTTGAGACGGTGGATACCGAGCAGCTGGAGCCGTTGCCGAAGCACTGCAGCTTTCATGACAGCTCAACACACTCCACTGATGAGTGTCATGCCCTGAAGAAGAAGTTTAGTGAAGAGGAAGATACCAGACCTCGAAGAAAGTGGAATAAGCCGAGATATCGCCGAAGATCTCCACGGCGAAGCTTCTCCCCTCGGCGGCAACAGGCTGGAGAAAACGAGGCCCGACATCGGTCTCGATCGCGATCGAGAGGAAGGAGCCGGGGCCCCGCGCCCCGAAGATCCCTCTCCTTAGACAGAGATCCTCAAAAGGGCAAGGGCCCTATGCATGGCTCGCCCTCTAGGCATGTGGGAGTCATCTCCGGAGGATCTACCGGAGGGGACTCCAATCGGGCATGGAAAGCTCATACCCGGCGACTGGAAAACTACTCCATTGGGACCAGCCGGAGTCAGGAGCCCGACCCCACAATATCTTTTGGGTCGGCTGACCTGGAAGAGGTGGAAGCTCCCCATGAAGACGCCTTAGTGATCATAGCTCGTATTGCTAACTACGAGGTTAAGCGCATCTTTGTGGACACAGGGAGTTCCATAAATATCCTGTATAAGGTGGCTTTGTACCAGATGCAGATCGATGAAGATGAACTGCTCCCAGTCTCGACCCCTCTTTTCGGTTTCATGGGGTATCGAGTACAGCCGGTAGGGCAAATTACCCTATCACTCTCCTTAGGCAGCGACATGCTTTAAAGGACTAGGAGGACTCCCTTCTTGATCGTGGATGCTCCCTCTTCTTACAACGCTATCCTGGGTCGCCTGACGCTCAATGTTTTCCAAGAGGTGGTCTCCGTCTACCACCAGAAGATAAAATTCCCCGTCGGTGAGCAGGTGGTCAAAGTCAAAGAAGACCAGCTGGTGTCTTGGCGGTGCTACAGCGGGGAAGTCGGGACGAAGTCACGGAAGAACCCAAGGGGTCTTGAAGGCTAGCTGAAGGACGAGGTCATGCGCAGAGTGAGAAGGACCAGAGGCTCGGGAGGTCCGGGACAGCAGCTATCTCTGACCCTTCCGGTCCGGGTAAGATTTGCATTATATGTTGTGTGTCCTTCTGTGTATTTTTGCTGCCTTGCAGCAAATTCAAGAAATAAAGGAAGATGTCTTCTTCAAGCTACCCACGCACTACAGAAGAATTAAAAACCCTAATATCTCACGGTGATGCGGATGCCCGAGGTACTTATGCTTGGTCTGGGTTGCTACACCCGACCAAGTACCCAAACCCCTAATACCTTGTGGTGCTGCGGATGTCCTGGGTACTTAGGCTTAGTCTGGGCTGCTACGCCCAACCAAGGATATAAACTCTAATACCTCACGGTGCTACGAATGCCCGAGGTACTTAGGCTTGGTCTGGGTTGCTACACCCGACCAAGTACCCAAAATCCTAATACCTCGTCATGCTGCGGATGCCTGGGGTACTTAGGCTTGGTCCGGGCTGCTATGCCCAACCAAGGATATAAACCCTAATACCTCGCGGTGCTGCGGATACCCGAGGTACTTAGGCTTGGTCTGGGTTGCTACACCCGACCAAGTACCCAAAATCCTAATACCTCGTGGTATTGCGGATGCCAGGGGTACTTAGGCTCGGTCCGGGCTGCTACGCCCAACCAAGGATATAAACCCTAATACCTCGCGGTGCTGCAGATACCCGAGATACTTAGGCTTGGTCTGGGTTGCTACACCCGACCAAGTACCCAAAACCCTAATACCTCGTGGTGCTGCGGATGCCTGGGGTACTTAGGCTTGGTCCGGGCTGCTATACCCAACCAAGGATATAAACCCTAATATCTCGTGGTGCTGTGGATGCCCGAGATACTTAGGTTTGGTCTGGGTTGCTACACCCAACTAAGTACCCAAAAACCTAATATCTCGCGGTGCTACGGATGCCCGGGGTACTTAGGCTTGGTCTGGGTTGCTACGAACTCCCGACCAAGGGTAAAAATCCTAATGTCTTGTGGTGTTACGGATGCCCGAGGTACTTAGGCTTGGTCTGGGTTACTGTGGACTCCCAACCAAGGGTAAAAACCCTAATGCCTCGTGGTGCTGCGGATGCCCGAGGTACTTAGGCTTGGTCCGGGCTGCTACGCCCAACCAAGGATATAAACCCTAATACCTCACGGTGCTGTGGATGCCCAAGGTACTTAGACTTGGTCTGGGTTGCTACATTCGACCAAGTACCCAAAACCCTAATACCTCACGGTGTTGCGGATGCCCGGGGTACTTAGGCTTGGTCTGGGTTGTTGCGGACTCCCCACCAAGGGTAAAAACCCTAATGTCTTGCGGTGCTATGGATGCCCGAGGTACTTAGACTTGGTCTGGGTTGCTACGGACTCCCTGCCAAGTACGAAAACCATGAGGCCTCGTGACATCTCAAGGGCCCGGGACACTTAGGTGCGGTCGAAGCCAAGATAGCATGGTTTGCCCGGCTAAAAGATAGCAAGTGAGAAGTCAAAGTATTAACAAATACAGACATACACATACACACGGTAACAAAAATTTTTGCTTTATTTATATGGGAAATACATGAAGACCAATGTCTCAGAGAAATATCAAGATACAATTAGAATATCTAGTAAGAGGAAGCGCTCCTCTACTTAGATCTTTCTTCGCTACTGCGCCATTCCCGCAGGGTCGCTTGGCTTAGAACCATCTTCCGAATATGCGGTACGCGGGAGTCTATCGACATCCTCCTCGAATCTTCGACCATCATCTTGGTACTTCATCCGAGTAACGGTAACAGATGGGGACGCCTGAGGTAACACATGGGTAGCACAACCCCATCTGAAGGCCCCGACTACCTCTTCCCACAAAGATGCATCCGACACAATATTCAGAAGGAAGAGGAGGGGGAACTACAATTTCTCTCCGGATTCTTGAAAAGAAGAATTGCCTTAACAGGGGAGAGGAAGCAGTGGTGGCAACCCCCCTCTTAGTGATGGTGTATCCCACAAACACCATCCTATTCCCAAAACTCGGGGAAAGAGAGGATTCGGAAGAAGATGACGTCTGAAGCAGACCAGGAATGCACCGCCATGGACCGCCCAGGGGGAGGCAACCATTAGGATATGTCATCTCCGCCATGCCTCCTGGCGGACCACGTGATGTCTCTTCTGGACTCCTCAGATAATACCGGAGCCCCACCTCCACCAGGAGCTTTAGCGAGACCCTGGACATCATCTCCATCATGCTCCTCAGCAAATGATGCAAGGTTTCCCCCTCCGCAAGGCCCTTCGGCCAGGAACCCTCCTACATCTCTGACATAGACAACTGCGGCCGTAAAAAGGGATGGAAGAAAAGGCAACGACATCTCGCCATCAATAAGAAAGGAGGAGGAAGGGATGGAGAAGGCGGTTCACCCTTCTCTCCTATTTATAGTGATCACTACCTCTAGGAGCATTTAATGCAGGCATGGTGCCGGAAAAGCAACGGACGCCAACGCCGAAGCGTCGCATCGATTGGCATGCCTTCGCCGCGCCTAGGAACCCACAACTCTTTATGAGTCCATTCAAGAGATTGCGTGGGATACGGTGACGACGGTTCGGGAGTCGCCAACATTCTCCAAAGAGAAAAGGGTCGAAGGGGGCCCCGCAGGAAAATAAATGAGAGCCTAGCATTGAGACATACGGAGTTATCGCGGGAGATCTGCACTCAGGATCAACCCCGAGAAAAAACTTCTATCTTTTTTCTTTCAAGCCCTCATTGCAAGGGTATGCGGCACATAGAACCGGACCCAAGAACGTGCATAAAATAAGATAAAGTATATGATCATGATACAACCATGCCCAACTCCCTGGTAAACATACAATCCCACAATTTTGAGTCCTCGGAGGGAGTCTCTTTACAATTCGGCCGACACTCACAAATGTGGATCGACATTGGGAGGCAGAAGTTGATTCTTCTTCAACTGGTCGATAGCCCCGTGGAAGCCTTGTTGTAAGCGCTGCACTACCTGGTCAGCTACGAGGGCATGGAATTGATCTGACTCCAAGAACTTCGCCTTGAAGGCTGCTTCAGCCTCCTCAGAGCTAGAAGATTTAGTAGCTCGGAGGGTGTGAAGCTCGGCCTCAGCAGCCTCATGGGCGCACTTCAGCCGTCCCAACTCAGCAGACATCCCATCCTGATCGGCCAGGGCTTCCCTGAGTCTGTCCGACGTGGCCCATACTTCCGATCGAGATTGGGCCAGGTCATCTTCCAGGGCAGATGCGCGATCAGTAGCCATCAGAAAGTCAAACTCCTTCTGTCTAAGTTGCTACGCCTGATCCTGAACGCGCGCGTTCAGTCTCTCGGTCGAGACTGCCATAAGTTGGATATCACCCGACAACCTCCTCTCTCGTATTTGAAGTTGATCCCTCTCCTTCGTCATCTGGAGTAGATCCCGCGTAATGGCCACCGCTCTTTCAGATGCTAGGCGTTCTCGGTGTTGGGAGTTTTGAAGAGCCAACTCCTTGTCCTACAAGGCGTCCAGCAGATGCTCTACCTTTGCTCGGAGGGCTCGACTGACCCCTGCCTGCATAAGTCCCGCCCGGTGCTCATGATCAGCTGTGGTCTTGACTCTCATGGCCCGGCAGGTCAAGGCTTCAACCTAGGGCCAGGAATACAAGCCCCGGCCTGCGGTTAAGCAATCTTCAGCTGCCTATCATTGCACCAATAAGTCAGAGGGTATACAAGAGAATACCCAATGCAACAATAATTTATACCTTAAGAAGGGTCTCCCGGAGAGTGGTTAGCGGCCCAGCCGAGACTCATACGGCTGCCCCTCCTGGGGACCTTGGCGGGTTATCCCGTCCCTCGGACGGCAGTGAGCCCCGGTGAAGAGGAAGTCATTGAACCACAGGAGCTTCAGGTGGCAGGCTGGAGGGGCCAGAATCATCCTCCTCCGAGCTGGAAGTCCCACCGAACAAGGCCCCCTCGATCGGAACATCCTTCAACATCACGGGGGGGGGGGGGGGGGGGGGGGGGGAGGGGGGAGGATTGCATGGAAGTCTCCAATGATGCATCCAACCTCTTTTTTAGGCGGTCAAGTTTCATCCGGTATTGGGTACGCAATACCTCCTTACCCTTCGGAGCCTCGGCGGGGTCGATGGAGGAGCTAGGTGTTGTGGCGACCGTCTCCGGAGCTGCGGCCAAAGGGACAGGAGAAGATGCAACAACGGATGCTCCCCCCTCGAGAGGAGACACAGCCTCCTCAGACACTGAGGGAAGAAGGTCGACAAGCCTATGGGAGGCTCTACTGGCGTCTGGCCTACCCCGGGGACAACCACCGCCATCTCAGCTGAGATGCCATAGGTCTCGATGGCTGACTGCAAAGCCTCTGGTCTCACTCTCGAAGAGAGAGACTCATACCATTCCGCCCGGTAGCTTTCCATGGTCCTTAAGGAGAGAGACAGGGAGGAGACAAACTACATACATTCAAAAGGGTCCTTAGAGAAGAAGAAGAAGACGACGAGGTGCACCCAGCCATGAAGTCAGAAGTTGCCCGAACGTCCTCACTTTCCCTTCTTATACCCCAGAAGCTGCATGCATGGATGCAATAGGGAAGCGGCACGTGGAAAGCAAGAAACCGCCACATCAGTGTTGCCCCAGAAACAGTCGCTTGACTGAGCCAGCTATAGCGGCGCACATCAGTAAGAAATCGAGGAGATGGTCGTTGAAGCATGTGGCGGCGAGGCATTCGCGGAAGTACCTTGTCGCCATCAAAGAGCATCATGCTCCTTTATAACAGAGGGACATGTATCATTACGGTGCCTCAAAAGCCATAGAAGTCCTTTGGGAAGGGTAAAACTAAGAAGAAATTTCCTAGGAGCCTAGCACAACCCCCTAAGGGTCCCTTGCAACTACTAAAAGGAACAACAACGAGTGTGAGGACCCGCAGGAACTCAACTTTTTCACCATCACACTAGTCCGATCAGTCATCCACACTTTCTTCGATCAGACTTGAAGGGAGAGACTTGTGATAGGGTTGAATAGCCCGTGGCAAGCACGTGGGATGAAAAAGCTTCGTGGCAGAATGCAATGAGTCTCAGAGACTCCTTTTTCGGAGCCCTCGAGAGGCATTCCTCGGGAGGCATTCCTAGGAAGTCAACCAGAAGATCCCTCCCGGGATCACCCTGGGAGGCGGGTCCCGAGACCACCTCGGGAGCTATAACGCCCACGATCACCCTGGCCAAAAGACCCAGAGACCACATCGGGGAAGCAGAGCCCTAGATACCTTCGACAGCAAATAACGGCTCTTCCCTCCTTTGCGGATCTATGGATAAGCGTCCTCGCTGGCATGGAATCACCACGACCCTTAAATGTCGCAACGGGTCGAACTGCAATGACGGCTTAAATCGTTTCAAAGGCTATCCAGTAACCGCCGAAAGAGGAGGAGAGTGTGGCACAAATCGTGGGGGTGCGTCAAAATAGAGGTGACCAGTATAAATGGTACCCCAATCCCTCTGGTAAAGGGGTTGAGCATTTTCTACAACTTACGTTCTCTTTTCTATCTTACACCTCTTTCCACAAGATACTGATTTGAGCGTCGGAGTGGGCTCCACTAGACAACCTCCGGCGTGTTCCCCTAACACTCGTGTTGATTTCGCAGGGTGCAGGGTTCCTTCCCTCCTGTCAGCTTCCATGTGGGTAGAACCTCGGCGCCTGACCATCGTCATCGACTCCTTCCGGAACATATACAATAGATAAGAAAGAGATTAAGAAAATAATGAGTAAAGTAAAAAATGAAACTTTTGAATGTTAATATCAATAGTTGGATACAAAGAAGGAAAAAAAATATTTATAAATAGTTAAAGTCATAAAGAGGAAACTAAGAGATCTGTAGGTCCCATGCAGACCAGCAAGAGGGGTTGAATTATCCTATAAGTTAGAATTAGATATTTTACAAATTCTAAGCAAAGATGACAAATTAGTTTATGTAGTTAAAATAAAGAAAACCATAAACAACAACTAAAAATGTGAGGATACAATTTACTTGGTTGCAACAGAGGGGGTTGCTAATCCAAGACAGTTGAAAGCTCCACTAAAAGATCTCTTTGGTTGCAGGTGGAGAAGCCTCTTAGAAAGCTCAGAAAAAGACTAAGAAAATAGAGTACAGTTGTTGATATTTAATCCTAGCTTTTAGGGACTATTAATAGTCCGAAAATCAAAGTGAACATTGTGCTAATGTAGACCTGAGGCGTCTCAGATTGGATAAAATTTTATTTACGCGTCAACGTTCACTAGCGATAACTTTTTATTTTGAAGCGTCTCTGTAAAATACGGTTATATATATATATATATATATATATCGGAAATAACCTTATAGAAAATGTAGGAGAATTTTTTTAAAATTTTAGAAATGTTCGAGGACTAATTACTAATTATTTGAGAAAAAATTTAAATTTTAGAATATAAATACGGTAAATTATAGAAAACTCCTCAATGCCCACTTAATCTTTGCATGCACTCCCCATTTGAATTTTTCTTTACATTCACTCCCTAATGGATAGAGTATAAAAGAGTGAAAATTGAGTACACATCAGTGAAAATTGAGTATAAAAGAGTAAACTTGAGTATAAAAGAGTGAAAATTGAGTATACAATTTCTTGATGTGGTGGATGAAACCTTACATACTCAAATTTCTAACTTTTATACTAAATTTTCTTCAAATAATACTCACCAAACTGTCTTGTCAATCCCATCAGGGATTGCATGCAAAGAAAAACTTGAGTAGGGATTGCATGCAGAGATAAATTTGAAGATGGGGAGTTTATGAAAATTTTCCCATATATATATATATATATATATCCTCTGTTTCTCCCCAGCCCTAACCCATCCACGCCGCCTCTGCCCTAATTTATCGACAACTCCTCCTCCTCACCAAAAGCCGCTTCCTCCATCTTCTCACAATACTGCTCGTCGCATAGGCAAGCAAGGGGAGCTTCGAGCGAAAGAGAGAGAGGCGCGAGCAGAGGTGTCTTTAGATCGCGGATCTTCGCGAGCTGTCCTATTCTCTGACAAAAAGGCGAAATCGCTCCCCCCAGCGCCCCCGCCGCACTCGTCCCAAGGCCATCACGAGGGAGGTAAATCACGGTCCCCGGAGTAATTAGTGCACAGTTGGGCCGAGAATTGATACACCAAACGACCAGAGTTTTAATCCAGTGCGCCTCGCACGACTCGAACCCAGGACCTCTTTGACAACACCCCTATGCACTAACCACTCCGGATCCCCATGGGGAACGAGCTGTCCTATTCTCCGACCGACAGATGGTGGTCATCGGAGACAATGGTCATGGTGACCAATGCAAGCCGAGGGATCAGGTATGAGATATCACGGCAACTCATAGTGCAGGACCTGTGCATTGTCCTCGCCGCAAGGAACCTTGATCGAGGCTGTGCCATGGCGGACGGCCTCCAGGCGGAAGGCCTGAATGTGCAGTTTCGGCAGCTTGATGTTACACATGCCGATTTGGTACAAGATTTTGCCAAGTGGATCGGTGACGAGAATAGCGAACTCAACATCCTAGTAGATAATGCAGACGTCAACTTTAATACAGGTGCTAACAATTCTGTTGAATTTGCTGAAGAGGTTATCGCAACAAATTATTTGGGAACTAAACTAATGATTGAAGCCATGTTTCCAATGACGCGCTCTTCGTCTAATGGTGCTCGAATATTGAATACTAGCTCACGGCTTGGCAGAGGAAATGGCAGGCGAAATAGTGGGCAATGTAGCTCTGTGAGAGAAACTAATGAACGATGACTTCCTTTCCGAGGAGCTTATTGATGGTATGGTGGCTAATTTCCTACTCCAACTAGAGGGAACTTGGGCATCAAATGGGTGGCCTCAAGTGTTCACAGATTACTCCATATAGAAACTGGCAGTCAGTGCCTACACTCGACTCATGTCTGGGAAGCTCGTTGACCGACCAGGGGATCATAAGATCTACATAAATTGCTACTATCCAGGGTGGGTGTAGGCTGCCATGAGAGGTTGGGAAGGAAATTCTACCGCAGAGGAAGATGCTGATATTGCTGTGTGGGCAGTTTTGTTGGCCAGCCAGCTAGTTACCGCTGGAAAATTTTTCACCGAGAGCTCTACTTGTGATACCAGAGATATCATATTCACCAACGTGCTTACAGCATAATTTTCAATACAAAGTGGCTTTAGGGAGATATGATACAAGACATTAATTTACTTCGGGATATTTGGGCGTGGAGGTTCTTTCTCAGACACGGAATACATTTTGGAGGCGGATACTTCTTACTTGATTTTAGTAGATTCGTTTACCTTAAATGCATGGTTGTTTTATTATCTGAGTAGGTTGTTTTACCTTAAATCTATTCTTCTTATTTTTCCTGCTTGATATTTATTTTTCCTGCTTGATATTTATTTTTGCTTGACCTTTGTCCTCTCATGAAGCATCAACCAAGTCCAAGTAATTAACAGATTCTTTATAAATCTGTTAATTAACAGTTTTGTTGTTAATTTTTTATTTGACTAAGTATTCTAAGGTCCCTATAAATTGTGTATCTCATAGACAAGTTGTATCAATCAATCAAGAAAGTTATTTGGGTATCTCTTCTTTCTTTTCTCTACCTCTCTTTTTCTCTATTTCTCTTTACTTTATTATGATATAAGAGTTGCCGACTTTGTATTCCGTCGTTCTTAGTGATTTTTCCTCCTCTACTCGTGGTTTTTCCCTGTCAAGGGTTTTCCACGTAAATCTGGTGTGTTCTCTATTATTCTTGTTGCCGTTTTTCCGTTCTAATCTCGTAACACTATATAACCAGCCAAATCGTCTAGAGCAATGACGACCTGTATGACCAACAATGCGATAGATTTGACATAGTTCTAATCTTTACTTTTGGCCTTCTTGATATCGTTGAGTATCTGACATCAAAAATAACTTTGCTTTTGGCTCGCTGGTAAAGAGGACCAGGGAGAGAAACTGCTTATTCTTGAGAGAAATACGGAGAGATCACTGTTGTTGCTGGCCAGTATGACTCGCCATTGGCCAAAAGAAAATGATTAATGCACCTGTTAGTTAAACCATCTTTTGTGTTTCTCTAGTAGTATGTTCTTGTAGTAGAATGTTTGTTACCATATTGACTGCACTTGGTATGTTGTCTTTTGAAGGTATTGCCTCCTATCATTCTAATCATGTATTGACAGATAAGATTGTTTAGTTTGCATAATCCTGACAAGAATGTAAGATTGCCCATAGATAAATAATGGCTTTTAGTTTTATATTTGTAGGCGTCTGATCAGTCATTTAATCATTTCTCTGCAGAACATGACTAGGTGATTATTACCCAGACGTTTAATTTTGTATACTATTAAATAGTGGAGGCTTATGAATGCATATCAGCATATATATATATATATATATATATATATATATATATGGAGGCAAAGTGCAATGCTACTTGGAAAAGCATAGTAAAGAGGAGTGCAAGGATAATATGGATTTTTGTATTCATAACCCAACTCGCCTTTTGTCGCCATCAACCTCGAACATCATTCCAACAGTATGAAACATGTTTTTTGTAGTAGTTAACAATATGGATTTTTGTAGTATAATTGTAGTATGAAACATGGTTTTTGTAGCAATTAGCAACTATGATCTACATAATCATATATATTCTTTTAAGTTTTAACCTCATCGATTTACCTATATTTTTTTAATGCAGGAGGAATTCAAATCTATATGGCATTGCATTATATTCTTTTACCTTAGAGTGGATTATTATGCTAATGGATGGTGGAGTTGCTAATGTTGGGAGTACCAATGTTGTCTTTTAGTAAGCCTGCCAAGGACGAAATATTTTTTTCTCTCTCTGATGATTATTGGAAAATACTGGGTCAATGCCATCGATACACCCAAAAATTGTTCGAACAACTACATACTTCAGGATGTCTTGATGCAGCTTGTTGAGGATTTCTGAGGCAGGTTGTTTTGACTCTAATGAATGTTTAGATATGTACATGTTTAATTTCTTCAAGTATTGTTTCTTGTGTGAGCATCTAATGTTTGCATGTCTTGGAGTAGCTGCTTTTTAATGTATAGTTCCACATTGATCATTTTGGCATGATTGAGTTATTGGCTTTACCAGGCCAAATTGTTGTATGGGTTATCATTCACGGAGAACGAGCACCAAGATATCTAGATTATGATACAGACCAACATATTTCGAGACCTTGCTTTGCTGCTCGAGTGTCGTGAATGGTTTGAAGAAGAGATTTTGGCTGAGAGGAGAGACAACCAGCTACTTGATTCTTCAGGTACATGACTATAATGTTCATAACTTCTGAGTATCTCACTTGCAGCCCATTCAATGTCATATTGTTTATTAAATATTGATTTTTCAATTGGTAGGTTGTGCAAGTATTATATGTTCATGTTGATTTGATGGTCTATATAATCAGACCTAAGTCCAGGTAAGATAGGCTAAACATTATGTTTCAGTAGCTAGATTGAAATAAGATGTAGAGCAACATTCAGTCATTTAATTAAACGAATTAGTAAACATGAAATACTTCTAATTCTGCACAAGAAAATTATCATTGCATTTGTAACTCTATTTTTCTTGAAAACAGAAATAAACTTGCTCCCGTGTCTGAAATTTCAATTTTTGAAGGTCCACTTTGGTGAAGGTATAAGATTTTTGATATTGTTTTATACTGATTCCTAACCCAAACCCTAAATATTTTGCATTCTTTATTGGAATTGATCTAGATTATATACATTTTTTTCTTTATTATATATTTCTTTAATTTTATTTCATTTACACAAATTAATTAATATATGATTTTTTTCGTAGGTGACAAGACATCGATATGGCCATAATTTGCATATTTATTATGAAGAATGACGCAAAAGTGAAGCAGGTCAACCTTTCTTCTACTAGTAAGTGATAGACTCCTTCCTATCCTCTCTCTTTTCTGAAGTAAAATGTTATATGTTTATCAACAGAAAATGATATGTTTAGCTCTTCTGTGCTCCAGCGTGGGAATGATACTGATATACTAGGCAAATAATCTCATCCCACATGGAAAATAAATTCATTTCAGTCTTTTTTTTTTGTTTACATTTTTTGTATTTCCTGTATCTTATTGTTCAACAGTTTGAGTTACTTATCTCCAACCCCTAATTGTGTGTCTTTGTTTGTAGGATTTTAGTACAGTTTTTCTGTTTATTTTACATAAAAAATATGACAACTAACTCGATATTTTTCTACTTCTAATCAGCTTCAATGGTTTCTGATAGGTTGGTTGTGGAGTTGAAACACTCTTTTCCCACTTCTAGCTTCATTTCCAAATGTTTTTGTACATGCCTGTGATTTTTCACCTCATGCTGTTGCAATAGTAAAGGTATAACAATCTATGTGTTAATAACTAAATTTTGCTAACCTAGAAATCATGTTGTCATCCTTGTGGTTGTAACCATATACTCACTAAAATGTGCCAATTCTTAAAATCAACAGGAAAATGGAGCTTTTGCATCTGAGCGACTAAACACTTTTGTTTGCGATGTGACGAAGGATGAACGGTCTAAGACAATTCTTCCATCATCAGTAGATATTGTTACCATGGTAATCCATCGTCTAAAATTAGTTCTTTAAGTTTTTTGATATGGGAAGCTTATTATCGCAATTTCGCTATTTATTCTTTTTGTTTATGTTGCAATATCAGGAATCAATTTTATGTGCATGTGAAAATTGGTATTATTCATGAAGAACTTTGACCACCTTAGCTAGCATTCATTTGTTTCTTCAAGTGCCTTTCCCTGCTCTTCTGAAGTCTGAACTTAATTACCAAATTGTCTACTTTATAATACAGATGATTTATTCCTTTGTTGATTCCTTTGGTGACTACTTGATATCTTGGCAGATCTTTATGTTGTCTACTGTTTCTCCCATGAATATGCCTGCAATATTACAAAATGTTAGAACCATCATCAAGGTGAGTATACATCCTAATGGTCATATGGCTTGCTTTCTTCACTTTTCTTGTCATCATGCCTTCGACCATCTTCCAGCCAAATGGCTATGTGCTTTTTCGGGATTACGCCTTTGGAGATTTTGCACAGGTTAGTCCTTAAATCAGTTTTTCTAAATGAGTTACTAATTCATTTAGTTTTGAAATTATATCCTTATCTATGAGTTCTGATGAGATATCACTGGGCATCCCACGTCTACCTCTTAAAAGTACCAATAATTTTCAGGAAGCGCTGGAAAATTCTCATGTCTCCTTGAATCATTCCAGTCTGACAGCTGTTGGTTTGGAAGTGTTAAGAAATCAAATCACAGTAAGCTAATGTGTGCAATGGTTGTTATGCTCGAAAGCGTAGCTTAGTCAATGGGTGGTCGTTATCGACTCATTCTGGGATGTGCATTAAGGTTTTAGAACTAATCAAGACACCACCAATATTTCATTACCGTAACTTGATAGATGATTCACCCTTTGTGTTTTTTTTTCATTGATTATGTGATTAACACAAGCATTGTGGCTTTGGTTAATAGTAATAGTAAGATCATGTTAATAGAAAAAGTTTAAATGCTTTTTCATTGACACTAGCATTGCTGAATTAGCAGGTTAAAATGCTAGTGTCAATGCTACTGTCATTTTATAAAGTTCATTGACACTAGCTTTTGTTTACTTATATGCCTCCTTATATAGGTTGCAAACAAGCTTTATTTGCTGAATTATGCTTCAGATACTATTGAACAATTTGCTATGCGACCAACAAACAGAATTCATTTTATCATTCCACTATCAGTGCTTTGACAATTTCCTTTATATTTGAGTATGGCATGGCATGGCATTATTAGTGCATTATATTCCACTATCAGTGGATTATTACACTATCAGTGCATTATATTTTTTTACCTTGTTCAAATCTATTGGTTGATCATTTTGCAACCTTACCGTGTTCATCTTGCCTTCTACTTAAGTTTTAGCATTTGTTGGTTTGGTTTGCTTATGAAAAAAATCTAGATCTAGATTATAATTTTTTTTTTATTATATACTTCTTTAATTTTATTTCATTTACACAAACTAATTAATATATGATTTTTTTTGTAGGTCACATGAATATTGGATTTTGTTTAAGATGTGACGGTTGAAGATTGAAGATGCAGTAAAGTTTTGAAGTTTGGTTATGTTTTGCTTTAGGCTTTAGGAGAGATTGTAATTTTTTATTAGTTCTTAAACTAAATACATTGGGTACATTTGTGATTGTGATTAGTGCATAGATATTTTTTGAGGTGACTAATTTGCACAGTCTTGTATTGCAAAAAAATTGATAATTATTGATTAACATTTTAATTTCAATTTAAAATTTTTATTTGTGTTCATGTTAATTATTTATATACGTAAATATTTATATCATGAAAATATTAAAAATGGGTGAGATATTTATTAATATATAATATCATTATAAAATTCATATGAAGACATTTCAAAATGTCATAATAAATAATTATTAATGATGACATTTTAAAATGTCATACTAAACTATCATTAGTGACATTTTTTATTATGCCTATAAATGAAATTCAAGACATTTATAAATGTCTTGATAAATAATTTTAAAGGACATATAAATTTGTCATCATTACTATAATAAAACAACATATATAAATGTCATTATAAATCTTATAGTGACATTATTTTTTGTCACTATAACAATTATTCATGCTATTAGTGTTGTCACTATTTTTATTTTATAGTGACATTAAGAATTGTCACTATAAATGAAATTCAAGACACTTATAATTGTCTTGATAAATAATTTTAAAGGATATATAAATTTGTCATCATTACTATAATAAAATGACATATATAAATGTCATTATAAATCTTATAGTGACACTATTTTTTGTCACTATAACAATTATTCATGCTATTAGTATTGTCACTATTTGTATTTTATAGTGACATTAAGAATTGTCATAAGTGATAAGACTTTAGACAACATCACTATAGAGGACATTTTAACTTAATGTCACAATATCAAAAATGTCAGTATAAGTGATATATGATGACACTTTTCAATGTCATTAAAAGCATTTTTTCTTGTAGTGATGAGATTTTCCAACCTCGGGTGACTGACCTGGCCCCACAAAAATTTTCCACCGGCCGCCAGTAGCGGACAATCTAGAAGCCCAGCGTCCCAGGATTTGCTCCCCATTTGGAGAAAAAATTCCTGTAAAATACGCCGTAACTGGGGATCAAATCGCAGATACATGGAATAACAACTAGTCACGTACCTTTCCACTGTACCATAACTTCGGAGGCCCGTTGGCTAGAAGAAGAAGAAGCTACTACTATTGATCATGAAAGAAATCAACACATGTGAAGGAGATGCTTCCAATGGTGGCGCTCCGTTTAACTAGATACCAAAGCACCAATTTGGAAAGAAGGGGGGAAAAAAGGAAAGGGGTGTGGCTGCTGTATGTGTGTGAGGTTATGGCTTCTACATTGTGGAAAAGGAAAAGGAGCAAGAGATGGGGGGAGGGGGATTAGAAGGAAGAGAAGACACTGTGAGATGAACACGGCTTGCGATGGAGGTAGAAAAAACTCTCAAAGGAGAAAAATAGATATTTATGATGAAAAATAATGGCATACCATGATAGAATAAGAAGAAAATAGAGAATAATTATTTTGTTATGAACTTATTATTGAAGCTAGACTTATTTATATAAGTTGTCTAAATAATAATGAAAAGATTAAATATGACATACAATCATAATAATAATAATCATAGCAGTGAATATAATAAATTTGAAAATATTATCTTTTGCTATCGATTAATGTTGACCTTGATTACGATGTCAAATATAATAAATCTCGATTGATTAAAATCAATTCGAAATTATTTTTCATGACTGTTTTCTTTGTTGTCATTAATGTGTCTATTAACCGCATGGGTAGGAAGCAAAAGATATTTGAGTGGGAACTATCAGCTGATTTGACTTGAGCAAACTTAGCCACATTAGGTCAATACAATTCAGACCCTAAATTCTCACCCCCTCTTAGAAGCAATGTGCACCCGCACCCACAACTTCTATAGTTGAGATTTATTTTAAACCAACCTTAATGCCTCTCAACTTCCAGTGTGAGAATAATATCTCATTCACAATGGAGACGAGTCATCTTCCATCCATCGCCTTTCATTCAGATTTTCCAACATTATATTACTACTTAAATTACCTAAATTAAATTTGTCACCTAAACTTTCATTAAACAGTTGATGAAAATACCTCTTTCTGTTAGGACCAAAAGGAATTTAGATATCTCCACAATGGCATGATATTGTCCACTTTGGGCCTAAGCCCTCATGGTTTTGCTCTTGGGCTCTCCCAAAAGGCCTCATGTCAATGGAGATACCATATTCCTTATAAACCTATGATCTTTCCATGTGTTTCTTAACATGAGACTAAGTTTGAACCCTTGCAACCCCTAACAATCCCCCCCTCAAACAAAGGACCATATGCCCCCACCACAAATGGGAACCCTTTCCGTTTTTGATGTCTGATCCACCAGGACTTTCTGCCCCTCGGTCCACCTGACCTACTAGGACTTCACCACCTAGCCGCAACTAGAACTGATCCTCTTGATCAAGACACGGGAGCCCACACATCCTTTATTTAAGGCTTAACGTACATGGTTAGATCTGGATCATAAAGAGCAACCTGGCTCTGATACCACTTGTTAGGACCAAAAGGAATTAGGATATCTCCACAATAGCATGATATTGTCCACTTTGGGCCTAAGCCCTCATGATTTTGCTCTTGGGCTCACCCCAAAAGGCCTCATGCCAATGGAGATACCATATTCCTTATAAACCTATGATCTTTCCATGTGTTTCTCAATATGGGACTAAGTTTGCACCCTTGCAACCCCTAACATATAGTCGAAGAAGATGTTAAATTCATCTTAAAGTTGGACATATTGGTATACAATGTTGTAAAAGATTTGACTCAAATTTCGTTGATGGTACTACAACATTAAGACAACCAACTATTTCATAAGGTGGCCTTGTATCTTCAAATCGACCACCACCTTCTTCTTGATAATCTACAGCTCAGTAATCTCATTCCAGAACATTCTCAGTTTCTATCTCTCCTAATATAGTTTCATCGACTCTTGAGAACCAAGGATAACATCCAAATTCTAGAGCGACTCATCATGTTACACCGGAGTATGATATTCTCATAAAGGCTTCGCCTTATCATGGACCCGACCTGGTACAAATACATAATGGCTAATGTTTGCAAATTACTCACCTTGAAAACACATCCTTTCAATCATGCGGTCGAACTTTTCGTATGCGCAACACTCTTCATGTTCTTTCTATCATCAAAAATTTACTTTCCATAATAATATGTTCTTTGAATTTCATTCTCATGATTGTCTTATGAAGGATCCCAAAACAGGAACTATTATACCCTAAGGAAATATTAAAGACAACCTCTATCATCTTCAACCCACCTCTACCAATGCATTTGTTGCGGAATGTATTGATAAATTCTCTTGGAATGCACGTTTTGGTCATCTATCTCTATGACTTATTCAGAATATCATTAATCAGTATGGTTTATCAATTTCTTTAGTCGTCTCAACTCATTTATGTGAAACTTGCATGAAAGCAAAATGTCATAAATTACCTTTTATGTCTTCTACTTGTACCTTTAGTTTTTCTTTGGAAATTATTTACTCTAATATATGGGATCTACTCCTATTCTATCTAATCAAGGTATCTTTATTATTATTTTTTTACAATTTTAGCAAGTTCATTTGGATTTTTCCTACGAAAAGAAAGTATGATCTCTTCGATTTCTTTTGTCATTTTCAAAAGCATGTTGAGTGCTACTTTAATCGTAAAATAATCTCTCTTCATTCTGATTGGGGAGGAAAGTATCATATCCTTCATCTTCATCTTACCTTCTCTGACATCTTTCATCGAGTCTCTAATTGTCTCCACACTCCAGAACAAAATGGATCCACTGAGAAGAAACATCGTAATATAATTAAAATTGTCTTAGTCCTTCTTAATCATCCTCAGTTCCACTTAAATATTTAGATGACACTGTTCAAACCTCAGTCTACCTTGGAAAGACGTTATAATCGCTCTCCAGATTACTCATTCTTTTATATCTTTGGTTATACATATTATCCTTGGTACTTTACTCTGAACACAAGATAAACCTTCGATCTCAATAATGTATTTTTCTTGATTATATTAATTTACATCATAGGTATCGTTGCCTACATATATCAATTGGGTGAATATATATTTCTCGACATGTTACTTTTGATAAGTTTCTCTTTCTATTTGTAGTTTTTCCCTTAGACACTCCTTTAGATAATCAAGTCACATTTCTAATTTCCCCTAATAGTATACCAAATCTCTCACAGGTTGCTCCAATAAGACATTCTTAAAGTCCAAGTGAGGATGACATTTTAGGCTCCATCTCCACCAATTCCAGCAAACTCAACACCTAGTGATATTCCGCTATCTAGTCCTAATTCGCATCAGTCTGACCACTTATCTCTAAGTAATTCTGTTGATAATACTCCTCGTCGAATGCTTCCTCTAAGTGAGATTTATGCTTGATGCCCACTAGTTTTCACCCGTTATCCTCTTCCATGTGCTCTAATTGTTTCTTCAAGTTTTATTGAACCAACTAGCTTTACACAAGTAGTCAAAGACCCAAATTAGCGTGCTATAATGGCTACAAAGTTTGATGATCTTTTACACAATGAAACATGGAGCTTAGTTTCTCATACTTTATCTATGAATATTGTGGACCCGAAATGGGTTTATCGAATCAAGTAGCACGTAGTTGAATCCATTGAACATTACAAAACTCGCCTTGATACAAAGGGTTTAGTCAATAATTAGGCATTAACTTCAATGATACTTTCAGTCCGATCGTCAAAATTACAACTATCAGATTGTTACTATCTATAAATATTAGCTCCAATTGTTCGATATGACAAATAGATATTTTCAATGTTTTCTTCATGATCAACTTGAAAAAACTGTATTTATGGAGCAATCATCAAGTTGTATCCACCCGTAACTTTCAATATATGTTTGTCAAATTCAGAAATTATATATGGTCATTGACATGGACCTCGTGCATGGTTTCATCGTCTATCTAATTGGCCTCACATTCAAGATTTTTATGAGTCAAAAACTGACTCTTTCTTATTCTACAAATAATATGAAAAATTTATCATTTTCTTTCTAATTTACATGAATAATATTTTAATAATGAGAAGTGATCAAGAAGGCATCACTTCTTTCCTCCATCTTCTTAATCAAGAGTATCCTATTCGGGATCTCGGTAAGGCTCATTTTTTCCTTGGCATGGAGTTTCTTCCACATTTTGAAGGTTGTCTTCTCTATTAGAGTGAACATATCACTGGCTTTTTCAACGAGCTAAAATGGATGATGCACGTCCTTTCTCCACACTGATCGTTGAAGGAATTTTACTACTCCTTCCTCTACTTTAATAGTTGACTCCCAGATCTACCGAAGTATTATTGGCGCCCCACAATTTGTCACCATTACACGATCTAACATTGCTTTCACAGTTAATCATGTTTGTCAATGAATGCACTCTTCTGCTGAGCACCAAAAGGTGTTAAGAGAATTCTTAGCTATCTTAAAGATACGATTTTACATAGTCTTCTTTTATATCGTCAATCCTCAATAGAGTTGAATGCCTATAGTGATATAGATTGGGTCAGATCTTCTAAAGACGGGCATTCTACGAGTGGGTATGTCATATTTCTTGGATGAATCTTATTTCTTTCTTATCTCTCAAAAAAGCAACCTGCAGTCCCTCGCTCAAGTACTGAAGTTGAATACAAAGTCATAGCTAATGTGACATCCGAAATTATTTGGCTACAACAATTCTTTCAAAATTACATCTTTCCATAATGAGTACTACACCTAAAATTTGATGTGACAATATAAGAGTGACTTATTTTACGGTAAATCCAATTTTTTATCATTGTATCAAGCACATGGAGATTGATTTTCATTTTGTTCATGATCGGGTGGCAACTCGGCAATTTTTAGTTTTTTATGTCTCTACAGAAGATCAAATTGTCGATATATTCACCAAGCTATTATCTAGATAATATTTTACCAAGTTAGCAATCAAACTCAACGTTCGAACACTACCATTGAGTTTGTCAGGAGTAATGACAACAAAGAAAGCAGTTATGGAAAATAATCTCGAATTAATTTTAATTAATTGAGATTTATCATATTTGACATCATAATCAAGATAGACATTAATCGATAGCAAAAGACACTATTTCCAAATTTATTATATTCACTTCTACGATTATTATTATTATGATTGTATATCATGTTTAATTTTTTCATTATTATTTAGACAACTTGTATAAATAAGCTTTTTGACTTCAATAATAAGATCATACAGAAATAATTATTCTCTATTCTCTTCTTCTTTTATTAGCATTAACATGCTGAATTTGAAATGATCATATGTTAATGGTGCATCTATAATCGCCCGAGTGAAACAATACACCATTGATGGGCATAGCATTTTGAGCCAGGCAAGAAAATACACTAAATGCCCTATAATCAATTATTTATTACTATGAAGGGTTGGACATGGCAAAAGACGATTCACTCACCCTCAATGCCTCACCAACTCGTCCTAAGGTCAACACAGAGGTCGTAAATTACAGGGGCTACTAGCTCGGATGTTGTAGCTATAAAGGGTTGGAGCACCTATATAAAGAGGTCATGTCCATGAGCAGAAGTGTGTGCAAGAGTAAACGAAAGAGAAAAGAAAAGAAATTTCATCCACCTTCCCCCTCATTTTGTTTTGTCGTGCATACCGCTCGACAGTTCTATTCGTGACAGCATTCAATTACATGCTCAATTTGCCACGATAACCTATTCTAGGTTGCGATTGTGGTTTCATCATTGCATCCTGGGAAATAGACATCTAGCGTGACTCATAGCACCGCCGGAGGAGGCAAATTTATTTTAAAGAAACTATGTCAAATGTAGACCTCAACTTTTACCTTTTTCGATTCATCACTTAGGTGGCAATGACCTACTCAAACTCAAGATTATTTCCTGAGTAGTCTCCTTGCTTCTTGACCAATAGCTATTCTCCCAAGCAACACGCAAGCATTCAACAAGATCGACACTCAGCTAATTTGGCACTTGGTCGACTCTACTCTCAGTGATTCAGCATCTCGGGTACTCGATGATCGAGTGACTTAGCATCCTGACTCGGTGCTCGAAAACCCATTTGAACTTGATAGTAGGTGACTTGGCATCCCGACTCAGACTCCACTTCCCACTCAGGATTGGGATGCATCAAGCCACCAAACCTTGCAACACTAAGGAGCATTCAGCAAGTGACGATCCACTTAGGTCGGTGGTGCATGCATTCGAGAAACTTGGTATCCAAGCCTCTTGGACTTTGCATCGATCAGTCCACTCGGTCAGCTAAATCAATCAACGATTGAGCATTCCGTAGCACGAGTTCAAATTGACTTATGCATTCAACAACTCAACTTGTAGTGCGACCCAACCAATCCAGGTTGACAGCCTGAGATATAAGTCATTTGACATATAAGTTGAGTTGTTTTTCTATAATCTCAATTTAGATTATTACCTATAACTCCACCAAGTCTTACATAAGCTTGTCCAACATATAGAAATTTAAAATTGGACTATATAATTCAATTTTAGAAGCAAAATAAGTTTTAAATGGGATGTAACATAGAAAAGTGATTGGATCAGATGCAATAGCAAAGCCACATTATAACATACTCAAGCTTTATCGCGAGGGTTGACGACGACCAACAACGTTGAGAAGAAGGTTGTAGAGACGGGAGAACGAAAGAATACGAGAAAAAAAGAAGGCAACCTGGGGCCATGAGATCAGCTCTGGATCTACCCAGGTAGATTAGCTGAGCTAGCTCCGCCCTTGACCAAATGATCAATAGAGGTATAAAAGTATCTAAAGAAGTAGCATATTGAATGTCTTACGAAGTCATTCCACCTAATATTGAAAATGAAAAAGA
The DNA here is from genome assembly GCA_024364735.1 of Boesenbergia rotunda. Taxonomy (NCBI): domain Eukaryota; kingdom Viridiplantae; phylum Streptophyta; class Magnoliopsida; order Zingiberales; family Zingiberaceae; genus Boesenbergia; species Boesenbergia rotunda. The sequence goes on from JAGFNQ010000853.1 coordinate 134,634, forward strand.
TATCTGATTAGTGGAGGGTAAGTAATTTAGTACCTTTATATAAAAATAAATGAGATATATAAAATTTTATGAACTAAGTTAATAAGTCATACCTTAAACTTTGAGAAAAAATAATAGGAAAAAAATAAGGAGATCATGATGACCAAAAATGAATTGGGATTCATATTTAAAAGGTTGACAATAAAAGTTATTTATCTTCTCAACAACTAATTGAAAAATATAGTAAAAAGAAGAAAGACTTATACTTGATATTTGTCGACCTAGAAAAAATTTATGATAGAGTCTCGAGGGAAATTACTTAAAGAATGTTTTAAAAGAAATGTGTAAACATAGTGTATGTTGAAATAATTAAAGATGTGTATGAAGATGTAATGACAAGAGTGAAGATTTTAAACAGATTAATCGAAATCTTTCCTATAAAGGGGTTACATCAAGATCAACGTTAAGTTTATCTTTTTAAATTAATTATTGATGAATTCACTAGACACATCCAAAATATGTTTATCATTATTTATGTTATTTATGGGTGATATTATTTTAATAGATAAGTCATAGGAAGAAGTAAATTCCAAATTCAAATCAGGAAGTGAAATGTTTTAAGTTTAGTAGAGTAAAAATAGATTATATGAAATTTAAGCTTAGTGATTTTAGACATCGTAAAATAATTATTAAAATAGAAAATGATGAGTTATTTGAACTAACAACTTTAGGTATTTATAATTATTTTTTCAATAGAATAGAGGGTTGGGAGAAAAATCTTATATAGAATATAAATAAGATAATTGAAATAAGATCGTAAAGTATCTCTAAAATTTAAAAAAAAATCTATAAAACGATGATTAAACTTGCTATGTTATATGATATTGAATACTAAACAATGACTTGAGTACATAAGTAAAAGGTTAGAGTAACAAAGACGATGATATTAAGATAGATGCACGGACATAAGAGAATGAATAAGATAAAAAATAAAAATATTAGAGAAAAAGTCAAGTTTGGGCCTATTAAAAAAAATTTTAAAAGACACGTTTAAGATGATATTAACATATTAGACTTAGATGAACAATGATTGTTCTAATAAGATCATATTAAACTATGACAAATATGTATATTAAATAAGAAAGGAGATGATCATAAAAAATTTGATTAGTAATGATAAAATAAGATAAAATTTATTTAAATATAGATAGTAATATAAAAGAGATAGAGATAAAGTTTAATTGTTACTAAAATTGAAAAATATATATTGGCCATTCAAAATTTTTTTAATAAACGGGTTTTACAGAATTTTAATAAAAAATTAAAAATGTCTCGACTTTTTAAAAAAAATTACAGAATTTTTGCATACTAGCTATTCTATTTTAAAATTTTTAATTAAAATTACTGCAATAAAGCTATATATTTTTAAAATAAAAATACGATCGGGAAAAAAATTAATAAAATACGCTTTCAAAATGAAATAATGGACATTTGATTTATGTATTTTTGCTAATTTGCATTAAATTATGGAAAAAAAAATCAAAAGTACGTATATGTTAAGAGTTAATGCACCACGCCTCGATTGATTGTAATATGCGGCATATAAATATCATTATAAATATAGGATAGAAAAATATCAAAAATACTAAGAAATAAATAAGTATATAAATAGGAAATAAATAAATACATAATAATATAAAATTCTCTAATACGACCCCTCAAAATGGTGTCCCAGAGATGATATCAATCTTGCTGCAAATATTAAATAGTCAAGGTCGAGAAAGTGACTTGGTGAGTGCATCGACCAACTGATTGGCAGTAGACTCACAGTTTAGAAGACTTACCATATCATGAATAAAATGATAATCAATAGCCAAATGTTTTATCTAAAAGTAAAAAATAGGCTTAGTCGAAAGATAGGTGGTACCCAAATTATCGGTGAAGAACACAACAAGTGTGATAACCGAAAGAAGTAGCTCTATTAAAAGTGGCTTAATTCATTGAAGCTCTGATGACATAGAGGCTATAGCACAATATCCGGCCTCAGTCGAAGAGCATGTAACTGTGTGCTGCTTGGTTGATTTCCAGGAAACCATATTAGCACCTAGAAAAATAACAAATGCACCTGTAGAATATCGATTATCCAGATCTCCTGCCTAATCTGCATCAGAAAAATCATGAAAAGTGAGAGGTGTATCTGCAAGTTGACGAATGTCAAGATCTCTAGTACCATTGAGATACTAAAATAGACACTTCACAATGCCCCAGTGTGTCTAAAAAGGCATACATAAACTATGAATGTGTGTTGACCGCAAAGAAAATATCAGGACGAGTCATACGGAGATGTTGTAAACCACCCACCACCTGTTGGAACTTATTTGCATCAAAAGACGGAGCCCCATCATGCAAAGTAAGATGAGAGCCTGCAGCAATATGAGTGGAAACTAGCTTGGAGGTAAGTATGTTGTGTTTAGAGAGGAGATCAATGACATACTTTTGTTAGGACAAAAGAAAACCATTCGAAGCTATGTGAACCTCAACTCCGCATAGAAGATGGAAAGAGCCCCAAGATCCTAAGTTGCAAATTTGACATTAAGTGTGTATATTATGTCGTCAATGACAAAACCTTCACTACTTGTAATGATTAGATCATCTACGCATACGGGGAAATAAATAACAGTGTTATCCCAATGATAAACAAATAAAGAGGTATCAACCCAGGAGGCGATAATGTCACGAGAGACCAAGAAGGCGTGAAGCCCCAAATACCAAGCGGACGTAGATTGCTTCAAGCCATAAATCGCCTTATGCAAATAACACACATGATCTGAAAATTTAGCACTGCGCATACTAGAAGATTGTGTCATATAAACCTCCTTTATAAGACGTTCATTGATAAACGCATTGTTGACATCAAGTTTGTGAAGACACCACCATCGATTCACAACCAGACTAAGAACAATACGAATGGTTACCGAGTTAATAACATAGTTGAATATGTATCATGAAAGTCAATACCAGGATGCTGATGAAAGCCCTTGGTAATAAGGCGAGCCTTATATCGATCTACAGAGCTATCAAGATTGCGCTTAATGTGAAACACTCACTCGTTACCCATAAGATTCTGGTCTCGTGAAGATGGGATATGAGTCCAAATCTGATTATGGAGAAGAGCATCATACTTTTGTGCATGACCTATACCCAGTTCAGATCTTTGAGCATCTGCGTGTCAGATGATAGTTCACAAGGCTATGAAAGACTAGTATGAAGGATATACTTTAGGTTGATTTTGTAAATGATATTTTTAGAGCGAATTTGCATGAGATGTTGGTTTAGGGAAGCGTAAGGGAAAGAGAGAGGGGAAAAGAGAGGTGATGAGTGTAAGTAACCCAGGTTGATTTTAATGTGGTCAACCGATTTAAGTTAAGTCCTGGTATTTTTAATCCCTATGTCTAAGTGTACAAGAACTTAGGAGTGCAGGAAGTCGAGTGGAAAACACAGCGGTCGAGAAGGATGGCACGGAAAGGGAGCCGACGGGCTCGGTGCATTCGAGGGACGCGGAGCTCTGCGGAAGAGTACGTCGGTAGAGCGAGAAGGACGCGCGCGGCGTCTGAGGGACGAGAAGCCGGGAGGAAGGACGCTCAAGGGGCGAAAGGCTGGAGTCGAGTTTGGGTGAGTCTAACTCCAGTTTTCTAGAAATCACCCAAGAAGACCGGAAGTCACATTGGAGAGTGGTCAGCGGTTGCTGACCAAACCCACTTTCGGGCGCCCGTAAGCATACGGGCGCTTGGGCTCTCGGGCGCCCAAGCACTCGGGCGCCCTTGTGCATACAGGCACCCGAGAGGTTGTTTTTAGCCGTTTGCGAATGTTGCTCTTTGGATAACTATCATGCCATGTGTCAAGCACCTAAGAGCACTCGAGCGCCCTATAAGTGTCACGTCAGCAAACGGATAAGTCTGACCAGGGCTATAAATAGACCCCTAGAACTTAGTTTCAATTAACTCATTCAATTCAAGCATTAGCAAATGAATTCAGTATAGTTTTTCTTTCTTTTCAGAGCTTTCCACATGTAAGAGGCTTCTCCGCCCGAAAGAGTTTTATTCAGAAGAATCGAGCTATATTCTGCCTTGGATTAGCAACCTCTCCGATTGTAAACCAAGTAAAATTCTTACTGCCTCTTTCCATTAAGTTTGTTATATTTTTTATGCTATTTATTATTTGCATTAACTAACAAACATCTTTGTTTAAAGATAAACAAAAGATTTGAATTTTTATTTTCAGGGGCAATTCACCCCCTCTTGCCGACCTTCGATCATCGTCAATTGGTATTAGAGCAAAGACGCAGTAGAAGAATTGACCGCCATCTAAAGCAACTTTCAAAATGGTTGGACCGGTCATCTACCTACCAAAGTTTAAGGAGAAGTTTGCATTTTGGAAACGCAAAATGGAGGTATTTTTCAAAATAGACTTTAGTATTTTACTAACAATGAAATTTGGTTTTGAAGTACCTAGAGATAATAACGGAAATGAACTTGAAGAACATCACTGGACTGAAAAGCAAGGCGATGAATTTTCGGCAAACGGTAAGGCCGAGTTTCATCTTCTAAGTGTACTATCAGCTTAGGAAATCAAATGAATCAGAATATACAATCCGCTAAAGACCTCTGGCATAAAATGTTGGAACTCCATGAAGAATTGAAGGAAGTACAATCTGACTCCTCAATAGACACCAACTCATCTTCAGAAGAGTCTGACATTGTGGAGGCTAACGGACTAGCACTAATCACTAGTACAAAAAAGACCTTTAACAACGGCTTTTAACACCGGTTGTATTAAAACCGGTGTTAAAAAAAGGCGGTGGCATTTTTGTAATTATTTGAACTTTAAAATACTTTTAACACCGGTTCTTTTAACAACCGGTGTTAAAAATATATTTAACTACGGTTTTATAAATAACCGGGGTCATATGTTATAATTATTTGAACTTTAAAATACTTTTAACACCGGTTCTTTTAACAACCGGTGTTAAAAATATATTTGACTATGGTTTTGTAAATTTTCTAGATTTTTAGAATTTTTAGATTTTTAGAATTTTTTATTGTTTTTTTACGAAGTTAAGAATATTTTAATTGGATAAATGGTTTTTAAAGGAAATCTGTTTATACCATCGTGGAAATAATTTCTGAAGTTTTAATTCAAAACCCTAAGTTATTATTAAACGGCGCCGCTTCTTTTTTTTCTCCTTCCGCACGCGCGACAGCTACTGTCCCGAAGACTGCCGTTTCCGCGGGGCTGCCAACCCTCACCGTCGGCCGCGAACCCTTCGCCGGAAGCCGTTCGGCCTCCGCCCGGACGTGCGAAGCTGCCGTTGTAGGCCGCCAAATCGTCGAGATCCGCTGCTTTTCTCCTGTCCGCAAGCCGCGAGAAAACCGCTGCCCGTCGCCGTCGCCGTCGCAGCGAACGGCCGACCACATCTCCTATCACCGACCGCTTGCGCCGCCAGCCGACCACTGCCGACGACACCAACCATTGTCGGAGAAGAAGAGTTAGGTAACAAAGTTAATTAATTCGTTCATTGACTTTTGGTTTAATAGATGTGTTTGGTTGGCTTAATTAGTTTGATGGATTCAGAGTGATTTCTTTAGTTATACCAATGCTAGGAATAGCCGAAAAGGTCGTGGAGTTCCTGCTTCATTTCCATTTGCTGGCAGATTTTCCGGTTTCTGTTCAAGGAAAATTGGGTTTTTAGTGATGTATTCAAATTAATTGATTTAAAATTTAACTTTTATTTCAGATTTAGTATATAGAATTATTTATAGGTTATGGAGTATAAATTGAATGAACAGTGTATTGGTTCGTATATAGGTGTTGATTAAATGGTTAATTGATTTATTAACTACCACGGTAAGGTAATTAAATATTATTTGTCTAATTAAGGATGTGATTAATTAGTTAAATAATCAATTTATAGATCAAGTAATTAGTCACGGGATAAATAAATTAAAGTAATTGATTTACTGTTTAATTATTGACTAATTAAATCATAGTTCGGCAAATTGATTGAGAGAGCATTATTCGATCAAGAAAATTGCTATAATACGAATAAGAAATCTAGATGATTTCTAAAGGGGAAAATGGATTATTATAGTATTTATGGTTAGTAGGATTATTCTTGTATTTAGTTTGTTTTGTATTCAGTACTTTTAGGATTTTGAGTTTCAGATAAATCATTTGACTTGAAGATGGTTTGGATGATCTACTATAGAGGTGGGTAGTTCCTCTGATCTCTTTAGTTTCTTTGACCTTAGTGCATGATTCTGTTATTTGCATTGATTCTGTAGTAGTTATTTTTACCTTGATATTTAGTCTATGTTACTTCTTGAGTTTGACCTTATTGCAGTCTATTTTGATATCTATGCAGACTTATTATTGTTTACGCATGATGTTATACATGATGTATCAGACCGTAGCGTAGCTTGCAGGTTTTACTCTGGAATGGGGCCTTTACTCTATCAAGTAGATCAAACAGGTATTTTGAGATGAGATGGACAAACTATTGTTGTCTTGTTTTCTTGGTCATTGTTTTGTGGAATTATAAGGTAGAAGTTATTTTCATTTGATACTAACAAACGGTATCTTGTGATCTTAGTTTTAATGGTTCATCTGTAATATTGCTTAACTATCCTATTTCTGGTATTTAAAAGCAATTGCTGCATTGGATATACTTTCTTGTTGTCTTTCTCTTTCTTAGAATTGAACGAGTCTGTTTTTTATGAGAGAATTGTGCATGACTAAGCAAAATCTTCCTTGCACTTGAATTAAACAGTCTAGAGATTTGCAATGGATCCTGGCATGGAGCAACTTCGGCAAACTTTGGTTGAGGTTGAAACAGAAGCTGAGGAACTTTTTTTAGCAAGACATCAGGTTAGGACCTTTTCTGGTCTCTACTACCAACTTATCAATTCTCTAGTCTAGTTGCATCTAATGTTTCCTGTATCGACAGCTTGTAGAAAATGATAGGCTTAGGAATGCTAATAGAGAAGCTCTGACAGCTCTACGTAGGAGAGCTCAGACTACAAGGAGTAACATTATATAGCGAATTGCAAAGATTTGACAAGTGCTATTATTATTGAGGGACTTATTGTCTGTTACTGTACAAGGTAATATTTTGTTCATTCGACTTTGTCCATTCTTCATTTCTTTGATGAGCTAAGCGAAGAGAGTTCTTCTGCCTAATGTAATTTAGTTTGTTACCTTGAATAGCAGCTGTTTTCTCCCCTTCTCCAAAAGTTGATATTTAATGGTACATTGTGACATTTGTGCGTTTCCTGTAAACTGTAATTCAGTAAAAGGATATCAATGGAATTAAGTTTCAGTTGATTATATTAGTTCGTCTTATTTTATGATTGAAGCATCAGGTATGGGCTGCAAGTGCAAAACCTGAAGCCTGCGATATCTCTGTGCAGCTTAACACGTATTATTAGACAAGGTTTGTGAGTTGTGACCTCTTTATTATATTTGTTTTCATCCCTGCAATATTCTGTTCTATGTCATCTCATGTTAGCTTAAATGCCACAGGAGCATATATACTCACTTGCTAATGGGAATTCTTATGATTTCACATTCAAAATGCTTCATTTAGTGTGGCACCCGACAGAAAATTTAATTACTTGTGCTGCCTTGAACAGTTTGTACATGTATTATGCATGAAGATCATACTGGAAGTGAAGGTCTCATTTTGCAATTTTTTTTTATTTGGATTTGCTTCTCAAGGCACATAGCTTTTGATGTTCAGTGAACAAGATACAGGAGCATGTAATTTGTTGCATGTTCTTACTAGGGCCAAACGATTGCTCAACAGAAGGAGTTCAATCTGAGAAAGCCCCCATCATTCATTATGATTTACTGGTTTTGGGATTCTTGGTACTATACCTTAATCTATCTGCCTCTAGCTAGTTCTTTGGTTAAATCTCAAATGACATCTGACTCCTGAATCATTTACTTGGTTTTGCTGGCCAGACCTTGTTATGTGGTCTTATTGGAGTTCCACCTTCAAATGGTGTCATCCCACAATCTCCAATGCACACGAAAAGTTTGGCCACCCTCAAACACCAAGTAAGCTCCAAATTGTGAATGATTGATTATATTGCTTCTCTCTCCATAGCATTATTTGATATTTTTTCATTGAAATTTTCTCACAGTTGCTTCGCAATCGACTGGTAGCCACTACACGCCAAAGCATGAAAAGAAATTCAAGCTTGACTCAAGTACTGTATGGAAATATGCAAGACGCTTATAAGAGATGGAATGCTAAGCTGGTCGAAGTTCTGCAACGTACTCCTCACTATTTGATCTTGGACTAGACCGTTTACTTGCAAACTCGTGTGGCAAGCTTCTACATTGTCTTTGCTTGGAAAATCACATAGCGAGTAGGAGTATAATGTGTTATTTGATTTACATTTTGCTTTTGTTGAAAGAAAAATGGATAGTTGTAAAATACATGGATTGTTTTGTTTTTGAAACTAATTGGATGTTGCATTTACTTAATTCATGGTGTGTTATTGATTATGGATAAACTATTATATTATTGTGTTCTTTTATATGTCTAGAAAAATTATAAATAAAAATAAATATGAAATTTATATAAAAAATTAAGACTTTTAACACCGGTTGTTTCTAGAACCGATGTTAAAACATCATTTTTAACACCGGTTGTTTCCAGAACCGGTGTTAAAAATGATGTTTTAACACCGGTTGTTTCCAGAACTGGTGTTAAAAATGATGTTTTAACACCGGTTGTTTAAAATAACCGGTGTCTAAAATGGCTTTCCCGCCTCATAATTTTGAACTTTTAACAACGGTTATTAACCGGTGTTAAATCTATATATTACACCGGTTTGTTAACCGGTGTTAAAAGTCTATACTTACAATGCCGGCTGGATCAACACCGGTTCCGGAACCGGTGTTAAAAGTCGAAAATAACCGGTGTTAAAAGCCTTTTTTTCCACTAGTGAATGGCCGAGTACCTATCAGAAGATAGTGAAAGTTCGTCCAAAATGAGCCTTGATGAAGGGGGATAGACTTCAGAAAGAAGCATCGATGAAGGGAGAGCTTCCAACTTTAAAAGTGATATAGTAAGTGTGGTATGTTTTCTACCTCTTGATCAGTTATATTTTGAAATTAAGAAAATGATGAAATCCCTGTGTTAACTAAAAACAAAAAATACAGATTTAAAGAAGAAATGAACTTCTGCTTTAGAAATATTTGATAAGTTAAAATTTAAAAATAAAATTATGAGGGTTCAAATCGAAAAATTGAAAAACAATCATGCATGCTCAAATTATCTTCAAAATTTAAAAATTAAATATTTTGAAAATTTTAATTGGTATTTAAATATCACAAGCATCAAATTTTAAAAATTCCTAAGACTTATATTCATTCAAGATTTTTGGTTAATTCTGTTGGCAAAAATTTATATTGGATCCCAAAATCAGTACTGAATTGTTAGATATTATTTAACATTCACTAGTGGAAAAAACGCTTTTAACACCGGTTATTTTCGACTTTTAACACCGGTTCCGGAACCGGTGTTGATCCAGCCGGCATTGTAAGTATAGACTTTTAACACCGGTTAACAAACCGGTGTAATATATAGATTTAACACCGGTTAATAACCATTGTTAAAAGTTCAATTATGAGGCGGGAAAGTCATTTTAGACACCGGTTATTTTAAATAACCGGCGTTCAAACATCATTTTTAACACCAGTTCTGGAAACAACCGGTGTTAAAACATCATTTTTAACACCGGTTCTGGAAACAACCAGTGTTAAAACATCATTTTTAACACCGGTTCTGGAAACAACCGGTGTTAAAAATGATGTTTTAACACCGGTTCTAGAAACAACCGGTGTCAAAAGTCTTAATTTTTTATATAAATTTCATATTTATTTTTATTTATAATTTTTCTAGACATATAAAAGAACACAATAATATAATAGTTTATCCATAATCAATAACACGCCATGAATTAAGTAAATGCAACATCCAATTAGTTTCAAAAACAAAACAATCCATGTATTTTACAACTATCCATTTTTCTTTCAACAAAAGTAAAATGTAAATCAAATAACACATTATACTCCTACTCGCTATGTGATTTTCCAAGCAAAGACAATGTAGAAGCTTGCCACACGAGTTTGCAAGTAAACGGTCTAGTCCAAGATCAAATAGTGAGGAGTACGTTGCAGAACTTCGACCAGCTTATATTCTTTCGTTGTAATTTTGTTAAAATCTTTTAAGATAACTATTTGTATAAAAATTAGTTTAATTTTTTATAGAGTATGCTTTGTTCTATCTATAGAAATTTTTTCAAAATTTTTTAGATAAACGAATTTATTATGATTTTTCGTTCGAAAATATGGTCTTAAATTTTAAAAATACTTAAAACATTAATTTCATCAAATCCATTTTTTTTTAGAATCTGTAAATTATCTTCTAAGTCTTGAGAAAAATTTTCAAATTTATTTGATATCAAAATCTCAATTTAAATTACTTTTCTGAATTGTCAATATTGAATTCAAAATTTAAAAAAAAATTGAATTTTTTGGAAACTAATTACTGTGTTAAAAATCTTTTCATAAATTTTGAAAGAAATTTTGGATTATCTTTAAATTTTTGTAAACATTTCCCTTAATATTTTAAGTTTTTGATGTGATTAAAGGGGGGAGAAGTTGTATTAAGTTAAGGGCTAGACTTTAATTTTAAATTTTTTAGTACTTACACTATTATATATTTGTTCATATTTTGTTTATATTTGTTTACCCTAAATTAACTCGGGTTGATGCGTATCAAAAGGGGGGAGATTGTAAGTACCCCAGGTTGGTTTTGATGTGGTCAACCGATTTAAGTTAGGTCTTGGTGTTTTTAATTCCTGTGTCTAAGTATGCAAGAACTTAGGAGCGCAGAAAGTCGAGCCAAAGACGCAACGGTCGAGAAGGATGACATAGAAAGGGAGCCAACGGGCTCGGTGCATCTGAGGGACGTGGAGCTCTGCGAAAGAGTACGCTGGTGGAGTGAGAAGGGCGTGTGCGGCGTCTGAGGGACGAGAAGCCGAGAGGAAGGATGCTCGAGAAGTGAAAGACCGAAGTCGGGTTCGGGTGAGCCTAACTCCGATTAGCTAGAAATCACCCAAGAAGACCGGAAGTCACGCTGGAGATACTCTCGGGCGCTCGAGCGCCCCTGTGCATACAAGCGCTCGAGAGGCTATTTTTAGCTGTTTACGAACATTGCTCTTTGGATAACTATCAGGCCACGTGCCATGCGCCCAAGAGCACTCGGGCGCCCTATAAGTGCCACGTCAGTAAATTGATAAGTCTGACCGGGGATATAAATAGAACCCTAGAGCTCAGTTTCAATCAACTCATTCAATTCAAGCATTAGCAAACGAGTTCTGATTGGTTTATGCGAGCATATGAGTCTACTGCATCTTGTCTAAGTTTTAGTTTGTGATTTCTACAGCTGGTTCTGTTAGTTGCATCTAGGTGCTGTTAATTCCTGCAGTCAATTCGGTTTGTCTGTACAGAAATGTTTGCTGAATTTTTCCATTCCTGTGCTGCAGTTTAGTATCAGTTCTGACTTAAGATCAATTTCGGTACATCAGTTTGGCTCTAGAATTTTACTTCAACTCGAGTTGTGTTTCTGCATGTATCTGATGCCAATTCTGCAATCGATTGTTGGCTGGATAGCCAAGTATATCACATCAGAAGCTTGGTTTTGCTTGCATCCAGTTTATGCCATCTGAAATGCTGCAGTTAATCTGTACTCAATTCTATTCTGAATTATGCAGCTGTACACACTCACTAATTTTGTATCAAGCTAAACTAAGTAGCTGAATTTGCGATTGGATGTTCTGAATTCTATTTTGCCCTTGACAGTTTCTGAATCATTGCTGAATGTTGTTACTGAATTTTTGTATCAACTTCTCTTTTGCGTATCAACTTGAAGATTTGATTGGTTTGTGCTTAAGCTGTGATTTCCATTTATGCATTAGAGTTTAGCTCTGAATCCTTGTATGATTGCCAATTTATTTTGACTATTAATCCAGTTTTCTGCAGCCTAGTGTGAATTGCTGCAAGTGGTCTCAATGATTCTGAATTGCAGATCCAGTGCAATCGAAACTAGTTGTGTTTGCATCTAGCTTGTATCAAGTCTAGTGTTCATGGCTGTAAATTAGGTTTAAGTTCCTGTATTAGTATCAACCGAAAACTCTGTTTTTTAGCATTTAATCGCAAATTGAATTCAGATTGCTTTCCTATATTCGGTTGAGTTGCCTTGGTTAATTCGGTTTCCCATTGATTGAGTGTTAATTGCCATCACTTTGTTCAGCTTATTAGTTAAGTTTCGTTCATGTTTATTGCGAATTCATTTCAGAATGCAACCCAAAACCCAAACTCTATTTGAAACCCGAAAACACAAACGACACGTAAATACAAGCGCGAATCAAATTATATCGACTAGTCCCCGAGAAAAATACGACCTGTGGCCCCTATATTACATTTTCAGATTTTGATTGTAAAAAGGGTTTCCAGCTATTCATTGATATTTAAATTTGATGAGCCCATACATTTCGTGACAAAGTAATTAGTATATTTTGGGCCCGTCAAATTTTTGGCGTCGTTGCCGGGGAAGCAACTAGTTGATTTGTTTGATTTTTGCTTGCATACTTTTGGACATATCATTGGGTTCTATTTCATTTTGCTATATCTTTCATATACGGTTGCTGCCATTTTTCTTGTTTGTTTTGTGACAGGGCTGCAAATTCAAAATGGGGTCAAAAGAGATAGAAGAGGCATTGGAGGAGTTAAAAAATGTGTTAAAGGGGTTGGACTACCAACTAGAACGTAAAGCTCAGTCATCTACTTACCAGAAGCTACCTCAGCCACAATTTCAGCCTCTCCAGCAATTTCAGCAGCTAAGTCAAGAATTCCAACAGCCCTACTCAAATTTCCAACAAATTCAGAATGGGCAGCCCCAATTTTCAGTTTTTGAGCAACCAAATCAGTTTTTTCAGCCATCATTGCAACAATTCGAGCAACCACAACAATTCCAACAATTTCAGCCGAATTCCAGCAATTTCCAGAATTTCCAGAATTTTCAGAACGGGCAGCCAATTTTCCAGAATTTTCAGCCCAATTTTCAGCAACCATTTCAGCATTTTGAACCTCAATTCCAGCAATACAATCAAGGGCAGCAAGTGTGTCAACCATTTCAGCAAGATCCGCCTCAAAACCAGCCATTTTATCAGCCTACACAGCCCTTGAACCAGTTTTCACAGCCCTACAATCAAGGGTTTCAAGGGCAGAATTTTCAGCCTTCGGCACATAATTTTCCAGACCAAAATCAGAACTTTCAAGGCTACATTTCCCAGCAAAGTTTCCAAGAATATCAGCCCTTTAATCAGCCCCAACAGCCATGTTTTCAACCAAATCAGCAAGCTCAAAATTTTCAGCCTACTTCATCCTTTCAAGGTCAAACAAGGAGCTATGCTAACCAAGGAGGCTATGGGAGTTCTAGTGCAGGAAATGTGCTCCAACAGAAGGTCGAGGAAATGTTGCAACAAGTTATGCAACAACAAAGGGTGGAGGAGATAGTTCAACAAGTTTTACTATATCATCAACAAGAGAAACAAAGGCAAGCCCAAAAATCAGAACAATCCCCCGGAGTTGGATTTATATCAGTTCAAGGTGACCCTAGCGCATGGCCAAGTCCTTCTTCAAGTAATCTTGCAAATTTGATAGAAGAAGAAGATGACGTACTCATCAAAGTCTGGGCACCTAGAGCATGCATCCCTCCGGAGATTCCTACTCAAAATTCATTTTCAAATTTTCCAGCTCCAGAAGAAGAAATTGAAGCTCCACAGGACCATTCTAGACTTTTATTTTCTGATGATAGTATTATTAGTGGTCCTAATTTTTCTGATACTGTTGTTGCAGATATTACAGGAGAAGCATGCAGAGGAGATGATTCCATAGGTGTAGGGGATTGCACTAAGCCCCAGGGACCACCACAAGATTCAGAAAATGAACCAGAAAGTGTAGGGACTTGCATGGTGGAAGCAAGCACCCAAGGATCACCAGTTTATTGTCCACCAGAGCCTGAGGCTGAAGAGGAGCATGAACATGACCAGGAGGAGACCACAGATACACCTTCAGGTATTATCCAGCACGCTCAGGTAAGTATTTCTCCTCTTTCTTCAGAAAAATTCATTGAGGTACCTAGGGATGATTCTATTGACTCTGATGATTTTATTGATATACCTTGTGTAGAGATTGTTTGTGAAAATCCAATAGAGGTATCACACATTGATTTCCTTGATCATCATGCATTACTTGATACATCTCTTGTAGATATGGATAGCGAAATAACTTTAGAGGCACCCATAATTGATGTTGTTTTCTATGATGAATCTTTTGATACATCTTTTGTGGATATGACTAGTGAAAATTTTTTAGAAGTGCCTGAAATGAATGTTATTTATTTTGATGAATCTCTTGCTATTTCATATGCTGAGAATGAATGTGAAAAACTTATGGAGATATCTGATTTTGATTTGATTGGCTGTGACACATTGCATGATACACCCTTGATTGAAAATAATTGTGAAATTTCTATTGATGAGCCAGAAATTGATTTCTTTATTTGTGATGAGTATATGGATGCAAATTTGGTAGGAAATAATTTTGAAAATTTCATTGAGACACCAAGCCTTGATTTAATTAGACAGGATGCAGTTTTGGATTCATTTGATGCAGAGACTGAACTTATATCATTTCTTTCTGATCCTGAACGCTTGAGAGAGGTATTACATTGTTTTGCAGGGTCCAGAAGACTTCAGGAGTGGGTACTCCAACTGAACAGACTTCAGCCTCCTGGAAGGACTTTTGAAGGGCATCAAGAAGGAGGAGATGATCTGACTTTAATTAAAAGCACTCCATCCCTTGAATGGCTCTTGAACCTGAATCGCCTGAGGCCACCAGAGCAAAATTTTGTGAAATTCAAGTGTGGGGGAGTTCCAAATCTCCCAGCCACCCAGACTCCTCCACTACCACGGTGGAGGCTACTTCTGGATAGACTCCGCCCACCAGAATAAAGGGGAGTCTGATTCTTCTGACATTTTCTTTTATTGCATTTTTCATTTTTTATGCTTTTTAGAAGTAGAATTTTCTTTTAAATTGAGTCTTTGTAAATAAATGCATGTTATTTCTTTTGTCACTTTTTCTTGCATGAGTAGAAATAAAAGTATCCCTCTAGGTTATCTCCATAGCATTTTAGAATCTTTTGAAAATAAATTAAATTTGATTGTCAAGACTTAGGGTTTGAGCTAATGGATGAAATCTTGGATACTTGAGTACTACTTGCTTTAGATTCTTAATTGAGGACTTAGGATGAATTATTTTTACCTAGTGAGAATTAGCCTTACCTTTGTGATACACATATGTCATTGGCTCTAGAACTTGCTTAGGTTCTTTCAAATCCATATTTCAATGATTGGATCACATCTATAGAGACTAATCCATTTGTTTTCCTTTCCACATCAATTTTTAGCAATAATCATGTTTATCCTATTTGTCTTTACTTATTTCCTTCTCTTACCTTCACTTTTCTTTGGACTTGTGTTTGATATGTTTCTAATGCTATTTTGCCCGAGACGGACAAAGATTTAAGTGTGGGGGAGTGACTAAAGTTTTGGATGTATTTCATGTCAAAAAGAGAAAATTTTTTGCCAAGTTGAAGCCAAAAGGTGCCAAGTGAGTTGAATTTGAATTCCAAAAATGAGCAAGAGGATGGAAGCAAGTGAAACATTTAGATTTCTCATCATCCTTTGAAGATTCAACTGGCACGCAAAAAAAAAAAAATCTGCATTAAAGAGAAGAAAATGACACAAAGGAAGCAAGGTAAGTGGAAGAAGAGGACTTGAAAATCTGAATAATCTGAGCTGAATAGGAAATCAGAGAATTGCAAGGTTGGAGAGTTTGAAGGTTTGGGATCCAGAAATGAATGGTCTTGGAGCTGGACTTTGTAGAGAAAAATTGATAGAAGTGTGCCAACTAGAGAAGGGTGTGTATCAAAAGTGAGTTGCAAGTGTAGCAAAGGTTATATGTGGAGCATTAAATTTTTGTCTCTAATTGCTACTTGATGTCTCAAGCTTTCTAATATGAATGCTGATCCGAATGAAATGTTCCATTAGAAGATTTGATGAACCGGAAAAAAAAAAAAGCAGTTTGGTATCAACTCCAAGCTGAATTCATGCTCCCAAATTCAGAAATGTATAGCAGAACTTGCATGATAGTTTTTGGCTGAATTCAGTCTCTTTGGGAGCAGATTCGAAGTGTTGGGATGATCTATTCAGAACAAAACAGAAGTTGAACACAAGCTGGAAAAATGCAGTGAAGCTTAAGCAGGAATTCTGAGCTGATCAAGATAAAAGAAAAAAAAATCTAAAAACACTGCTGGAAAGATGAATTGCAGTTGAGATATTTCGACTTTGAGCTTCTGAAATGAAACAATCTGAAGTTGCAGCAGAAAAGAAACAAAACAGAAAAAAGATCAGTGAAGCTGGAATCAGAAAACAGCTTGGGATCAAAACCGAAAATACAGTTAAATTGAGGCTAACTGCTGCAAAAATGTCAAAGAATTGCAAGGACTATAAGTACTGCCGTGGAGCTATCTAAATAAACAAGACCTAGCTGCCAACACAAACAGGATTCAGCAGAGAAAAAAAATATAGAAAACAGTTTGAGAAAATAAGAAACAAAAGAGAAACAAGTTGGTACACAAAGTTGAAATTTGGCTCCATGAGATCATTGAAGTTTCTCCCATCCGAATCAAAAGCTTTATTCCATTTCATTTCTGACCTTGCTAGAGGATAAAAGAAGAAGAGAAAAATCAGAAAAGAGAAGAAAGAAACAAAAATGGCACACAAAGAGCAAGGTTGGCACGAAATTGAAGAAAATTGGCACATTGAAACCAAAGAAGAGTTTTTCATCCAAATCAAAGGCCATTACTTAAATCTGACTTTACCACACTTTTGATATCATTAGAGGACTGTCAAGATGGGGCAAAGCGCATTGGAAACATTTTTGAGCAACAAAGTCTTCCACTCCATCAATTTTTTCCATTTCCTTGATTTTTATTCCATTTCTCACCATTTTCCATGTTTACACTTGTTTTTGTAGATGTTGATCCTAATCATGAATAATGGTAGAGATTAGATAATAAGCAAGCCTATGGTAGTTCAAGAAGCATATGTGTTTGAGTGAGCTCCACTTCCATCATCAAGTTAGAATTTAAGGAGAGAGCCACCAAAACTTCCCTTGAAAGGCTAGTGATTTAAATTCATCTCAATGACTCATGATTGATGAAAAGGCTAAGTTGTTGATTTAAGGATAAGATACTAATCCATAGAGCTTAGATTTATGAGAATTGACAATCTTAGGTAATTTCTTTTCATTTGCTTCTAATTATGCTTAAGAAAGCCTAAGGGACACATATTAGTTATTTCGCGAGACGCTCAAGGTTAAGTGTGGGGGAGTTGATAAGCACCATTTTATTGATTATTTTAATTGCTAAAATCCATGTTTGACCTATGTTTTTATTGCTTAATTGGGATTTTGCCCTAGGTTTTAGGATTTCCTCTTATTTTGGACTTAATTGCAAATTTACATATTTTTTGGATTATTTGGCCACTAATTTTCTGATATATTTTTGTAGGCATGAAAGGATCCTGGACCTAGGGCATACTGGGTCAAACTTGAGTCGGATGTGAACCGGATCGAATTATCAAGCCTACGATTAATCCGGGCCGTCCGATTCAAGAGCGGCTAGATCTGAGTCATCCGGGACGATCTGAAGCAATCCGAGCTAGGGTTAGGGTTGATCAAGCTCTATGATCAAGATCTGAAGGTTTCATCCCAATCAGAGCTAGATCAACCGTTGGATCAAGCAAGGAGGGCTCTAGAGCGTCCAATCACAGATAGAGTTGATCTGGACCATCCGTTGCATATCTGGAGGATCCGAGCTACCACAAGGCAGATCCTGACCCCAGATCATCATCATAAAAGTTTGGCTCAAATCAGAGCAAGATCAGCCGTTGGATTTCATCCGATCAATCTGGGCCGTCCATTGCTATATACTTAAGGAAAAATTTTCAGCGCTTCTCCCTGTCGCGTTTCCTCGCCGCAGCTTCGTCTCCTTCATTTTGTTCATCAGTTTTCAGTAGTTTTCTTCATCCAAGGGGCGCGACCCCTCAATTCCTTCCCTAATCATGTGTTAGGTCATTTGGAAGGTTTCATCGGTGAGGTTCTAGCTCAGATTTGCCCAAAAACAGGGCTGTTGAGAGGTTTCCGCAGTTTTGTTCAATTGCTGCCTTTGGATCGGTTGTGCTCCATTTCCATCCACCCGAGCTTCTGGAGGGGTTCCCTAGATTGCTTGGATCATCCCCAACTCATCACCAATCGCGAACACAGCTGAATTGAAGGATGCCGAATGGGAAATTCAGTTTTGAGCAAGCTGAGTTGGAATTGAATCGCAGAGGCAATTTCTTGATGATTTGCTGAGCTTGCGGGTTCGATGCTCACTCTTGCTTGACGACCAAGAAGCATTTGAGCTAGGGAAGCATTGAGGAGTAGATTACTTTAGTTAATTTCGTTTTTTAGCTGTTAATTCTCATTTCTGTCATTTCTATTTCTGTCTTCATTTCAGAATTGGTTAATTTCGTTTCCTACTTGTTTCTGCTTACTTAGGTTTATGTCCTTCAAGTTGAGTAGTTTAGGAAGCTTTTCTAGTGATCAATTGCTTTAAATTCAGTTAACCCTGTTTAAGTGTTTGTGTATCAAGTTGCAGTCGTGTGCCACTCTCATTTCTGCATTTTCTTGCTGTTTCTGCACTCGCATCAGAGTTGGTTGTTCTCTGAATTATTTCTGCACTTATTAGCTTTTAATTGCTGCACTTGTGTTAGATTGATAGCTTGTTTAGTTAACTTAACATGTCACTTAGTTTTAGCTGCCCGCAAATCAATTTCTGTGTATCAAATTCCAAGTGCGTGCCAACATAAAATTCTGCAAATATCAGTTGAAGTTCTGATTGGTTTATGCGAGCATATGAGTCTACTGCATCTTGTCTAAGTTTTAGTTTGTGATTTCTACAGCTGGTTCTGTTAGTTGCATCTAGGTGCTGTTAATTCCTGCAGTCAATTCGGTTTGTCTGTACAGAAATGTTTGCTGAATTTTTCCATTCCTGTGCTGCAGTTTAGTATCAGTTCTGACTTAAGATCAATTTCGGTACATCAGTTTGGCTCTAGAATTTTACTTCAACTCGAGTTGTGTTTCTGCATGTATCTGATGCCAATTCTGCAATCGATTGTTGGCTGGATAGCCAAGTATATCACATCAGAAGCTTGGTTTTGCTTGCATCCAGTTTATGCCATCTGAAATGCTGCAGTTAATCTGTACTCAATTCTATTCTGAATTATGCAGCTGTACACACTCACTAATTTTGTATCAAGCTAAACTAAGTAGCTGAATTTGCGATTGGATGTTCTGAATTCTATTTTGCCCTTGACAGTTTCTGAATCATTGCTGAATGTTGTTACTGAATTTTTGTATCAACTTCTCTTTTGCGTATCAACTTGAAGATTTGATTGGTTTGTGCTTAAGCTGTGATTTCCATTTATGCATTAGAGTTTAGCTCTGAATCCTTGTATGATTGCCAATTTATTTTGACTATTAATCCAGTTTTCTGCAGCCTAGTGTGAATTGCTGCAAGTGGTCTCAATGATTCTGAATTGCAGATCCAGTGCAATCGAAACTAGTTGTGTTTGCATCTAGCTTGTATCAAGTCTAGTGTTCATGGCTGCAAATTAGGTTTAAGTTCCTGTATTAGTATCAACCGAAAACTCTGTTTTTTAGCATTTAATCGCAAATTGAATTCAGATTGCTTTCCTATATTCGGTTGAGTTGCCTTGGTTAATTCGGTTTCCCATTGATTGAGTGTTAATTGCCATCACTTTGTTCAGCTTATTAGTTAAGTTTCGTTCATGTTTATTGCGAATTCATTTCAGAATGCAACCCAAAACCCAAACTCTATTTGAAACCCGAAAACACAAACGACACGTAAATACAAGCGCGAATCAAATTATATCGACTAGTCTCCGAGAAAAATACGACCTGTGGCCCCTATATTACATTTTCAGATTTTGATTGTAAAAAGGGTTTCCAGCTATTCATTGATATTTAAATTTGATGAGCCCATACATTTCGTGACAAAGTAATTAGTATATTTTGGGCCCGTCAGCCACCAAGCAACGTGTGGATGGCTCGATAATAGGCGACGACGATAGTAGTGGTGAAGAAGTTAGCTGCGAGCGGCTATAACTAGTGGCAGGTTGCGACACTGGTGTTAGAGGGTCCCATGAGAGGATTGGAGTAGCAGAAAGCTCAAAATCAGTGTATATTACTGTGGAACCCAGGGAGGAGGTAACAATAAATGGAAAAACATGCTCCACAAACTTAATATAATAAGATATAAAGATTATTTTTTTAGAGTGAGATCATAGCACAGGAAGACACTATGAGTAAGAGAATAACCAAGAAAGTCACAGGAGGTTAACTTGGGATTAAACTTGTGGTGGGAGTAGGGGTACAACCACGGAAAGCACAAACAATCGAAGACATGAAGCTTCGAAAGATTGGGAGAGGTGGTGAACAATTTTTCAAAAGAGGACACGTGGGAAAGACCTGTCTTAGGCATGTGGTTAATCAAATAGACTACCGCAATAAAGGCAAAAGGTCAGAAAGTCACTGGAATAGATGCTCTGTGTAATAGAGTAAGACTAGTTTTAACTATATGACAGTGACGCTATTTAGAGTATTCATTGTTCAAAAATGCGTGGAAGGGTGGTAAGATGATTAATACCATGAGCAGTAAGAAAAGAGCGAAGAGTTAAGAATTTATCTCCATTGTCAGTAAGAGTATTTTGATAGTCATTAAGAAACGATTTTCAAAAAGATATTTGAACGCAATAAAGGTTGAGTATACATCTGATTTTTTACATAAAGGTTAAACCATATATATTTTCTAAAATGTTCAACAAAAATAACATAGTATTTTAGCCCATCAAATGACGATATAGGAGATATTCAGACATCAAAAAAGACAATATGCAAAGGAGCACATGACGAAATACTATATTTATGAAAATGTAATTTATAACTTTTATTGATATTGCACGAAGTGTAAGAAAAATTAGGCAAGATATTCGTAGGAAAAGAAAGACCCAAGGAAAACAAAAACTGTCGTAAAACACCTAATGATGGATGGCCTAAATAACTATGTTATAAGAACACAACCGATGAGATAGATATAGAAAGGGCAAAAGTAGACGATAGCTTAGATGCAGATTTCGTCTAGTAATAGGCACTATCTCTACGAATCCCGTTGACCAGTGTTGTTCCCATACAATGATCCAACACTTGAAAATAAAAATCAAAGAAATGAAATATAATAGGATTAACAGCACAAATCACAATGACAGAAATCAAGTTTTTTTGACTAGTTGGCTTATATAAAATATTGGAGAAAACTAAAGGCAAAGATGGAGTAGAGAAAGAGAAAGAACTAGTGCGGATAATAGGTAGTCCAGAACCATCACTAATAATGACATTATTGTTCTCAGAGTAGGGCTCATGCAATGAAAAAATATTGAGATTAATAGTAACATGATGAGAGGCGCCAGAGTCAACCACCAATTCCTAAGGATCAGAGGAAGGTGTAGCATGAATAGCAATATGAGCAAACAGTGCATTGTATGCAGGACATGGAGCATGCGACAGAGCTGGCGAAAGCAAGGCTAACATCAAGATAGTCATATAACTGCATTGACGAACAGAGTGACTTGTAATACCACAAATCTAACAACGCCTAAGATAGCGATTGGGACTGGATATGGTTTGCTGCGCAAGTGGGCGCGCATACATCACTAGGGTAGGCAGGCACCACTGATAAGACATCGTCGAAAACTGCCACACCTTTGTGGGAGGAGACTGACAAGTGTTGGCATCGACGACCATTATGGGCGGCCTGGACTAGGGTTTGTAGAGAAGAAAGAATAAAATTACCTTTAAGCTTAGCGCTCTTCTATCATGTTGAAAGTTTAATGCACCATATTTTTATTAATGGTAATTAATATGCGGTATATAAATATCATTGTAAGTTTAAAATAAGAAAACACCTAAAATATTTGAAAATAAATAAATTCATAAATAAGAAATAAATAAAAGCATAATAGCAAAAACATATAAATACATAAATAAGGTAATATCTCTAATTGTATATTATTTCTAAAATCAAGATGATGTTGTATTTTAATTTTTTATTGAAAGAATACTCTATTTCATATATGATTACCTAACTATTCTTTAGAATACTATTCCTATTATAATCTTTCATATATATATTTTCACTTTAATTCTAAATCGGAAACGTATTGTAAGAGTTATGAAATGGTAAGTGGTACAATGTGAATATTATATAAGTTTTGAGAGACGTAATTTTTTATTCGAATTGAACCATAAAAGACATAATATATCAAGCCGAAGCTTATTCAAAAATCTATATTTGTTACCACATGTAACCTATAACGATCAAGTTTTAGCCTAAAAAATATTATTTAAAGTCTTTTTAAAAGCTCCAAAAATTTATCTATTTTATTAAGATTATTTTTCATATTATAACAGTTATAAAATCGTAATTGTTATAACTATTATTATATTTGTGGTAGTGGTAGTAATTATAAAACTATAATTACTGTCATTATAACTATAATAATTATGTTATATAATTATGAAATTATAGCTACTCTAATGTCGTATGATAGATTTAGGATTTAAGTGATAGATATAGCTCAGATGATAATAAAAATCATATGGGAGATAATTACTTGATTTTATATTGAATGGGATAATTTTTTAATAACAATTTAAAATGGTATGTCTTTGATAATTTAGAAAATATAGACCTTAAAATGGGATGTCTTTTTTTACATTGGACCTTAAATTATTGCGTTGTCATCAGTGTCACAGAGACTTAAAATAGACGTGAGAGCCAATCATCCGATACTTGACTTCCCGCACGGCGAGAAAAAGAAGTAATAAATGCATTTTCTCTGTTATATTTTATTAACATTGTTTATTTCAAAGCGATCGTATTCCTCCTATCTCAAGCCACCTTCTTTCAATCCGCTGCATCGCCCTCTTTCCTCCCTTCCGCCGCCGATCCGTCGTCTATGGACTTCTCCTCGCTCTCTGTCAGTAAAGAGCAAGCGAAGATCTACCGGGACTGGTTCTCGTTCGCCGATTCAGGTCTCGCTTCTTTACCCTTCCTCCTTGTTCGGTTTGAGGCGATCTCTGCCTGGTTTTTGAGGATCTTCGCGCCATTGTGACAGATGGAGACGGCCGGATCACGGGTAACGATGCCATTAAATTCTTCGCCATGTCCAACTTGTCTCGCCCTGACCTTAAGCAGGTGAATTCGGTCCTTTCGACGACTCGTGCGTTTTTTTTTTCTCTCTAGGACTTCCAGTTTAACGATTGTTGAATGAGAAGATTGAGCCCCTGGTGACTTTCCTACTTTAATGCAGTTGTTTATTGTTTGGTTTGATGGTTGGCTTCCTGTCGAAGTTTAGGATAGGATTTAATAGGAGACAAGGAGAATCGCTTAAGCACATTGAGTCAATTAAAGATATTCATGATTCTGTGGTTATTAAAGGCACAAGAATAGGCGAGATTTCCATTTTATTGTGCCTGAAAGAATGTGGAGGTCAGGTATTAAGGTTGCTAGATACTGAGCAAGTTACTGAAAAAATCATAGCCGTCTCAATTTAAAGTTATGGAAGATAGGAAACTAAATTTCAGTATTTTGTTCCTGTCGTGATGGAGTTTGATAGTATTTGTGATCTCAACTCATCTAAATCTCATCACTTGAAGGTTTGCTAATTAGGATAATGGTGCTACTCTTTTATGATCACGTTGTTTGATTATTTAACTATTTTATAATTCATTTATTTGTACTTGCTAGTTATTTTCAGTTTCTAAATATGGACTGCTTTGATACAATAACACGAGCAATATTCTTTTTTTCAAACCTGTGAAGATATAATCAGTAATCAATGTTCCTACCGAACTTGTAATGAAGGTATGGGCAATTGCGGATGCTAAGCGCCAAGGTTATTTGGGATTTACAGAGTTCATTACAGCCATGCAGGTTTCTTGCGACATCTTTTTTTTCCCCCTTGCTTCAATATTGTTGATGTTGATAAGAACACATAATTCTGTAAATTGCTGTCTTATTTTTTATTTTATTAGCTTGTGTCTTTAGCACAAGCAGGAAGTGAAATCACTCAAGATGCACTTGCTCATGCAGGTAAACTGTGGATTTTTAAATACAGCTGAAATTTGAATTCATAAGAATAATATTAAACTATATTCCCTCCTTTTGTAGATTTGGAAAAATTGAATCCTCCATTGATGGAAGGTTTGGATGTTTTGGTCACTGTAAGTCATGCCAAGGTTTTCTGAACTACTAATTTTAGTAGTCTGTAGCTATTCTAACTCTCTCTTATTTGATAGAGAAATAAACAATCACAAAAGAGAGTTGATTCTGAGCTAGATGGTATAAAAATTCTTATGTATTCCAAATTTTCTACTCAAGTATTTTCCATCTTGGGTAAGAACTTATTGTTAATCTTTCTTAGTGAACTCTGAGCCACAAAGTCCTTCATCAACATTCCAATGGTTTAGTTCGAAATCAGCAAAGAAGGTACTTCTTCCCTCTGTTTGCTTCTGTTCATGCTAATTCTTCAATCACTGTGGCAGTAGTTTGATTGCTAAGAGCTAAATTCATTGAACTTAGTTACATGAACTTTACAAAATATGCTATTCAAATTCTCTATGTTATAGTTGAGATCTTCATTCACAAGGTTACATGTATATGTGATTACGAAATCAATGTAAATGTTGATCTACATTTGTTACCAAATCAATGCAAGCACAATTGGAGCAGGATAATATATAGAAAGCTGAGTAATAGTACATGGTAGTGTACATTCTAGAAGTAGATAATTACATGAGTCAGGGCTTATAACTGCTTGAACCAGACATAGGAACCAGGCTTTAGACACAGGATTTTGCATGTCAGTTTACTCAGAAACTGAGAAAGTGTAGTTTTCGGAATCAATCAATCCTGATATGGATTAGATGATCATTCTTAAATTAAGCAAAATTACTAGAAAGTAATATAAAAATCAGATGGAATTGGCTAACATGGATTGAGTAAGTAATCAGAATTAGTCATGCCAACTAATCTTAACATGATTTCGTTGATTCTGGTGAGGTCAAATAAAGGGACAACAAAAGGAGTAGAGAAGGGTTGATGACTTGAGAGTGTCTGTAGTCATGGTACTCTTTTCCTGCAGCTCAACTTTTGAATGAAGGAAGAACCACTTGTTCAAGTTTATTCTCATATTAATATCAAAAAGGGTATGGAGGAAAATTGATGCTTATTAGGTGGTCCAAGCAAGGCATTCTCTATGTGGAAATATATCCCAAATCCCCAATTGATATATGCAGTTTCTTTGCCAAATTGGTTGATCAGCAGAAATAAGTCTCTGATAAGAGTTAGTTTGAGGTTGAGATCTACATACCTGAATGTTTTGTTATCTTAGGTGGTTCATGGTTGACATGGAAATACCTTGCTAATCTTCAAGGTTAATTCATAAATGACTTCTAATCAGCAATTTAATATCTGACTTTAAACAATTCTACTGTACTAGATATTCTACTATTTGAAACTATGTACCTCAGTCATTAAAAGAAAACGAGTGTTGTGTGTTGGATTTATATAAAAATTGAACGTGATAGCCAATAAATTGCTCGTAGAAGTGTTTTAGTGGAATCATTTGGTTTTAATTCAAACTCGAATATTATTGAATTTGTGCTGTTTCTTTTTTACTGATTGTCACCACTCTCGCTCAGTAGATCTCACTCTGTCATCTTTAGCATTTAATAGTTATGAATAATTGCCCTCTTTCACCCTCTTAGTTATGCAATATGCCAATATTGTATATTCCTTTTGCTGCTAAGTGAACATATGACAATGCTTTGTTTATGACAGATACCATTGAGCTCAGTTACTTCAATTGTTGATGGTTTGAAGAGATTATATATTCAAAAGCTGAAGCCTTTGGAAGTTACCTACAAATTCAATGATTTTGCTTCACCCCTGTTGGTGTGTTTGAACTCAGCCATTCTCCATGAGCCTATTTTGATTTTGATTAGTTACTCAATGTATTTTCTGCCTGATTTCTGTTGTACTCTAGTGGCCTTTACTTAATTTGCTTTTGCAGACAAATAGTGATTTTGATGCTAAGCCTATGGTTATGCTCCTGGGTCAATATTCAACTGGAAAAACAACATTTATTAAACATTTACTAAGATCTAGCTATCCAGGTTCTTGCTTATTATTCTTTTTTGTATGCTTATATTCCTTTCTATTATCCAACTATAAATTTTTAAATGTTATCATCCTCCATCTTCCATCCTCCATCCTCCATACAGGTGCTCATATTGGACCAGAGCCTACAACCGATCGGTTTGTTGTTGTTATGGTATGTGTAAAACTTTTGGTTATTATGATGTTTGTCTATTATATATTTGGTACATTTTTTCAAGTAAGATGGTCATTCTAATTTCTTGCAATTGCTACTTTGTAGGGAACAAAATCCCCTATCATAGAATAGATTGTAGTTTCTATTGTTTAGAGTAACTAGACAACCAATATAAGGTTTTGACAATGTCTTCTATCATTTACAATGTTAAAATTGATGTTTGGATTGAAATTGGACCAAAAATACGACAGGACAGACTAAATCTAGATTGTCAAGTCCATAATTAGTGTCTGTATGTTTTGTGCCACAGTACGATTCGTACTGGTCCTACAAATTGTCAAGATTGGTAATGAAGCATTGTTCTAAGGCTATGTTTGGTTAGGGATAATGTAATCAAGTTTGTAATATAATTGGGCTTGGAATGTAATCCATATTACATACCGTTGACCTTGTAATCCATATTATAAAACTTTAGTAGCTTTTTGTAACTCAGATTACATTACATTACATTATAGTTTTAAAATTGTACTAAACAAAGTAATCAATTTTGTAATGTAATCTTGATTACATTACAAGACATATTACCTCTTACCAAACATAGCCTAAATGTTGGGTCTGTATTTATATATCTCATTCATAAATTTTATGGTATTATTTTCATATATTCCATGTCAAATTTGAGCTATTAAAGTTGATACTTGGATCACTATACAGTGACGAAATCACAGATATTATGGCACAACTACTATACAGTCACATGAAGGACATGAAATCACAATATACAATTACACACCTTTAACACATGCAAGATGGTAATCATATAATTGCGCCTTGATGAAATTGTTTGCTGTCTAAGTCTGGTTGTTTGTTTTTACATTATCTGTTGGTGACAGATGTTTTGTTTTATCCTAAATTGAAATGGGAAAACGTATTAATTTAAGAAAATTTGGAGATATATTTTTCCTTCTGTTAGGACCATCATCAACATCACGACAACTAATACCACTATTTCATGCCACTGGATGAAGATCTTTAAGTTTCTATTTCTTTTGTTGATTCTATTGCTGCTGCATCATGCAATATTGCCTTGAAGTGGTTTTTTTTTTAATTTCTTATAAGTGCTGAGGAAATCTCTTAAAAGTTTTTACCAGTTACCCTTGTGCAGTCAGGATCTGATGAAAGAACTATTCCTGGGAATACTATAGCGGTTCAAGCTGATATGCCTTTCAGTGGACTTACCACATTTGGAACTGCTTTTTTGTCAAAGTTTGAGTGCTCACAAATGCCAAATTCGGTATGATCTTATCTTAGCTCTTGGAAGGGCGGGAATATAATCTAGAAGCTAACTGCTAATGAATTTCTTAAGCTACTGGAACACATCACATTTGTTGACACCCCCGGGGTACTTTCTGGAGAAAAACAACGAACTCAACGTAGTTATGACTTCACCGGCGTTACATCATGGTTTGCTGCAAAATGTGATCTTATTCTCCTTCTATTTGACCCCCATAAGCTTGACATCAGTGATGAGTTCAAACGTGTTATTGGCTCTTTGCGTGGTCATGATGACAAGATACGTGTGGTTCTCAATAAAGCTGACCAGGTTGACACACAGCAGGTGAACAAGTTCCAATTAAATTCCTCATCTTTTGACAGGAGATTATATACCTAGGAGTGATTATAAGATCTCTTGCTTCTGAACTTTCTATAACGAAGTGCATTTTTTAATATGGTTTTGATATGCAGCTTATGAGAGTCTATGGTGCATTGATGTGGTCGCTTGGAAAGGTTCTGAATACTCCTGAAGTAATGCGTGTGTATATTGGGTATGTTCTCAATGCAAAACTATTCATTATTTCCATGGTATCCAAGAACTTCTGTTGTTTTTTCCCAGAAATCATTTCTGGTTTTTTGTTTTTTTTTCAGATTACTAATATTATGTCCTAGAATTACTTATGTCCTTGATTTTTATTGAACTGCAATCACACGCATTGCAATGTTATAGTTCAAAACTATTCTAATTTTAATTTACAGTTCATTCAATGACAAACCGGTGAATGAAGCAGCTGTTGGTCCACTTGGAAAGGAACTTTTTGAGAGAGAACAAGATGACCTCCTGTCTGACTTGAAAGATGTTCCTAAAAAGGCTTGTGATCGTAGGGTAATCTAGTTGATTTGTGACCTCTTTCAAACTACCTTTTTTTTGAATTGTTTCTAATTTAGTTTTCCTTCATGGATTGCAGATTAATGAATTTGTAAAAAGGGCTAGAGCAGCTAAAATTCATTCCTATATCATTAGCCATCTCAGAAATGAGATGCCGGCTATGATCGGTAAGGCAAAGGCTCAACAAAGACTAATTGACGGCCTGGAGGATGAGTTTAGAAAGGTAATGTTCCTTTCCTTTTGTAGTGCTGAAAAAACATTATCCAATAAATCTTGATTGTTTGTACGAATTTGTCTACCTAGACACGTTTCATTGATTGTCCCTACTCGGGCAATCATTGCTAGTTAGGTTTATGTCATATATATTAAAGGACTCCTTGCTTTTCATTAAATGAAATAAGTAATACCTTTGGAAGTGTATGTCACATAAAATGTATATACATACTAAAATGATAAATGCCTGAAAGCATATTTGATAAAATGAGATGAAGTACAAATATGCTTTCAGTCATTTCTCATTTTAGTATATGGAGTCTTGCGCAATGGTAAAATTGCTGTCATGTGACCTTATAATAGTTCGAGTCTCGGAATCAGCCTTTTGCAATCCAGGGTAAGACTACGTATAATAGATCCAATGTGATTTGACATTGGCATGAGCTTTGTACACCAGACTGCTCTTTTAGATGAAATATAAGAATTTGCCCATACATCTATAATTAAAAAGTTTTTTGTTGCTCATCTTCTGAGTTTAGACACAGGATATCATATTAGAATCCATTATTGACTTATGATTGTTCATGGTTTTACTCTTAAAAAATGAATTAGTTTTCATTTCCTGTTAAAGAAATTGGATCCAAAACATGTGGATATACTAAAGCAATTCATTAATCGATATTTCTTGCGTTGATTCTCACTATTTCCAACTCCTTATTCTTTATCTTTTTTTTTTCTTTTTCCACATGTATATTCCAAGTTTGAAAGGTTGACTTATCTATTTACCTAACACTAACAATGCTTATATTCTTGGTCAACTTCATTGGATATGTATAAACACCAAGTAGTGCAACAATTTTTGTTATTTTTTATTCCTCATCATCATGCAGCAGTCAGTACACTGTTTTCATATTGTTTTTCAATTGAGTATCTGCAACAAACCAACCGAGCAATTCTCTTTTCCCCTTAATGTATGTCAGTTTTCATCTGTCTACACACTGAAATCTTTCTTCAATAGGTTCAAAGGGAATATCATCTTCCAGCTGGGGATTTCCCCAATTTGGAGTATTTCAGAGAGATTTTGAATGGTTTTAGTATCGATAAGTTCGAGAAGCTGAAACCAAAAATGATACAAGCTGTTGATGATATGCTAGGGTACGATATTCCAGAACTACTAAAAACCTTCAGAAATCCATATGAGAGATGACTGCTCTCCCTGAAAAAGTTCTCCCCTGTACGATAAATTCTAGGAGGATAATGAGCAACAAGAGCCTGCGGCATGAGTTATTGAGTTCTACTCAGAAAGCACTGATTGAGATGTATGAATTGGGATGTATTGCCGCCCAATGAACTATGGATGATCAAGCATGTTATTCGACGTTTATGTTCTGTTCGACAAGGTGTTCTTAGTGTCACCTCGTGCAACTTATTCTGTTTGATATATGCAGCGCATTCTGCTCCTCATTGCTTTGCTTTTAGGCAAGTGAAAAGGACACGCACAATCTATTTATCAGCTTTGGAAAGATGCTTGGGCAATACTATGGTGCCAAGTGCCAATTTTGTTGATGGACACGTGTAATAATTATCTTTCAGAAAAATTTATTATTACACTTTCTAAATTTTAAAACTAAGGTTGATTATGCCCCAAATTTTATTATTATTTTTTTATTTATTTTAAACCCCAAAAGTCAAATCTCTTTGCAACTCCAATAATCGCAATCCGATTAGCGAAGACTGAGTCGTTGATTACTGCAAACAGAATTGCAGTGCCCCACATCCCTTGTCGCATCTCAGTAAATTCATTATCCTGATCCCCGTATCCGCCATTTCATTGGCGTCAAAGTATTCCTCTGAGGCCTCGAAATTCTCTGACAAAATGGACAGTACTATCTACATTATAAAATATAATTGATACTAAATTAATTAAAAATCGACATAAATATCATATGCAATATAAAAATCTCTAGACGCACACAAATATATATATATATATATATATATATATAAAAGATCAAATTAAACTATACAAGATAATATTTATACCATTATAAACTAAACCTCAACGATTAGATGAGGGAAACAAACAGTAACAGTGGAATAGAAAGTAAAAATAATTTTAAAAGAAAAATCTAACTCAAGTGGAACTAACAATCAGGACCTCTGAGCAACCATCATCCTCTATCTCCTAACCAAGAAGATCAAAGAAAAGCGAGGTAGTGAGTACAAAATACTCAATGGGTATAAAAAGATAGTGCATGATAAATATTAAGTGTAAGGAGATCAACAGGGAACAATCTTGGATAAAATACTTACTACAAAAGTAAGAACGTCAATATATCAACAACTACTAATAAGAACATAACAGTAATGTAATCCTCCACTAACCTGCTCAATCAGGTATAATCAATAATCAGGAGTACATATAGTATATCTAAAACCTGCATGAACCAATTCATAACATATAGTAATTTCTGACAGCAAGCGAACTCGCTACGATGGATGATCTCGTGTGCAGACAGGGTATGTACGTAGCTATCTAGCTATGACGCGAACTTGCTACCACGGATGTCTCATGGGCAGTCGTGCCATTCAAGTATATAAACCAAATACCGACAAATAAGAAGTAACAATCCATCCAAGGATAATGCTCTACAAGCTACTCTATGGTCAAACCTCACTGACGTATGATCTTACTAATGTAAAAGCACGAGCCTGATTATCAACAAGGGTTTAGTAGGATACTCAATATCCTACCTTACGTATAGTCCCACTAATGTATAGGCACGAGCCTCAATAACCAACATGGATTTGGTAGGCTATTTGATATCCTACACTAGGATATGTCATCGCTATTATAGAGTCATGAATATAAAGGTTGAGCCAGTAATCTAATTCACCATTTTATACCTACACTATGGTATAGTATCTCTAGAATAAAAGTACAAATAATAAAACCTAACATGAATAACAATGAGGTTGCAAGAATATTAAGTAGATAAGGAAAGCAACTAAGTATCAACTCACAAAGCAAAGAGAATGGAATCAAGGTAACCATGTAACTACTACCTAAGCAATATATATATATATATATATATATATATATATATATATATATATATATATATATATATATATATATATATATATGCAAAGTTCTAAAGAGAAACAAGAGAGAACTATCTGTAGAGATATCTATGCGAAAACGATAAAATTACAGCAGGAACATAAAATCCCTTTGAGTGATCTATGCGAAAAATTCATACGAAGTTTGATTTATCTAATAGATATACCTTTAAAGTGTGCTCTTCAGTTATCCTGCTAGTCCTTGATTCACCGAATCTCTTGCACGTTTAACTGTTCGTGCCTGTAGTAGTATCCACACGAACACGATCTATGCCTCGGAGAAGAACCACATTAGTTGTGCTAACAACTTGGGATGGTTTACAAAACACCAAAAACCCACCAAGAGGGATTTCGACCAAGAGGGAGGAGAAAGAAAAAGAAGAACAATGAACACTTTTCTCATTATAAGAGACCTTTTATAGTCATCCAATAAATACTAAGGGTTTTGTCCCTTAAGTTTACCTAGTGTGAATGCCAATAAAACTCAATGAATACTATAACATTTTGATATTCAATTTGGTTTTTCTATCTTCTCTTCATCCAACGAAGAGAATAGTAATTTTATTTTTTTTATCTTCTCTTCCTCTAATGATAATATTCATTAACTTTTTAATGAATGTTATTCATTCTCAAATAGTTGAGTCTAATCTAAAAAAATCTAACTTGGATTAGACTCAATCTCTCAACTCAATTAGTTTCATTTGAGTCTAACTTAATTATCCAATTTTTGGATCACAATTTAGTCAAACTAAATTCAATTTATCTCCGAGACATCGTGTTCTTTGTATGTGACCCAATATGTTCTCGTAACGTTGGCAATGTATCTAAACCACTTTAAATCATAAACAATGAGCGACAACTAGTAATACACCATTGTTACCCAAGTGACGAGAATAACGAGATCCAACATAATTTTTTCGTGACTATTATAATATATAACTTTGTCCTTCTATTTTCAATATCTAGATTGATCAATAAGGTATAGATCATGTCATGCTCTCTAATCAATCTTTGTGTTTCTTGATCCCCAAGTAGACTCACTCAAGCAAATGAGCTCAATATCTCATATTGACTCATTTGAGAATGATCATGCATTTAGTAGTCCTACTATCAAGAGGCCCACAGATATCACTCCCATATGGGAGGAATAGATCTCATTTACATGTCTCACATCCCTCCGCATAATTTATTGCATACTCATTAATCGCCTTTATAGTCCATCCTGTTATAGGTATCGTTTGACGATACCAAAGTACATAACTCCTTATGTAGGGAACCGTAGTTACTTCAGGTTTAAGGACTATTTATACTAATAGTCACATGAGAAAATTTATAACACTTATATAACGATCCATGAAACCTTCTCATAGCGGGTCAATTCATGTGTAAACTTGATATCTCACATCTATGATTATAAGATCAAGTCATCAATTGAGCTACATATTAGTCTAACGTATTAATATCGTCCTTAAATATTAATACTTGACTAGGAATAGTTAAAAGTAGTGTTCTCTATATCATCTCACTATCAATTTAACCAGCTGATATAATGTAGATCAGAACCTACCACCAAGGACATTATTATACTTATTCATTGGGCACAATTATGAAATAAATATAATAATCAAAATTTATCTTTATTAAATAGAATATGATACAAAATCCCTAAACAATCATTTCATAATTGACTATAGGGCTAATATTAATACTATCCACCTCAACTATATAATATGCTGACAATCTTCTAGTCAAAGGTCTACCTCGAGGTTGAATGTTACAAGTATAGGATGCTGAGAAAAACTCTTAGGATGTATAAATCATTTACTCAACATCAATCCATTAATCCATGATCGATCTATTAATTCATTCATCCCCTTTATTAATTAATTTATCTAAATTAATTATTAAATAACAACTTAATCAATTAAACCTATTTCATCTTAATTTAATTAACTAATAATTTAATTAATCATTTAACCCAATTAAATTGATTAAAGTTTAATCATTTAATTGCTTAATTATCTTAATCAATTATCCAACATCATTTCATTAATTAAACAAATCCCGATTTAAACTGATTAATTCTAATTAAGTTTAATTAAGTACAAAATATTATAAATTAAATAAGCAATATTAATTACCTATTCATTAATCAATTATGCATTAACCTATTAATTTAGTAAAAACAATTGATTAATAAATCAGGGACAATTTACCTAAATCAAACATACTTAACTAACTTAAGCGAAATTAATTAATTAAACAATCGATTAATTAACAAATTTCCTAATTAATTGACAACAAACTTAATTTATGGGTTAATTACCTTAATAATGTCTTCGATTTGCTGGAACAGGGACGACGCCACTTAGTGCCCGACTGCCTCCCATTGAACGAAGGGAAGAAGTACGCCGCTACTCCCGTGGCCGATTAGGCAGCGGTTACAATGTAATCAAGCGCGATCCCAAGCAGCACAAGTGCCTCCCGTGCGGGAGCAGGTAGAGGCAGCGATGTTATTGCACAGCGGAGCAGAGTCGAATCCCATAGTGGGGCAGTGCCTCGAGCATGCGAGAGAAGAGATGCGGAGGGGTGGCTTGCTCATGATTGGAAATTGGGGCAACCGGCTCAGAAGGCGGCTTGCGGCTCGTGGCTCGCAGCAAGCAAAGGGAAAGTGGTGGCGACGGAATCCACGACTTACCCAGCGACAAGCAGTGGCTACAGTGCCTGCTCGCGAATAGAGGAGAGGAGGAAAGGGTCAGTTGGGGCTGCGTGTTGGATATTGGGTCTTAAAAAATCAAATACAGTTTTGCAAAGAAAAATAGGGGTGCTATCAATCGATAAAAGTCAGAAATATCTTAAAAAACGAAATCTACATTTCACATAGGTGAATCTAGACATATTAATTTGCTCAAAATCGACTACTGGTGAATGAGAAATTAATTGTTTAAAGTCAGCCCAAAAAAACATAGAAGGAAGTAGATAGGGAATAGTCCTACATCTGTAAGCGCTAAGAGTATTTGCCTCTTTATATGTGTTGCTATGTTAATAGAGTTAACAAAAGAAAAACACATGTGTTGTCTTATCACGGACAGGCAAGTACTTGCACCTCCGAGCCCGCGGCCTGCCACCTGCCATGCACGCAATGAGCGCTTCGTTGGTTCACTTTGCACTTCGCACGTATACATCATCACGAGGAGCATTGAGGAGCTTAAATTTATGCTCCAGGTGATGTGGCAGTGCCTACATGACACTCAGGTGACGTGTGATGTTCACATGTGACGTGACAATGCTTATGTGACATTCGAGTAGGCAAAGAGAGATGATTGGACTGCTGACTGGGCAAACGAATGGTAACCGTCGGATCGAAGAGGGGTGTTGGATCGCAAGTGACGCGATTTGGAGCATTGATTGCGAAAAGTCGCGATCTGACCGTTGGTGATGAGATTTGATCTGAAGTGTCAGATCGAATCTAGGGGTTGAGATCAAAGGGGAATCTGAAGGGTTACCAACCATCGAAATCTGGCAACTGAAATCAAAGGGCTATCTGAAGAGTTACAACCCTTCAGATCGAACGACCGGGATAAATCCTAAACCAAAGGTCACAACCACTCACCAAAGGATACCTCACTTCTTCTCCTTAAATAAATAGAATCTTCTAGACGTTGGAATTATTCATTCAATCATCGAAAAACAAGATTCAATCATATTTAGCATAAATCTCATCTTCTGCATCCAGAATCCAAAAATCCTATGAGAAGATTCACTGGTTTCGAAATTTGAAGTGATGTTATTTCAAAACATTATCGTTGTATCTTAGGAAATGAATTACTATTATCCGTGAGCACCTATAGCGGAGCAATATCATTTTATGAAGATAGTGTTGAACACTAGCCTCGACGATCTTATATCAGTTTGCATCCTCCCCGGCGGCAACCCAACCGACTCACAATCATAAAATGATATTTTGCAAACTAATATGGCCTTGATTAACGATGTTCCGACCATCGTTCCACATGGAGAGAAGCCGGAGAAGTTTAACTGAGCCGACTTCAAACGATGGCAGCAGAAGATATTGTTCTATCTGACAACGCTAAACCTCGTACAATTTTTTCGTGAAGACCCACCAGCCACTACAGAAAGTGATTCCAACGGCAAGGCTGCATGCGATGCGTGGTCACAAGGAGATCTTCTGTGTCGCAACTACATTCTCAACGCATTAGACAACACATTGTATAATGTTTATAGTCCGATGGAGACGACAAAATCTCTGTGGAAATCACTAGAAAAGAAATACTAAACCAAAAGTGCCAGATTGAAGAAATTCATCGTCGTTCGATTTCTGGATTTCAAGATGGTGGATTCCAATAGCGTGACATCTCATGTCTAAGATATGCAACTAATACTACATGATCTGGAAGTCGAAGGCATGAAGTTGAACGAGTTGTTCAAAGTAGCCGCGGTAATCGAGAAACTCCCTCCGTCATAGAAGGATTTAAAAAATTATCTCAAGCACAAGCAAAAGGAGATGGGGCTTGAAGACCTAATCTTGAGGCTACGAATAGAGGAGGATAATTGAAAGCTATCCGACTCCAGAGGAACGAAATAGGTTGTCGACGAGATGTCCAACCTAGTTGAGTTAAACGACAAGAAGCAGAAGCAATCCAAAAAGAAGACTCAAGGCAAGAAATTTAAGGGCTCGTGCTACAATTGCGGAAAGTCAGGACACATGTCCAAGGATTGTAGACGCCCAAAGAAACCAACCAAAAGTTAGATGGATGATGCAAACCAGGTCACAACTTCTGATGACATAGAACTGGATCTCACTACGGTCGTGTTTGAAGCCAACACGGTGATGAACAACCTGAAGCAGTGGTGGATCAATACTGGAGCAACACATCACATCTGTTCTGATAAGATGATGTTCTTCAAGTATACTCCAATAAGTGGAAGAAAGCTCTATATGGGCAATTCCACTACATCGCCGATTGTCAGACTCAAAAAAGGTATTTTAAAGATGGCATATGGGAAGGAGTTAACACTCATTGATGTGCTCCACATTCCCGACATCAGGAAGAACCTAGTTTCTGGATTGGCACTTGTCAAGACCGACTTTAGACTAGTGTTCCAATCAGACAACTTTTTACTTACGAAAAATGGTGTCTTCGTAGGTAAGGAGTACTTAGAACAAAGTCTGTTCAAAATGGTTATAATGACTGTACACCATGAATTTGATGGTAATAAAATAAAAGCTTCCAGTTATGTTGTTGAATGTTTTAATTTATGGCATAATCGACATGGACATGTCAATAATAATACTCTGAAACGTCTCATCAAATTAAATTTATTATCAAATGTCAATGTTAATGAAAAGCGCAAATATGAAGCTTGTATGGAAGCAAAGATTGTTGGTGCAAAGAGCATCAATGATGAACAGTCATCCTCTAGGGTTTCGATATTTGACAATATACTAAGGTTAGTCAAAGTGATCATGGGTTAAGCCAAATAGGACCTAATATTTGGTAGGATAAAC
Source organism: Boesenbergia rotunda (assembly GCA_024364735.1). NCBI lineage: Eukaryota > Viridiplantae > Streptophyta > Magnoliopsida > Zingiberales > Zingiberaceae > Boesenbergia > Boesenbergia rotunda. Next base: position 172,360 of record JAGFNQ010000853.1, read on the forward strand.
CTAGGTTTGATCAAGTTTGATAAAGGGATAGCCAAACAGGACCTGATGTGTAGCGACCCGCCTTCTCTACCTTAGACGGATCGTTACTTTATCTACTTCTTGACTCTAATGCACGACTAAGAATGCGGAACTTCTTTTTTTTTCTTTTAAATTCATCTAGGGATGATATTCTAACTCTAATAGTCATGCATGATACAATGACATACTTCCTTTCTCTAGAACTTCACTGCAATGGTACCAGTCGACTGCCATCTAACCAGTCGACTGGCCTCTTGGCAGTCGACTGATGCATCGAACAGAAGCTGCCGTTCGATAGGGCAGTCGACTGATACTGAACCAGTCGACTGGCACGCCTGAAAATCTGAAATTCAGATTCGAAACCTTGCCTCAATGGTCCACCAAACTTATAGTTTCAAGCCATACAAAGACACAACACCATTTCTATACTCTATACTAGTTTCCTAAACATTTTAGCCAATCAAAACAACTTCATAAACTCGAAATTAGAACTTTTGCGGAAGAAATTAAGTTATGAAAATCTATATGAACTTTAAACTAGAGTTTTGTACCAAACTTAACTCCTATGCATTCATAATACCAAAACACATGTTCTACACCTTACTAAAGCATTTTGGAATGTAATGCAACTTTTCTAGGCATATTTATAGCAATAAAAACTTGATTCAAAGGGAAACTCACAATATCTTGGCACATGCATCAAATAGCTCCATCAAGTATCAATATTCAAAACTACTCACACTTATACTCATCCAATGCAATCATAAGGATATGTATGCTAAATAAAATGACATGGAATCTTTACTCATGGTTTTAGGATATGCAAAATATCTAAAACGCAAATACTTGGATAAATACTATATGATCTAACTTAAACTAAGACTTTATAATAAATGCACTTTAAGTCCTTCATTCATCTTGTCCCAAGGACCTCTCCAAGGTCAGCCACCACACACACGTCACTCAGCACCGCCTTGTCGCCTTCCTTCAGAATTGCTTGCCTTTACCTTTACCTGCAGCAAGAGGAAATGCAACTAATAAGCAAAAAGCTTAGTAAGTACTATCTAGCTCACAAAATCTCGAAAATGTGCAAACATGCTTTTTAAACAATGTGAAATCACATGAGATACTTTTATGCTTAAAAGAAAACTAAACCATGTATACTCAAGCATTAATAAGTCTCAACTTACTTGTTCTTGGTTTAACTTGAACTTTAGCAATTCTTTAACTTTAAATCTTCCTTTAACTTTTAGAAAACTTCTTTAAACTTTAGAAAACTTTGCTAAAGCATATACTTGAAAATAATAACTCACTTGGATCCACTTAAGACGTAAGTACCATCTTATGCGCGTTCCCTAAAAGGTTGGGGTAGCGAGCCACCAATCCTAATAGAGCAGACCTTGGTCTACCAGGGCCACGACCTTGGAATTGGACACCTGGATTTCTTTAACGACGCCCTTGGATGCCGGGTACTGGCCTTAGAAAATAAAATACTTACTTTTTTTCTTATCTTGAATGCCTTGGCATTTTAACGAGCACCTTGTGTGCCCAAATCCCTAAGTCTTGACTTTTGGGGATTTCTTAAGGCCTTGGCCTTTTCTTTTCTTATCTTTATCTTCTCTTTTCTTTTCTCATAACTTTTCTTAGACCCTAACCTCATATAGGGTACTTAATTATACTTATACAAGCATGGATTAAACTAGAGTTACATGCAAAATCATAAACTCAAGGAAAATTGCACTTTTAACTTTCTAACGGGAAAAACTTGCGGAAAAACCGCCTCTTACTGCAGGTGAACAGTACTTACCTTGATTTCCTTGAACTTACAACCGAAATTGACTTCTAGGGCTTGACAGAAACTTGAGATCTCGACAAACCGTTCGTGCCTACGCGTTCTTCTCGTCGAGACGAACGAAACGCTCTGCCCTCCTTGCTTCTTCCTTGGCCGGCACCCCCTTAGAAGAGGAGAGGGGGTCTTGGTGTGGTTGGCGTGCGCACAAGAGAGGGGAGGGGGGGGGGGGGGGTCGGCGGATGGTGAGGAGGAGAAGTTGCCGAACCAAAATAAAAACCCCACTTAAGTTCTTCTATTTATACCAAGGGGTATTTCGGTTCAACTTATAACTTAACTTAATATCTCTCTATTTTCTTTCAGCACACCCCTGCTGGGGCTCCTGGTTAACCCGACCAACTTAAGTCGTTGATCCCACGGGAGGTCTCGGGTTCAAAACTCATCTAGGCAACTTTTTGCCGAAAACTCTATTTCTTTTAATAAAAATACTAAGCAGACTCGGAAAATTCCCAAAAAATATTCTAAAAATTCCTAAAAATATCTAGAATATTTCTAAAATATTTCTAACTAATTTCAAGGACTTTAAGGACTTAAAGTGGAAATTTTGGGGCGTTACATGATGCTTGGCAGAACTATAAGTGACAATATACTTAGGTTTAGTCAAAGTGATCAAGGGTTAAGCCAAACATGACTTGATATTTGGTAGGGTAAACCCAAGTTTGATCAGATTGACAAAGGGATAGCCAAACAGGATCTGATGTTTAGCAGAGTGAATAGTACCCAGGGTTGGTCAGGTTGACTAAGGTATTAAACCAAACTGGACTTGAGGTTTGGTATACTTACCTGAAGGTTGGAAGAAGTCTAGTCATGATTAAGATGACTAGAAAAGAAGTGATTATGGTGGAAGAAATCCTAGTAAGTAAAGCTAGGTGGAAGAAATCCTAGTGAGTGAAGCTAGGTCAACGAAGTCTTGGTGAGTGAAGCTAGGCACGAAGTCTTGGTCCAAGGTATTGAGCACGAAGTCCTGGTCGGGGATCGAGCAATGGAGTCTTAGACGAGCGAGGACACGGACAGATGTAGAGACGGGTCAAGGTCGGATGTCTCGAGATCCGGGAGTCTCGGAGGCCGAGCACGAATTCCTGGTCGAGGATCGGGCAAAAGACTTAGCCGAGCGGGGATCACGGACAGAAGTAGAGACGGGTCAAGGTCAGACGTCTCGAGATCCGGGTTCTCGGAGGCTGAGTGAAAGTCCAACCGGAGGTCCCAGTTGGCAAAAGATAATTTCTCCAGGGTGGAGTAGGTGAGGATGCGCTCCTCGGGAAAGAAAACATTAGGCGTCGGTTCGACCTAGGGTTTTGGGTGAAATCCAAAGTCAGAACCAATAAATCAAGGATTATGATTATGTGTTTTTTCTTGTGTTTGTTGTCTTGCAAGTACCTGGAGTTGGAGGCAAGATAGGAGAGTAAACGTAGGAAAAATGTGACCTGGGAAAAGGCTTCCTGGGCGCCTGACTTGAATCAGGTGCCCAGTAAAACTTTTCCCAGGCGCCTAGGAGCTTTCGAGGTGCCTGAGTGCTTCCTAGGTGCCTGGGAAGGTAGCTTTTATCCCTCCGCGAATTTGCTGCTACGGATAACTTTTTTACCACACGTGGCAGGTGCCCAAGAGCCCTGAGGCGCCCGAGAACGCAGTATATGAAGAGGTTCGACCCCTCATCTCAAGAATTCAAGTTTTACATCTGCTAAGTCATTTTATGCGAAGCAAAAGCGCTCAAGTTGAAGCTCTGTGACCAAGGATGCTCCAGGAGGAAGTGCGCTGCACTTCGGACTTCTGGATTGGTCAGATCTTCATTTTCCGTTGGTTTGCTTTTTAGTTTACAAATATGTACTTATTTATTATCATTTTCTTTGTTTGTACTTAAACTGTAAGATGGGTTTCTCCGCCTCCGGAAAGTCCGGAAAGGAGACGACTAGTGGACTCACGCTGAGTACTTAGGCCTTGGATGTACTGACCTGGGGGGTTGGGAACTAAATAAATCCTGTGAGTCTTTCTGTTGTCTTTCTTTTTATTTTATTTTATATTTCCGTTGCGTACTAACTCTGATAGAAAGTCGAACGAACGACGAAGTTTTCCGACGTAAGATCGAGTCGATATTCATCCCCCCCTCTATCGACCAACACCGATCCTACAAGTGGTATCAGAGCAGGTAGCTCTTCACCGGACTAATAGCCGAAGGACCAACAACGCCAGGAATTGAGGGGGAGCAAGGGTGAATAATGGTAAAATTTTAATTATGTCAAATTTTAAATTTCATATTATTTATTTTAAGTGTCGGGAGAGAGGACACTATAAAAACCAGTGTCCTACTCGTAAGATTCGAACGTCACCACTGGCGGTAACAGAGGTACCAGCGCCAGGAGTCTGAAGGGACAAGAGTCACATCCGGTGTTTCAAGTACCATAAGATGGGACATTACAAAAACCAATGCCCAGACTGGAAAATGGCCCGATTCACAATGTCGAAAAATGCCACAAAGGAAATGAAGGTATGGAAAATTAATGGGGTGTTTGGTTTGCTCCATTTTCTATTTTTATTTTCCAAAAAACCACATTTTCTCATTTTCTGGAAAATGACATTCTTTCATTCTCTAGTGTTCCAAAAAATGCTACATCTTTTTCTGGAAAACAAGGCTGGAAAATGCAAACCAAATACGTTTTCCAGAAAATTGCATTTTCTATAGAAAATGAAAATGAAAAACACGCCTACCAAACGCCCCCTAATTTTTACAAAGTTGTTTTTCAAAGTCCTGCAAAATTAGATAATTCGTCTGTTAAGTTAGATAATTCTTATGATCTTCCTGTTAAGATAGATTATTTACATAAGAAATTAAATATATTGCATGATAAATTATCAAACATTGATAATATTAAAATATCAAATATTAATTCCTTAATCATTAATATTAATGCTACAACTTGTGAAATTAATTCCAATACTTTAATTAATAATATTCCTGATAATATTGAAATCTTAATTAATAATATTTCTATTAATTATGATAATTCTAAGGATAATGATATTGCTGATAATTCTAATATTTTAGAAGATAATATTGATGATATTTCTCAAACTATTTCTGAAGATAATATTGATGATGTTGATAATATTGATAATAATACTCAATCTATTTCTGAAGATAATGGTGAGGATAATAGTCAATCCTTAGTTAATTCTACCGATTTTGAATATAGTGCTACAACTTTAATTAATAATCTTGAAAATTATTCTACCAATTATGAAGATAATAATATAATTTTAATTAATAATTCTGAATATAACTCTGAATATGATGATGATGATGAAGATGAAGATGAAGATGAAGAGGAATTCATTAAAATTAAAGCTATGTTTAATAGGGCTTACAAAAAATCAAATAAAACAGAAGTATTAAACAAAATTAAAATCTTAAATTCAAAAGAAATATTAGATGAGTCAGAAATTATTGAATTAATGGAAATGATACAACTAGACACAAAATTCTTAACAACTTTAATAACTTAAATTAATTCTTAATCATTAATTCTTAACAATTTAAACCATAATAATTTAAACTCTAATTAATTCTTAATAATTTAAACTCTAATTAATTCTTAATAATTTAAACTCTAATTCTTAATAATTTAAACTATAATTAATTCTTAATAATTAAAACTTAATTAATTCTTAATAATTTAAATCTTAATTAATTCTTAATAATTTAAACCTTAATTAATTCTTAATAATCTAAACCTTAATTAATACTTAATAATTTAAATTCTAATTAATTCTTAATAATTTAAACTTTAATTATTTCTTAATAATTTAAACTTTAATTATTTCTTAATAATTTAAACTTTAATTAATACTTAATAATTTAAACTTTAATTAATTCTTAATAATTTAAAACCTTAATTAATTCTTCATAATTAAAATCTTAATTAATTCTTAATAATTTAAACTTTAATTAATTCTTAATAAATCGTAATTAATTCTTAATAATTTAAACTTTAATTAATTCTTAACTAATTAGCCCTTAATTAATTCTTAACTAATTAATCTTTAATTAATTCTACAACTTAAATTTTTATTAATTATTAATCTTAATTAATCAACAATTCAACTTTAATTACAAATTCAATTCTTAATTCAACAAAATCCACGTACTAAATTCCAATAAATTATCTTCAGAAATGAAACTAAATAAAATCCTACCCAACTGAAACAATCAACTTAATAATAATAAATATGTCAAAGTGGGTTGACATATTCGCGAATTCACACGTTCTGTATCAAATCAAGAATTTGATACATTATTAGAAACCTAATAAAAATGATTTGACTTGATTGATACATGCATATCTGCCATGCTCATGCATCTGTCTATTTTTCAATATATATCTTCCATGTCATTCATGTTTACTTTACTGCTCAACTTAGAATGGCTAGATAGGAAAAAGATTGATTGATTCTTGCCCAACATAGTACCAGGGTGGGGCGAGATAATAGTACGTTAGGAAAGCTTGGTCTAGGAAGTCAGGAAGGGTAAGTAGTACCCGACCTGGTCAACTTAGCTAAGTGGAACTAGTCGAAGCTACCTCGCCACATCCTAGACTAGTTAGACCAAAATTTTCAAAATAGTAATGATGGGGTTGAGCACCCCGTGGCTGACACGTGGACTGAAGAAGCTATGTGGCAAGATCTACCGAGTCTGGACAACTCTCTTTTTCGTGACCCCCGAGGCCCCCTCGGGAAGGCCGGATTCCCGAGGCCACCTCGGGCAGGATACTCTGGAGACCGACCCGGGAGGACACACGCCCAGGATCACCCCGGGAGGTCAGGTCCCCGAGATCACCTCGGGAAGGTAAACGCTCGGGACCCCCTGGGCCAGAAGACCCCGAGATCACCTTAGGGTAGCGAAGCCCAAGGAGCACTCGACCTCATGTAATGGTCCCCCTTTGTTCGGATCTACGGATAATCATCCCCAATTATTATGGGATAATTATGACCCATAATTACCGCAACGGTCCGGATTTAATGGCTGCGTGGACTGTTGTAAGAGTTATCCCGTAACCGACAATTGGGGGGCGGGGAGAAGATCGTGGAGACACGTATGACTACCGCCTCAGGTATAAAAAGTACTCCAACCCCTCCGGTAAAGGGGTTACGCACACTCTAACTTACGCATTTTTTCGTTGCTTCCTTCCATCTCCTAAGACTGAGGCACTGACTTGAGCATCAGAGTGGGCTCCGCCGGACAACCTCCGGCGTGCTCCTATTAACCCTCGTGTTAATCTCGCAAGACAGAGGCTTCTCCTCTCTCATCGTCATCCTAGTGGGCCGAAGTCCGGTGACTAGCTGTCGACGTTGATTTCTTCCGGAACAAGTAAATTGAAAGTATAATTTCTTTAAAAAGCTTTGACTAGGAAAGGGTTGAAGATCTAATAAGGCTACGACCAAAGAAGGCCTTTGTGTCTCGCCAATACCTGAAAGCCAATTATTGAAATTTACTTTTAAACTACTAATTGTTAAACTTGAATCTAACTCAAGGTCAAGCAATCTATAAAATTAAAATTGAGAAAAATTATTCAAGGAACTCATAACACCCATAAGACAACCATGCTTGCTTGTACTATAACACTTAGAATGGGTGAGATGATAAGGACTAATTAATTAACAAATGCCTTTGAAAATATTTTTAAAATCTTTAGGATATTTTCTTTAAAATCTATTTTCATAATAATGTTTAAACATAATAATATTTTAATGAATTTCATGCATGATTAGGTACTTACATATAAATACATATTTCAAAAATTATATATCTTTTTGAAAGTTGTTTGACCTACACTTAGGCACAAACCTTCTAGGTCCGTACTAAAGTCCCTTAAGACATTTAGGTAGAGGTCTTTGTAGTTAACAAGGATAGTCAGAAGGTGTCAAGTTCAGGGGGAGCCGATATTTCTTTTGAAAAAAGTATTTTTCAATAATTATTTTTTTCAAAAATTTATATCTTTCAAAAAAAAAAATTTCCTCAAAAATTATTATGTCTTTCAAAATACTTTTCGAGTATTTGAAGTCTACTTCTTGTATGTCATCCTTCATGTATTCCTCAAAAATTAATTATACTTTTCGAGTATTTTCCTTAAAAAAATTTTCCATGCCATCCTTCGTGTATGCCTTTGAAGTCTACTTCTTTGACTCACCCTTTGAAGTCCTCTTCCTTCGGCTCTCGTCCCTCGGATGCTTCACTCTATTATTCCTCATGTGTGGTTCACCAAGTCTTGCAAGACTCAAACACACACATCAAACCAACATGAACCTAATTTAATCATATTAACACACACATCAAAATTCATGATCTACCCAATCAAACTTGGGTTGATTGCACCAACAATCTCTCCCTTTTTGATGTGTGACAATATGTTTAAGTTAGGCACAAATATAGCAATTGAAAATTAGAAGCATAGTATACTAAAATGCATAAACATCCATCCTCCCCCTTAACCAATGTCTTATCACATGATTTTTAATTTTTGCACACACATGAAGAAATTAGTTAAATTCTAACTTAAACCCTTCAATTCTCCCTCTTTGACACCATCAAAAAGATTATACTAAACAATGTTAACCTATGGTATCAAATAAGGATAAAGTTTCAAATTATGAAAATACAAAGAAATCAGAAAACTCGGGTACCAGTCGATTGGTATCAACGAAACTACCCTTCTGCCAAGAAACAGTAATATCAGTCGACTGACCTTTGGTACCAGTCGACTGATACATTTCTTATTCGAATTTCAATCTTTTGAGCTAAATTTCATAAATGCATAAGAAATTTTAAAAAATTCAAAAAATTATGAAATTTTACAAACATATTTCATTTGATATCCTCTAACAGGGAAAAATATGGTTTCATGAAAACTCAAAATATTTTTGAATTTTTAACCAAATCTCAAAAACTTTAAAAGTCTTCAATTTTGTATCAATATCAAGCCCTAGTTTTGAATCAAGCCCTAGTTTTGAACCCTTGTGTTTTTCAAATCTATGCCATAGTAAATAAAACACAAAAATATCTTTAAAACATTTGAAATGTTCAACTATGATCTATGGGCAAGATGTCCATTAATTAAACATTTATTTTTTCCATAGTTGGTCTATTATTACTAAAGTGATATAATTCATAATCATCAAAATGCCACAAGCATATGTAAATTATGAATATCATCCTAACATCTCATATACATAAATAAACACATAAATCAAGTCATTATGAGATGTACTAAGGTAATCCCTATTTAGCCCATGTTATCATGAATTTCTATTTGGGCTAAGTGCTCTCCCTCAAGGTCTCAAGTCAACCATTTTTCCAAAATTTAAATTTCAACAACATGATTGACTAAACCTAAATCCTCTAACCTTTGAGGATTGACTTTGGTACCCAATAGAAATGCTTTCTAATTGGGTTGACCAAGTACTCTTTAGGGATCCACTTCCTAGCTAGGATTTTTGCCTTAGATTGTCCTCTAGTAAGTATGTAATGATAAGATATTTCATTGCTAGATTTTCCAAAACCTAATCTCTCTTTCTTGAAACTTGTCCTTTAACTCTCAATGATTATGTCTAGGATTTTTGAGCCAATTTCAAATTTTCTAAGGGCTTTAGTAAGATTTTCTACCTCTTCCTTTAATTCTCTATTTTCGTCTTCTAAGCATAAATCATTTAAACTAGAAGAAGAAGAAGCATGCATATCATTCCTAATTGCCATGGATTCTAATTCTTTATTTAGCATGCAAATTTTATTTTTCAAATATTTGATTTTCTTCCTAGATTTAAAAAGTCATCATTTGTGCTAGAAATTATCTTAACTAAAGTGGTAGTCGGTAGATTATATACCTCACTTACCGAGACGTCCGAATCCGAAGTTGAGCCTCCCCCTTCACTTGAGCTCCCTTCATCTTCACTTGAGCTCTTCCCTTCTTCAATTTCGGATGATGTGGAGGCTATATCTTCAATTCTCATTAAAACAAAATGTGACACATGATGCTCCTCCTCCTTCGATGAAGATGACTCATCCACGTTGCTTTTAAACTTTGCACTTTCTTCCCCTTTTCTTTTGTTTTTTTCTTTTATTCTTTCTTCTTTCCTTCCTTTTACTTCAAAAGAGGGCATTCATCTCTCATATGTTCTTCTTCTTGACAATTATAATATATGATCTTCCTTGTTCCACTTTTGCTCCTTGAACTTTTCCTACCATATGACTTGTTAGTTGAAAAATGCTTAAAAGCTTTCCTCATTTTTCTTACCATATAAGCTTCTGCATCACTATCCAAGGATGCACTTGATTCTTCCGAGTCGGATGAGGGAGCCTTCTTCTTTTTACCTTTTCCCTTATTTGCCACAAGGGCTATACTTTTTGGTTTGTAGTCATCTTCAATTGCTCCTCCAATCCGCATTCATGGAGCTCCATGGTTGAGAAAAATTCTTCTAGAGAGGTTTTCTCTAGATCCTTGGATATGTAATATGAGTCCACCATTGAGCTCCAATTTGATTTTCTTGGGAAGGCATTGATGGCTTTTATTAATATGTCTCGGTTTGAAAGTTGCTCTCCTACACTTGTTAGTCCATTAAGTATTTCCTTAATTCTAGCATGCAAATTTGATATCTTCTCCAATTTATCAAGCTTGATGTTGTTGAGTTGAGATCGGAGAAGATCTCTCTTTGTCAATTTTGCCTCCGAAGTGCCTTCATGAAGCTCTACTAGTTTACCCCACAAATCCTTGGCACTTGAGTAACTCCCAATTTTTGTTACTTCTTGTTGAGGAAGCACACTTAATAAATGATGCAAGACTTTTGAATTTACTAGATAGTCATCTCTTTTCTTCTTGCTCCATCTTATCTTTTCAAGTAGCTTGTTATCTTGATCCCTAGGCATTTCAAAACCGTTTTCCATAATCAACATAATATCAAAATCGGTATTGAAGAATACCTCCATCCTCTTTTCCCACCAAGCGAATTTTCCTTCGAATTTTGACGGTTGGATGTGCGAGCCGGTCATTTTGATGAATATACTCTTCTTGGCGATTAGCCCATTGAAGGCGACCTCGCACTTTGATACCAATTAATGGGATCGATAGACCGGCTAGAGGGGGTGATAAATACTATATTATTGATTATTTGAGCTGCTAAAATCCATGTTTGACCTATATTTTTATTGCTTAATTGTGAAATTGCCCTAGGTTTTAGAACTTATTCTTATTTTGGACTAAATTGCAAATTTGTACTAAATTGGATTATTTGGCCACTAAATTCTTGATCTATTTTTGTAGGCATTAAAGGTTCAAGGACCTAGGGTATATTGGGTCAAACTTGAGTCGGAGGTGACTCGGATCGAATTATCAAGATTATGATTTAATCTGGGACATCCGATTCAAGAGCGGCTAGATCTGAGCCATCCGGGACGATCTGAGGCAATCCGAGCTAGGGCTAGGGTTAATCAAGCACCCTGATCAAGATCTGAAGGTTTCATCCCCATCAGAGCAAGATCAGCCGTTGGATCAAGCTTGGAGGGCTCTAGATCGCCCAATCACAGATTAGGTTGATCTGGACCATCCGTTGCAAATCTGGAGGATCCGAGCTACCACGAGGCAGATCCTGACCCCAGATCATCATCATCAAAGTTTGGCTCCAATCAGAGCAAGATCAGCCGTTGGATTGAAGTGGATCAATCTGGACCGTTCGTACTTAAGTATTTAATCAAAAATCTGCCGCAGCCCAGGGTCATCGCGTCTTCGCCGCTACAGTGTTTTCCTTCCGCGTGTTCTTCGTGTTCTTGAGTTTTTCTCTTCATCCGAAGGCGTGATCACTCGATTCTTGATTCAGATCTAGTGCTAGGTCGTTGGGAAAGCCATCAGTGGAGTTTCCGGATCAGATTTGCTCAATAGACAGTGCTGTTGAGAGGTTTCCGCAGTTCTGGCCATTTGACATCTTTGGATCGGCTGTGCTCGATTTCATTCCAACTGAGCTATCTAGAGGGGTTCCCTAGAGAGTTTAGATCATCATCCATTCACCTTCGCACACAGATGCAGCCGAAATGAAGATTCCGAGTGGAAATATCAGAAATGATGCAATCTGAACTTGATTCAATCGCAGATGGAGTTTTCCCCACGATTTGCTGAGCTTGCGGGTCCGATGCTCTCCCTTGCTTGACAACCAAAGAGTACCTGAGCTGAAGAAGGGATCGAGGAGTAGTTTTCCTTAGTTTAATTCTTGTTTTAGCTGTAATTTGATTTCTGCTGCACGGTTCTGTCTGAATTTCCTGTTCAGCTACTGAAAGTTATATTTCAAGTTCTTAGCTTTAATTTAGCTCTAATTCCGCAAGTAGAGTAATATAGGAACTTGTTTAGTGATCAACTTAGTGAAATTTCGGTTTATTTCAGATCAATTTCTTGCGTGCCAACCACATTCCTTGCGTGCCATTTGATTTCTGCATTTCATTTCAGTTTTTGAGTTTGTTTCAGATTGTTGTTTTCTGAGTTGTCTCCTAGCTGTTTAGTTGTTAATCTTTGATCTAGCATTAGATAGATAGTATGTTTAGTTAAGATAGCACTCAAATTAAGCTAGGTTGCAATTCCATTCCTTGCGTGCCACTTTCACTTCTTGCGTGCCATTTTAATTCTGCCAAACCAAATTTTGCTCTGAATTTTCCAGCTGCTGTTGGAGAATCTTTGTTAGGTAAACACTAGACATTTTGGCTTAGTTCATCTGGTTTTTCGATCAGTGTATCAAGCTGAGTTTGCTTGTGTTTTGAGCCCAAACCTTGTGCTGAAATTCTGAAAATCAAGTTCCAATTTCTGCACTTCCCATTTCCGAATTTTACTTCTCTTCTCAAGTCTGAATTCAGTTTCAATTCTCAGTTGTGTGCCACATGCTTTGGATCTATTTGAATCTGAATTTAACTTGTCATTTGTGGAATCTGATTGAGTAGAAATCAATAAGTTGCATTCATCCATTTCGAATCTCTTTTGCATTTGTGGCTTCCAAAATTTTAGTTAGTTTGAGTTAACATGTGTAGCTTGTTTAATTTCCGAAAGGCATAAAGAGCAATTGCTTTAAGCTTGATTTGCTTCCGATAACTTCCATCACACCATCTATTTCTTTGCATCAAAATTTATTGTGCATTTGAATTTAGGCTTGCTTTTCCAAACTTTAGTCAAAGCCTATAGCTTGATTCGGTTTTCATTGGTTGAATTATCATTTGCCATCACTTGTTTAGTTATTAGCTAAGTTTAATTCCTTCCATTACATTTTCACTTTTATTTAAAATCCCAAATCCAATTTACTTATTTGAAACCCAAAAAAAACAAACGACACCTAAATACAAGCGCGAATCAAACAAACCTCAACTAGCCCCGAGAAAAATACGACCTGTGGCCCCTATATTACATTTTCATACTTTTGATTGTAAAAGGGTTTCCAGCTTTCATTCACATGTAAATTTGAGGCCTACTTTCGTGACACATAGTTTGGGCCCGTCAAATTTTTGGCGCCGTTGCCGGGGAACTGTTACTTGATTTGTTTGATTTTTACTTATGCACTTATTTCATATCATTCTTGACTTACTTTTGTGCTTATTGCTATATCTTTGGATTTGATTTTATTTGTTTTATCTTTTTATCTACTTTTACTGCGATTTGTTTTGTTTTTATGACCAGGTCTTTAGGTGCTGAATTAGAAGATTTCGATCCTGAGATTGAGAGGACTTTCAGAGTCAGGAGGAGCCAGGCCACTTTTTCTGAGACTACAGATATCCCTCAGGCTATTCAGACTATCTGCACTCACTCAGGCATTGACATGGCAGACCACCAGAGAACCATGAAGGAGCTCGCAGCACCTGACGCTGCATTTCAGTACTCCAGCATAGCTTATCCAGAGCTGGGGGAAAGTTTTAAGTTAAGATCGGGACTTATCAATTTGTTGCCAAAGTTTCAGGGTTTATCTAGGGAGGATCCAAACAGACACTTGCACGAATTCCATGTGGTGTGCTCTACTATGAAGCCTCAGGGCATTTCTGAAGAAGACATCAAGCTGAGAGCTTTCCCCTTCACATTGACAGGAGCAGCCAAAGACTGGTTCTATTATCTGCCTACAGGACATGTGTCTAGTTGGATCTTTATGAAGAAGGCATTTTTGGAGAAGTATTTCCCAGCTTCCCGCATAGCTATAATCAGAAAAAGTATCTGTGGGATTCAGCAAGTGGTGGGCGAAACACTATATGATTACTGGGAAAGATTTAACAAGTTGTGTTCAAGTTGCCCCCAGCATCAAATCAGTGAGCAATTATTGATTCAATATTTTTATGAGGGACTGCTGCAGATGGATAGAGTCCTGATAGATGCTGCAGCTGGAGGAGCCCTAGTGAACAAGTCACCAATGCAAGCTAGGGAGTTAATTTCTAATATGGCTGAGAATTCCCAACAATTTGGAGGAAGAGCCTTGACCACCAGAGGAGTGGGTGAAGTTCAGGTAGTTCCTACTGATCAAAACGTTCAGAATGCATTGATGGAGCTCACCTCGGCTGTTAAGAAAATAGATTTGAAAGTGGAAAGACTAAGTTCAACTCCTTCAGTACCTCCACCCTCTAGTCAAGTGATAAGTGTGTGTGGCATTTGCTCTAGTCTAGAGCACACTTCAGACTCATGCCCCACCCTCCAACAGGACGAGACAGTAGCGGCCTTAGTGAGAGGACAATTCCAAGCAAGAAACAATCCGTATTCCTCTACTTATAACCTCGGTTGGAGGAATCATCCTAACTTGAGGTATGGGAATGCTTTCTGCCAACAAGAGCCTCAAAATCAATCTTCACAGCAGCCTTAACCTAATTTCCAGCAGCCCCAACAAGCTCACCCATTTCAGCCAACTTTTCAGCAATCAAACCAAAATTTTCAGCCCCCGTTTTAGCCTAATTCTCAACATTTTCAGCAACAATTCCAGGCATTTGAACCTCAATTCCAGCAACCTTATCAAGGGCAGCAAGGCTTTTCATCATTTCCAATTTTCCAAGCTCCAAATCAACAAAATTTTCAGCCATCATAGCCCGTGCATCAGACTTTTCAGCCCTACAACCAAGGGTTTCAAGGTCAAAATTTTCAGCCCTCGCCTCCTAATTTTCCAGCTCAAAATCAAAACTTTCAAGGCTACAACTCATAGCAAAATTTCCCAGCATATCAGCCCTCTAATCAGTCCTTTAATCAGCCCCAACAGCATGGTTTTCAACAAAATCAGCAAGCTCACCCATTTCAGCCAACTAACTCATCCTTTCAAGGTCAATCAAAGAGCTTTGCTAACCAAGGAGGTTATGGGAGCTCAAGTGGAGGGAACGCACAGAATCAACAAATGATGGAGATGCTACAACAAGTTGTACAAACGCAACAACAACAACAAGGTTGGCAACAAAACGTTGAGAGGCAATTAGGGCAATTGGCTAGTGGAATTAACCAAAATCAAGCTCAAGGATCAAATCAACTTCCTTCCTAAACTGTTCCTAATCCCAAAGGGAATGTGAGTGCTATAACTTTGAGAAGTGGGAAGGTTACAACATCTCCTAAGAGTCCAAGAGCAGAATTTTCAGGAGACCAGACAACTTCTCCAATTCCGGCCCAAAACAACACTGAAATGAGTTCAAATTCAGCTGATTCCAACCCTAGCCCGTTCCCAACTCAGTCCTCAAGCAACCCTCCAAATTTGGTGGCAAACGGAGAAGAAAACAATGCCGAGACGCCTGGAACAGCAGTTACTACGCATGGTAGCAGGGCAGAATTCAGCAGCTCCATTTTCGGCCAAAGTTGATGATTTTAGGGTTCCTTTACCCTTTCCACAGCAGAGAACACATGCCAAAAAGCAAGTGGAGGAAGAGAAAGCCAAGGAATTCAATGAGTTAGCGGAACTATTTAGCAAGGTGGAGATCAATGTACCTTTGTTGACCATGATCAAGCAAATTCCAAAGTATGCTAAGTTTTTGAAGGATCTTTGTATTCATAAAAAGAAACTCAAGGAAAATGAGTTGGTCAGCTTTGGGAAGAACATCTCAGCACTTATCCACACTATTCCTCAGAAGTGTGAAGATCCAGGGGTATTCACTGTTTCTTGTGAGATAGGGAGCACCATATTCCACGATGCTATGTTAGATTTAGGAGCTTCCATAAATGTGATACCCAAGTCAGTTTTTCAGATGCTTGGCATAGGCCCTTTACAGCCCACTGGAGTGGTGATATAGCTAGCAGATAGGAGTCAGACCCACCCAGCAGGTATGATTGAAGATGTTTTGGTGAAGGTAAAGGAGCTGATATTTCCTGCTGATTTCTATATTTTGGATATGGAGGGAGATTACTTGGCACACCGTTCTCCACTTATCTTAGGCAGGCCTTTTCTGAAGACGGCCAAAACGAAGATTGATGTATATACCGGGACACTTTCTGTGGAGATTGGAGACACGGTTGTACAGTTCAGCCTTTTTGATGCTATGAAGCATCCGAGAGAGGACCACTCTATCATGAGCATGGATATTTTAGAGGAGCTAGCACAGACTGAGTTAGAGGCTGAGGGATTTCTGGAGGATTTTTCTGGAGGAGCTATTGATTCAGAGGAGGCTGAGAGAGTATTGACTGCTGATACTGAGGATTTTACAGAAGACATTTCAGACACACTGCCAGCTGGAGAGATTTTTCTAGGTGTAGGGGATTGCACAGAGCCCCAAGGATCACCTATTTTTCTTGATATTCAAAGTGTAGGGGATTGCACTAAGCCCCAGGGACCACTTATTTCTACTGAAGAGGACCAAAATGAACTGAAGTCATTACCAGGTCATTTGAAGTACGCATATCTAGGAGAGGAACAGACTTTCCCTGTTATTATTGCACAGCATTTGAAGTCAGAACAAGAAGAAAAATTACTGCAAGTCCTGAGGCACTACAAAAAGGCGATTGGGTGGACTTTATCAGATATACCAGGTATCAGCCCAGCTATCTGCATGCACAGGATATTTTTGGATGATAATGTCAAACCAGTGAGGCAACCACAAAGGAGACTCAACCCACTTATTTTGGATGTTGTAAAGAAAGAGGTGACTAGACTTCTACAGGCAGGTATCATTTACCCTATTTCTGACAGTCAGTGGGTTAGTCCTATTCATGTGGTGCCTAAGAAATCTGGAGTGACCGTGGTGGCAGATGAAAGCAATGAGCTAGTGCCCACCAGAGTTAAGAATTCCTGGAGAGTCTGCATTGATTACAGGAAGCTCAACAAGGTCACAAAGAAAGATCACTTCCCTCTACCATTCATTGATCAGATGCTTGAGAGACTGGCAGGGAAGTCACACTACTGTTTCTTGGATGGATTTTCAGGCTATTTTCAGATTTTCATAGATCCAGAGGACCAGGAGAAGACCACCTTCACTTGTCCTTTTGGCACATTTGCCTATAGACGTATGCCCTTCGGACTCTGCAACGCACCCGGTACATTTCAGAGATGCATGGTGAGTATATTTGGTGAGGTTCTAGAGGACTGTATGGAGGTATTCATGGACGATTTTTCAGTTTATGGCACGTCTTTTGATTCATGTTTGAATAACTTGTCTAGGGTTTTACATCGTTGCATTGAAACTAACCTTGTTTTGAATTTTGAGAAATGCCACTTTATGGTAGAGCACGGGATAGTACTTGGACACATAGTCTCTCGGAAAGGTATTGAGGTAGATCCTGCAAAAATCAGTGTTATTTCTTCTTTATCTTACCCCGTATGCGTACGGGATATTCGTGCTTTTCTTGGACATGCAGGATTTTACCGCAGATTCATTAGAGATTTCAGCTTGATTGCTCGACCCTTGACACGATTGTTGCAGAAGGATGTTGAGTTTCACTTCGATGAAAAATGCAAAGAAGCTTTTCATAGACTAAGGGAGGCTCTTACCTCAGCCCCTATTATTACATCACCCGACTGGTCTTTACCTTTTGAATTAATGTGTGATGCTTCTAATTTTGCAGTGGGAGCTGTTCTAGCACAGAGGGTAGATGGAGCACCACATGTCATTTCCTATGCCTCCAAAACCCTAGATGTCGCCCAAGCCAATTACACCACGACTGAAAAGGAGATTCTTTCCATTGTTTTTGCTTTAGATAGATTCAGATCATATTTATTGTGTTCTCATGTTGTTGTGTTTTCTGATCATGTAGCACTGAAGTACCTCCTGAAGAAGCTAGATGCGAAGCCAAGGCTTATTAGATGGATGCTACTACTACAGGAGTTTGACTTGGAGATACGGGACAGGAGTGGAAAGGAAAATTTAGTAGCAGACCACTTGAGCAGATTGGAGGGAGATGGAGATCCCACGGCCATAGATGATGATTTCAGAGATGAGCAGCTTTTACAGCTGCAAGGTGAGTCACCTTGGTATGCAGACTTAGTGAATTTTCTTGTAGCTCATGTTTTTCCTACACACCTTTCGAAAGCTCAAAAGGATAAGCTTAAAAGTGATGCAAAATATTATGTGTGGCATGATCCTTACTTGTGGAAATTTTGTAGTGATCAAATCATTAGGAGATGTGTACCAGATCATGAGTTTCATTCTGTACTCACCTTTTGCCATTCTTCAGCATGTGGTGGGCATTTTGGACCACAGAGAACTGCTAGAAAAATTTTAGAATGTGGATTGTACTGGCCCACCCTGTTTAGAGATTCATATAGGTTTTGTGAATGTTGTGATAGATGTCAAAGAACAAGAAACATAAGTGCTAGAAATGAAATGCCTCAGCAAGCTATTTTATTTTGTGAGATATTTGATGTGTGGGGTATAGATTTTATGGGACCATTTCCTGCTTCTTTTGGATTCTTGTATATTCTTTTAGCTGTCGATTATGTTTCAAAATGGGTGGAGGCCATTCCCACCAGGACTGATGATTCATCTGTTGTTGTTAGTTTTGTCAGGTCACACATTTTTTGCAGGTTTGGAATTCCAAGAGCAATCATAAGTGACCAAGGGTCCCATTTTTGCAATAAGCACATGAAGGCTCTTCTTAATAAGTACGGGGTTGTACATAAGATTTCTACTGCTTATCACCCCCAAACAAATGGACAAGCCGAGGTGTCGAATAGAGAAGTCAAATCAATTTTGGAAAAGACCGTGGGACCTAATAGGAAGGATTGGAGCAAAAGGCTTGAAGATGCACTATGGGCCTATTGCACCGCTTACAAGACACCCATTGGAATGTCACCTTATAGACTTGTGTATGGGAAATCATGCCACTTACCTGTGGAGGTTGAGCATAAGGCGTATTTGTAACGCCACAAAATTCCCATTTTTAGTTCTTAAAGTCCTTAGAATTATTTAGAAATGGTTTAGAAATATTCTAGATATTTTTAGGAATTTTTAGAGTATTTTTATGAAATTTTCCGAGTCCGTTTAGTATTTTTGGAAAAAGGAAAAGAAAAAAAAAAGAAAAAAATAATAAAACCACTAAGGGGCAGCCGGTGGGATTGAACCCGCGACCACCACGAAACAGCCCGCGCGCGCAACCAGCCAAGCTAGGTTTCAAGCACAGAAAAGGAAGGAGAGACCTATATTAAGGGGTAGTTAGGTCGATCCGCCCCCATAAGTATAAATAGAAAACCATTAAGTGCAGCAGGTGGATCGAACCCGCGACCACCACGAGAACAAGAGCGCCGCCGACCAGCTGGGCTAGGGTATCAAGCACAACAAGAGACGGAGAGAAGGTTATTTAAGGAGTAGTTAGTTTAATCTGCCTTAAATATAAATAGATAGTTAAAGAGAAAATTTTTATTTCTCTCCTCTCCAAACCCTCATGCCGACTTCTCCTCTCTTGGGCGACGCCAACCAACACCAAGGCCAAGGAGAGGGCCGGCCAAGACTCTTCTCAA